>PTEX01000019.1:817171-846405 GCA_003342815.1 Eudromia elegans | reverse complement strand
GTGGCAGCCGCGGAGGAGCCCGGGCCAGGCTGCGCTGCGGCCGCCCGGCCTCGCCTCGCCTCGGCGGCACAGCAGGAGCGGCGGCAGCCGCGCTGCTCATGCACGGGGCGGCCGCCGCCGCTCGCGCTGCTCGGAACAGGAGGAAAAAACAAGAAAATACCAAAAACAGGGGGGATGCAAAAGCAGCGAGGGCGGCGCGGCTCTCTCCCTGGCCCACGCGCGTGCTGCCGGCGCACGGTGTGGGGTGGCGCGGGGCAGAGTGGGGCGTGCGCAGCGGCCCCGCGAGCGCCTCTCGCAGCGACAGCGACGGCAGCGACCGGGCCAGCCCCGCGCCGCGCCGCTTTGTACTCCCCATTCAACCGGGCGCCGGCGCGCCGGCCCCCGCCCCGCCCCCCGCCGGCGCCCATTGGCGCCTCCGCGCCACTGCGCCACGCCATTGGGCGCCACGGCCGAACTGGTCGGCCAATGGGCGCGCCGCAAGAACGGGCGGGGCCTGGGCCACGGCGCGGTCGTTAACTCCTTCATGTGAGGCGCGCGGGCGACCGTTAACGACGAGGGGCGCGACACGGGCCTCGCGCTATGGCCGTTAGCGCCTCCTCAGCGCGCTCGCCTCAGCCCGGCGCCTCGAGCACATGCGGGTCGCGCTCCCCGAGGCATCCCATTCTGTAACCGCGCCCGCGAGGGAGGGCGCTCCCGAAGTGTCCCAGGGATAGCGGGAGGTAAGTGKAGTATTTCAAATGCCCTGCCTCATCCTCGAGGCTGCGGATTCGCGTTTGGTAGTAGCGGGGGCAGTAGTTCGCCTCCCGCTCAAAGCGACAGAAACCGATGCTTTAAGAGCAGCGCGCATCAGTGATTGAAAGCTGATAAACAGAGAAGGGTAAAGCCCCCAAAAAATCTCTCCCAAGCTCAGGTACTTAGTACTGGAAGTACTATTAACATGGTAATTGAGACTGAATAATTTATGAATATAGGCTGCTATAGAAGGATTGTCACTATACTTCATATTAGAGCCTATTTTCCTCAACCAGCTGAAACACAGCTCAAGTTTTCATCTGACGGTGTCATGACACTCCTGATCGAGGATGTTTTCTGTAATCTTGTCAGCCAGCCTGGTTTTAGGGCATGCAAAGACACCAAGGCATTTAGCAACACATTTCAAACYCCATGCATTTCTCTCAGATGATCCACTGGAGCTGCCTTATTCTAGTGTTTCTACAGATGTTAGGCAATTAATAATTTACAATGTTTTGAAGGTGTCATGTGTATTAAGAGTAATAATATTTATTGCTTGATGATCTTTATCATGTTTTATGAAAAACAGTTAAATCAGTTGTTTAGCTTGATGGGCTGAAATTGGTAATTTTGTTTTTTTAATCTCCCTTGGTTATGCATTTTAGCTGCAAAGTGCCTGATTCTAACGTTAAAGCCAGTGAAACAACTCTTAATACTTKCTGGAAATAGGGACTTTTTTTTTTCCATAAAGTTTCATTTTGGTGGTGTTCTCACAAAACCAGCAGATAAAGATCTCAATTTTCCCCAAATATATACAGCTGTAAAAATGAACAGAGAAAGATAATTCATCAGATGATTTAAAAATAATTCTGTATAACAGAAAATGACAAAGTAGGTATGGATCCATCACTTGCCAGACAACGCGTCTAGTCTTACTGCCTTTAGTTCTGGGTATCAACAACACATTGCTCAGGTTACAGGTCAAAACATTTTATGGGTCATATACTCCCCTGCTGGGACCAAGTTTGGCATGACTTAATATTTGCCTCAGTCCAAGGCAAGGTACCATCAAACAGTTACAGAACTGTCTCCAGAAAATTTACTATACAGGTAAAGGCAGCTGATTGTTTCAGTTCTGGAATATCATTCACACTTCATTGTGCCATCTTATTTGTCATATGAACAATTGTTAATGTTACAATAATTTATACCTATTACAATAATTCATAGCTGAATATAACAAAGTTGTTTTTAAAAGATTCCTTAGTTTTCAATGTTGGATACTTATRAGTCAAGACCATAAGAAAGTTGCCTGTGATCTGTGAAAATTTGGATATTAAAAAGGAAAAGCAATAAATTTGCAATTTAGACACAGGATTGCATGTTTGGCTCAGTGGAAGGTGTTATGCAAGAAAGCAGAACAACAACTTAGCTCAACTGACATAAAGTCATTTTTAAAAGTCTAATATTTGTTATAAAAACATTCAGACAATTAATACATTTGCTATTAATACAGGCGTGATTTATGGGTAATAGTTACCTTTGGTAGCTCAGTCCAGCTAATTTATGGAGGATGACAGTAAATGTGAGAAGCATCCATGCCTTAGTACCAACTGGCTATTAGCCAGCTCTGACCTTTGTCAATAGAAGTATTCTCTGTATTTTCTTATCTTTTAAATGATAATATTTACTTGCCCTGTTTTAGAGATCAACAAACATAAACATCACAAGACAATGTATTGCCAAAATAGAGACCTTACTGCTCTTTATCTAAAGGCTAATGTCCTATCCTCCACCCTCACCCAGCCTTGYCAAATTCTATTTACTCAGTTATTCAAGCTACTCCGGTTTGTGGGGAAAAAAGGTCCACTAGATTACTTAYATGATAATTTCATCAAATTAGAGTAGAAATTTGCAATAATTTGTTTTGTTTGGGCTCCTCCCTCAGATAAGTGCTTCTCCTTGTATTTTAAGCAAGGATGTTAAAGAATGTATCTGAACGGAAGTAAGCATGTGTGAGATGGAGAGAATAATGACAAAGACAGAAGTATAGTCATATTAATTGTTCAAGATCCTCTAGGGCAGCTGCAAAGAAATGAGTAAGTATAGTCACAGAGTCAAGTGAAATACAGATCTAAAGTTCTTAAATGCACTACAGTTCACACAAACTCCAAATTCAGTTGTCAATACAAATCAGTATGAAAACAATTTCCGTGTATTATTAAGAGTAGGTGAAGTAGATGCAAACAATAAATGCCTTTGCATTATTTACCCAAAATAGTGAAGAATGTCTTAAAGACCACTTACAAAATTACTTACAAAATATCTGTAGGAGGTGCACAATCGAGGCTTTAAAAAATTTAATCACAAATGTCTAAAATAGGAGTGTGTGATAGGCCTCATTGTTATAGTGCTAAGCGCACCAGCAACATATGAATTTCCAGTACTGGAAAGCCTAGCTTCAGTACACTCGAAAACAGGGCCAAYGGTCAGGTGCTTTTGTCCATTAAACTTACTAAGCAATAAGTTACAGTTTTATGCACCAGAAGAAATAGCCTAATATTATAACGCAACTACTCAATGAAACACTTCCTTATTTTAAATGGRGGTGGGGGAAAAAAAGTGCATGGAAGAGTTGCTCTGAGCATATTAAGGAAACCTATATTCAATTGTTTCCATCTTATCTGTGTATATTCCCTCTCTGTGACACAAGATTAGCACATGTTGTGGGTGCTCTAGAGCTAAGCACAGGCTAAACTGGCAGTTAGACTTCAATCCTTATTTAGGATCCAGCTGGTTCTATTCAAATAACTGTAGCCTCATTCAAGAGGAGGTAAAGGGCCCCGAAGAAACGACTGCATATCCTGTTTTCATTAGGTAATCAGGCTTTGACTAAAAATATATGAACAAAGAACAGTTTTTATTCAAAAGTTATTCTGAATCACACAACCACAATGGTCATAAAACAATATGCTTTTATTCTTAAAAATTAATGTAATAGACTCCAACAATTACTTATTAGGCAAGTAACTATCAATGTTAAAAGCAGAACAGAATACCTAAATAATCTAATTTCAACCTCTGTGATATGGAGTGGCTTTACATCTTTTCTCAAAAATCTCACTGAATTTCCTCAACATCCAGCAAGCTATGACCTGCTATGCAGCTTTGCAGCATCAAGAACCTAGAGCATTGGCTGTTAAATGCTCACGTATGTCCCACTTCTGGATGCATCTGCAGAGCTGGAACAGATTTCTGCATATCCTTGGGTTGCTTTTGAAGAGTAATTCAACTAGCTCTAGGTTGCAGAGTCTACTTCTGGTTGGTATTGACAGTATCAAGTGTATCTCTCAGCMYTTTTTTCTTGMTGAGGCAAGGAAGTGCTATTGCTGCTTCCATCAGAGAACAGCTGCAGTRCTTTGTTTTTTCAATTTTAYTGGTGGCCACTCTGGCTGTCTGGCCAGGCAGTCTTAGCAAGCACATACAGAAATAAGTGGCAGCATACCTCAATCATAAAATTAGGATAACATGAGCAATCAACAGTGCTGTCCTCTCAAACTGACCTTCCCATTCGCTATATACATGCCAGCATCTTGTCCTCTATATTGTATAATGCAGTGTTTGTTTTACTAGAATGAGTCAGCATAAAATGCCTTCACATGCTATGAAAAACAGTAAGTAAATAGATTCTACAAATGCATTTGCAGAAGATGAAATAGGTTCCAGTTACTTTTATTCGGCTGAACATTCATTTGAAGTGTGAACATTTCTCCAGCTCAACTCCATTGCTGCAGAAAGCAATATACTAAAGTTAATTGCAGCAGTGTATGTAGTAAGAGGAAGGAAAAAAAATAGAACAGTTTAAGTTGTACTGAAAGGCTGAATAGGAAAATGTTTATTACTTAGTCCAGTAGTTTCATAAAAGTAGTTTAAACACAAGACTTAAGCCATTGCATCCAGTTTCCCATAGTCACATACAATGAACACTTAGTACAGGGACTCAGGATTGTCAGAACATATCAGCAAATACATTTAATGCTGTTATTCTGCTATTTTCCACCACATGATACCACAGGAAGAAAGAAGAGTTTGAGAGTTCTATTGACTCTCAAATGTTTTTGGAAAGGTCAGTGTTAGCTCTTATCCTCCAGTCTCTCCCTTTCTTCTATCTCATCTTTGTACTAAGAATGACATTTATTAGATCAGACCAGCACTCAGTATACTTGTCTTTGTTCATGAAGAGCTATGTTTTACCTTAAGAAAAATAAGAAAAAAGAAAAAAAAAAGTTTTTAAATGTAGGCTTGATGCAAATTATATTTCTATATGGTTACTATAATGCTTTAAGCAGTGCCTAAATGACAACTACATATGGTTGCAGAAGACTGTGCTGAGACTGTCTGAAGCAGTGAAGTTATAAGACAGGAAAATGTGCAATTCAGTATTCACACACAATTCTACTGAAAAAGCCTCTATAAACACTTCCAGTAATGAATTTCCCAATAATGCCATCCTTATGTAGTACCAGATAATGTAAAACTTCTATGTACAATCCAGTCAGAATTCATTCATTCATTCACTCCATCTACAGAAAGCCAGTTTATTGTGACACCTTAGAACGTGGGCCTCAGCAAGTATTGCCAAAAAGTTTTTCTAAACATTTTGAATTATGCTTTTATAGGAGTGATTTGAAATAATGTAGATCTACCTTAAATACTAGAGCAAAATAAGATGTAAGATTGATAGCAACATTTCTTTCCCTCATACTAGCATATCAACGTCATCACATCAAAAAGAAAAGCCCCTCTGACAATATTAAGGCCAATTTAAGTTGTGAACACATCAAAAGGACTCCAGTGACTAAAAGAGTTTTCAAATCTTTGGGGGAGTTAATAATCTGATAATCAGTGATCAGCAAGATCAAAAATTTTTAATTTTCCATCCATATTTTTTAATTTTGCCTACTATTTATCCTTCAAAAATGGTTACAGAAACTTTATTCTCTCTTGCCACAGTACTAGGAACATTCTGACAACAGTGGAAGTGTGTTTAGGAGATGGACAAGCAGAGTGTAAAAGCCTTTGGATATTGAGTGGAAAGTTCAGGCTGTTGGGCAGCTCGAATCATCATTGATTCCAACTCTCCAGAAATGCTGCATCCATAGCAAATATAGCTGAATCACACACAAATTCAAACCTTTTTATCTTATTCTCAGTATACCAGCAGAGATCCTTCCAAGTCTTATGTCAGGAACTGCCAACATCTTATTTAMGATAAGCCTTAAATACTCCTATGAAATATATTTGCCTAGGAACATAGAACAGATTTTTTTAAAATGCAGACAGGAAACAGAAATAACGAGTAATAGTTATCAAAGGCACAAATGGAGCTCAGCACCACTCCTCACAGCACAGCATCTCAAAGAGAATTTTAATTACACAGTAGTGCCAAGTCACAGCTATCATGCGTAGGACATGTGCTGATGCTGGGCATGACAACATCATTTCATCCCTTCTGCAGTCAAACAAAAAAATCACTGTAGTTGTGCAATCTTATGACAAGCATATGCCTAGAATAATAGCACTCACTCTGCAACTGCTACTCAATTCCTCTTAGGCAACTGTAACTTGTTATTTCTGAGAATTAATGGATCCTAGACACAGTATTTAAATCTCTCAGGAAGTGTTAAAAATACTAATAACATTGCTGTGGTAGTAGACACATTTTATTTACTAAATGAATTCCGAAGTATTCTRTTGCTTTAGTTAAGCATTCCATTGTATTGATAATGTCCAAAAAATGTTTTTGTAGAAAACCATCACCTCACAGAGTATAGACAACAACAGAAGAACAAAAAGCTAGCATTCTATTTGGAGTCCTTYGGGAAGTTTCAAAAGGAGTTGGAATTTTATCAGTTAACGTGCTACAAACACATCTTTCAATGTGAAAAAGCAGAACACTAGTAACAATTTAASTTAACTTTGTCTTTCATTTGAGTTAAAGAGGTTATCTATGACAAAAATTTTGTAAACCGCAAAATAAATGTTGTATACAGATGAAAAAAAATTCGGCCCTAATTCACATTTACATAGTATTTGCTTATCTTCCCTCCTCCTCCCCTCTCCCTGCTCCCCCCCCCCCCAACAGCAGCAATGCAACTCATTTCATTCGGAATTATTTTATTTGGATTACAGCAATTAGTATCACTGGTCCATAGTCCAAATCCAGGCAGAGAGCACAGAATCAATTTCACAAGGCAACAACACAGGCTAGTATTTTAGCATACAAACCATTTCACCGCATTATCAGGTAGAAATATCTTCCAAACATGCATAAAAATTCTATGCTTAATCTTTCAGAGCTCCAGATAATACCAGATACCTAAATATACAAAAAATACATTTAACTTATAATAATCTTAGTGAATCAGACTTATAAAATTACAATTGTATTCTTCACAACATAGAAAAAAATACAAAAATGACTGTATATAGTTTTTACCCAAATTTCACTGACAAATATACATCAAAACATATGATTTGATGTATATTCATGTAAATTTGTATCTAAAAGATAGGTTTTAAAATGACACCGCAGATTGGTCCACACAAATGCCAACCTTTCTACTGATAAGTAAGAAAACTTTGATAGAAACATCACATTGTGAAAAATTACAATTTACCYGCACTGTAGTCTGCATCTTACTGTAATTTACAATATGAACATTTCTACAACTCCAGTTGTAAACTATGCACTAGGAAGAACTATAGTCTTTTCAAGGGTAATGACCAACTCTGACAAAGCTGACATGGTAGAACATGGTAGTCTCATCAACAGAACTAGAGCATGGAACTCAAAGACAACCAAAGGAGAAAAGATGCCTGTTGCAGCAGTTCGGTAATACCAATAGAAAATATGCATGTCAAGTAAATAATTTGTGGTGGAAAAAATAAAAAACACCTTTAGATTTGTGAAAAAGAGCATTTATCAAAGTTTGCMTTATAAAGTTCACCTGCACCCCACTATAACTTCACTGATAGATGAGGGGACATTTATTATCATTGTATGAAGAAAAAATACAACATAAACAAACACGTGCCCCAAATTAATATCTTATTCAAGATCGCCTTCCAGTGATTTGTATGAAGTTTAACTTTTAAAACCATTGCAATCATAAATGCTAGAATCCTTCTATATTAATTGCATTCAGACTGTAAGTTTTTTAATCAACTTTTTTCTTAGCAATTTCTTACCTTCAAAACAACTTCTTTTCTTTTAAGAAGGAAAATAAATGCCGTACACCTTTAAAAATACTATAGTTTATTTGCAGGAAATTAGTATTTTCAATTGAAGTTTTTATTCCAAAATAAAGCTTACTCAGTAAAGAGGTTAGCTGTCCAAGCCTTCTCCCTATTGGCAATTCTCTGCTTCTTAGGCCMAATGCTACAGATTTGTGCTACATCTTTCCATCTAGTTACCTATATATTTGTTTCATATAAGAACACTGTATGTGCGTTTCGCTCTCCCCTCTAACTTGCAACTACTAAACTGAATCCAAATCTTATATTCAGTTACACCAATCAAATCAAGAAAAAATTCAGGAGCAGAGTACCCATAACATCCAGTAACCTGAGCACACCAGGAAATCACATTTTAAATGACATCCTTCAGAAACACTGCCACTAAAAACAGAAAACAAGCATAAGGAAAAGGAGATGAGTTRTTCAAAGGTGACATATACATCTTGGAAAGGTGACTATAATGCAACATTTCTCAGATTACCAGARCACAGTCTAATAGAGAAATGAATTGTGTCTCAATTCAAAGCCGCTTTTGGGCTGCGTATCTCTATAGCATTTCTGATTACATCCAATAACTGTCCATAGAAGGTTGCTTAATATAGAGGCAAAGATGCCTCATCATTTCCTTACTTAAAATAGTCCCATTTACATCGAGCAGGAAAGGTATTCAGTGCACTACTGAATGCTAGGAAAATTCAAACTTTTTGATGGAGCTAAGAAAATACATTACAGAAAAAAAAGGCAAAGTTGTCTTTTTTGGTTTTGTTTTTAATAGAGCTCTGACAAATGTAAAACAAAAGTAATTGTAAATCCAGCTCCCTAACAGCTAGAGCAGAGAGGCTATGCATTTAGCACATACTGCCCTACATGGGGAAAACYGCCATGTGTCAGCATCCTGGGACACAGAGACGGGCTGAGGCTGGGGAATGTGCTGGAAAGCATGGCACAAAGTCAGTAACCACATCTCACTTGTGCACAGAATCACAATGTTACAAGAGGGAAGATAGAGAAGCCCTAGTCTTGGTATCAGGTAGCTTTGAGGAGGTAAACATCATACCTGGACTATGAGCATATAACAGAGCAAAGCCTATGCTCTGTGTTTCCTTCTGCCTTTGCTTGAATGTCTGCTCATTTCCATGCTCCCCTCATTGCTCCCACTGTCCCTTGGCATATAGTTTGTTCTTAACTCAGGCCACTGCTCCCACAGCACTAAGGTATCCTGGCCTGCCACATTCTCAGCCCTTTCATCATCTGCTTTACTCTCCCTTGGGGAGCTTTGTCCCTAAACACCAGAGCAAGCACCTGGGTAACTTTGCCTTTCTGTGCTCTGCTGCTCTCTCAAGAGAATGGATGAGGGAAGGCTTATCCAACCTTCAAAAGCAGCATGTAACAGATGAGATACTTGCTTTCAGAGAAGAAGCTTATGAGTTAATTTTGTGCAACATTTCAGAAGCAGAGTGYCTGGAACTGCCTGTTTGTATGTGCCAGAGTGATACATATTAGTCACTTGAGAAAAGACATGTTAAAGTAAAAGGTCCTCAAAAGATTCTACAGTAGGTAAATAGTGCTCAACTTAGAAAGATGAGCACTACTGAGCTAGTTCWTAGTTATAGATATTAGAGATGATAATATAAAGTCAAAAAGGAGAACTGTTTCTAGTTGACTTGCCTCATATTGTTCATCTTCAACACTGATGTCATGAGAAATACTATGATAAATATTAATTTATGTTAAAAAAAAAAATCAAAAAATATCTAAGGCTGCAGTACTAAGAGGAGGTTTAGTGTTTCAGATTAGCATTATAGCTCCTGGATGAACATTAGCAGTTGAGTTATCAGCTTAAACAAGATCTTCAGAAAACATACTCTGGTCAGACACCTTAGTATTTAAATTTCTGAAGAACCCTTATTTTCCATATTTGCTTTCTAGTTCCTCTTTCCATTGCTTTTTAAAATCKCAACTTCACTTTCTAAATTCGAACAGTCTGCCTGGGTTACATTCTCCATTGGATTCTCTRACAAAAATCCTAAAGCATTCAACAGCATACTGTTTGCTTCCACAGCAATACATACAATTTCTGGCATGCAGTCAAGCACTTAAAAGAAATAATAAAGATACCAGTAATATAATCCTAATTCARGCATTTAGTGGGTACAACTTTATCACTCATACTGTAACCCTCAGGCATTTASTAATAACTGAAAACCATTCAGCATATCATTTAAGGAAAAGTAATACGCTAACTGCCAAAGCCATTTAAAGTTTAGAAGTTTTCTGAAGCATTGCAAGTTGAAAGTTATTTCAATGTTTTACACTGTGGAATTTCAGTGAAATTAGGTTTACTGGTTATTCTTTCTAAAGCATGGGTCTTTTACCTCTGACTTAGTTTCTCTTGGTATATTCTCTATAAATGTGCTGAGTATTGAAAAAATCTGCAGCATTTTGATGTTTGAAAAGTTCTGAAAAAGAGCTGGAATTATTCCGATTTCTTGTGTTCTTCAGTGTGGGAAAGTACCTTTCTCCTCTGATGTAGCATATGAAAATACAGCTGAGGAAAGACTGAAGAGAAAACAAACATAAGTAAATAAAGTATGCCGTCAGGTTTGTGTGTCAACACAAGACGCACAGTCACATACTCAAGGTCACCATTCTTTTTTGAAAATCAAACTTTCTACCAATACCATTTATTRTCTTTTAAGAAAGCAATATAGTCCTCAGACTTTTACTGTGTACTATTTATTTTTTGCCAGAGCAATTAATTTTGAATTAAGCCAAATACCTTCTTTTGTAATTAACTCTGCGTGTACATGCAGGATGACACACACAATWGGAAGAAAATACTTTGCAAGGAACCAAAAAAGAGCAATATAAGGAATGCAACTTTTTCCAAAAGGACAGCATTTTCAGAACTGTTTCTCTCCTTACAGTTTTAATGTCCATTTTTAAGGATTTAAGAAAAGGCACCTATTTAGGTGCCTTTATCACCTGTCTCTCTATTTTCTACAGAAAGTTTCTTTCTTCCTTTTCTAAYACTGCATTATGTGGTATGTTTGAGAAGAACAAAATGGAAAATGGAAAGTATACATAGATGAATAGTAAAAAATAAAACTGCCATTAAACCTTTTTTGAACCATATGAAAACTAAACAAGGTCAGCTACAGCCTAGATTACATTGGTTATATACACACCAAATGTTTGTTATAAATGTAGACCAAAGACAATAGTCTTTAGTGTACTAAAACAYTTACTGTTCACTTCAAGTTGACATTTTTTCTGGTTTTCTTTAGCTTGTGTTTCATTTCCTAATAATTTCCCCCTATCCTGAATTTTGGTTGATTTCACTCTGCCAGTGTTTAGTAGTCARTTCAGTTGGTCAGAAACATGGTAACACACACAGCCACATGGGGTGTCTATTAGAAGTCTACATAAATTCAGGTACTCATACCTGGGAACCTTTATGCAATTTAATGACTTTTTTTTTTTGGTACAATATCAACTCCGATAGACAGTTATTAGTTGCATTTCATCACTTATCTCCATCAGGAATGTTAATCTTAGTTTTTAATAACAGCTTTCAAAGCTTGCGCTGTCTGAAATATTACTATTCCCCAAATTTTCAAAATGTTCAGGAAGTTCAAAGACAAGCTCCACACACAGRGAGCCCTTATCAAGGAACAATGGACTTGTGGTGTAATCAGAATAAATGCAGCAGAAGCTCATCCACCTGCATCCCCTGAATACCGCAGGCTATTCCATCATGCAAAAAAAGCACCTAAAAGTACTTAGGCCAAAGTAATAATATGATCCACATATTTCTGTTTGTGAGAGTTAACATATCAATGTACCATAATGATAAAAAAAAAAAAAAAATTAAGACGACACTGCACTCAAGTTACACATCTGATAAATGGATCACACAAAATGCCTTAACTGCAGAGAAGTGGTCTGTCAGATATTTTAGAGGAGAAAAAAAGGTTAAAATTGTTGTAAAATGGGTTTCCTTCTCTCYCACATGGTCTGTCAACTGTGACCAAGCTACTCCAAGAAAGGTAAAATTCATATTTATTTTGACTGAAACAAAACATACTATTCTGCTTCCTTGGAGCTAGTAATACTTACATTCTTGGAGGAGGGGGCAGGGAAACGCAAGTGAAGGAAAAGCATTTTTAAGAACGTATGAAGAAATTTATAAATCGTGACATCARAATTACAAAATAATTTACTGAGAAAGTGCTTATTATATAACACCACAATGCTGAAATTTAAATCTTAGTATGTGATTCATCGTTCTGACCAAACAACAAAGTTCAGGTAAAGACAACTACAGAGACAACCAATAATGACAACTTCATCACTGCACTGCTCACTTAGACTTCTATATGAAACTATCTCAATTCAAGGTATTTAAACAGAGATGCTTCCTAGCAATCAGTGGAAAAGAAATGTTCCTACTCCTGAAAATTGACCAAATTGTAATAGATTAACATTTGTTCTCCTAAAATTCTGTAAATTTAAAAATTAAGAATTTAAGACAAAAATTAAGAAGTCAGCATATGCCAGACAGAMGTCAACTAGTACTAGTACAACTAGTTCACATGTTGGCAGAAATCAATAATTGACGCTTTAACTCTAARCTTTTTTCTTTAGGTAATTTTCATAATTATTTACAAAAAGAGTAYTGTATTATTTACAAAAACATTATGTTTTGTTAAAGTTAAGTATACTTCAACAGTTTTTCCTCAAACTGTTTTTAGCATTAAAAACAGCTAACAAATTCATACTTACTTGGAATGTAAGAGATCATAATCAGGATCAGGAATGTATAGTAGTCAAAAGAAAAATTGTACTTGTTAGGTAAACTAATGGAATACAAGCCGGACTGTCTGACGAAGGGTAATGCAGCATATATTGTGAGCAATTCGCCTGAGACTCCCATTGGATACAATACTATAAACAGAGTGTACCTAGAACAAAATATTTAAGGAAAGGATTAAAACCCATGACAAACTCCTACTAAACGTTTGTTAAATGCTCTTATCAGTATTCAAATTTTTAAATTCTGTACTCAATATTTATTTCCCTTAATCTTTATCTGATTAGAGCATGGTAAAGTATGCAAATTACTCCAAGGTAAAATGTTCAGTTTGAAATAAGATTCCCTTTGCAAAGCTGAAAAGTTCTCTTTTTAAAATGACCTCCCACCTAGTTACACTGACTTGCAAACTCTGTTAGAAATTGTTAGTACTTAAAATCAAGCACTGTCAATATAAATCAAGGARCTTATGATTATTTTCAGTTACAGCAGTTAGACACAAACATGCTTAAAAAAAAAAAAAGGCAACAGCATGCTCTTTCACTCCTTGTTTTTAGATGTCAGTTTCTGACAAACACTGTCACTTTGTGAATGGGACTAAATTTTGACCAACTAAGCCTTCARCTTTTCAGCAATTGATAAATATTAGCCGAGAAAATTGCTGGAAAGAAGAATTACACTCGCAGATAAAGCAATTGCCACCAACTAGCATCTAATTTATGAATTYATTTTTACTGCAATTCTTTTAGAAGATAAATATTTCTGTCAAATCAGTATTTTATTATGCCTCATACCTGGCCCACTTGATGAGGTAAGGTAGGTGGTTTAGTAAGCTAAATGTATAAAAAGAATAACGGATGATCTCAGTGATTGTCCAGGCCACAACAAACAACAGGACACTATCTTCAGTTTGTACCTGTTAAAGACAGAAGTTCATATCAAGTGTTTCTAATTACTTTGCAGATAAAAACAAAAACAAACAAAAACAAACACACAAATCAATTCCTATGAATAACTTCATTGCATCATTTCAGAAAAGAGATTCCAAGAATGACCTTAAAAACAACATTAGTATCAACAGCAAAAACAAAGAGCAAAACAGAAAAAAAACCCACACTCATATCATGCTCTGTATTTTTTCTGTTTGGCCTAGGAATAGCTCTAATGATCAGGTAAGTCAAGATCGCTCATTCTGGCCAACACCATTACTGCAAGAAATTCTTGAATACCGAGAACAACTTACAACTGTTCCCATTCCTATACAATACTTCTACTCYAATCCTGTGATTGACTGCTTCCTAGTGTTGTAAGCAGAAAAAAAAGCTTAAAGCATTATTCTGAGATCTGTTTTAAACTGTATACTCCAGTCCTAATCAGTGCTATTTTCAATTACCAGGAACACCGTTTTCTTTCTCCATAGATGAGGGCCTAGATCCTAATGTTGGACACGAACAAGACAGCTAACACAAGGAAACAGGCTGCAAAGACAGAGAGAGACTCAGATTTTCCCTCTTACAACTCAGGTAAACTTGACAGCTGCCTGTTTCACCGCTCCCTGCTCCTTTTTTCTGCTTACTGCATTCATCCGTGTTCCTCTAACATTACATTTAGGCGTCAATAAATTCCACTGCTCTACACTTCTTTGAGCTAGCATTTTACTTGCCTGCTACTGAACCAGCAATAGCCCGTTTATATTTTGAAAATGAGCATTCACAAACGTATGATATTTTAAAATGAAATCTTAGATTTAGGATCATAGTTTTAACCTATATTTGAAACAGAATGTCAGTTTTGAAAAAGTATATGGGGCCGCATAACCACGCTATAAATGCATGAAAACATAAATATACATGGTTTTTATGCCCGATTTTTTTTGTGCTCAATTTCCCCTCATCCATAACAGAAGTTGTGAACTGTCATGAGTGTGAGTAGCCCAAATTCACTGGACTGTGGAAGCAAAAAATAAGTTTTACYACAGGTGTGACTCCATTTTATTTTTTATTTTCACTCTTGAAAAGGGTGGAAAGGAAGTCAGTATTCATTCTGGGCAAAGTACATGCAAAAAAAAGGTTTTTGTGTGTGTGTGTGTATGCGCAGGGGTGTGTGTATATATATATATATAAATCTTTTCAAAGAAGGGGCTGGTCATGTATTTAATTGTAAAAACATTCATTAATACTAACAATATAAAACCTCTCTATTACAGAGACTACAAAACCCAGAAAGAACTATATAGAAATATATATGTAAGTTAGTTTTATACTACGTGAGATGTTGCCTGCAGGACTTCAGGTCACTTCCATTGCAGATTTTTGCAGCAGATTTATCTTGCTCTTTTCCAAATGAAACTGGCAATTTGTCYACATATTAATCTCCCTTTCAGCATCATAAAGGAATAAAGTGCCAGACTACTCTTTAAAGAGATCTAACTATGTATTTCTATAGGATCCTACTCCTGTTTTGGGTCTGCTTGATAATCAAGGCTCAGTCTGAAAGAATTAGCAGTACTTCAGACAATGCTATTCTCCAAAAGCAGTGTGCTTCCTAAGCACTCAAGAGCTGCACCTTTGGTCACATCACAACTAGCAGCTTAATGAGCTGATCTAAGTGTCTGTATCTTCTGCAAATAACATGACAGATCTTCGTCTGCCCCTTGGTGGTGCACTTCTTTCCCTACCTACAGAAGTCAGGAAAAACAATCATATTTATTTTTTGAGGCACCACCTGAAGATATGACTGAGGAGAACATGATCCAAGAAACTATGATGCTATCAGTAAGTGATGAATTTAGRAAAAAAGAAACACAGCAATTACAATCCAATTTATCACAGGACTTCTGTAGCACTACTTCTGAAGTCTATTCATYCCAACATAGTTTAATGGAATTATACTTGGAAATTACTAAAACAGTTCACACCGTTATTAACAAATGCAACCTGTTAAGGTTATTTAACTGGAAGTATAGCCCATACCTCATTAACCCTTACGTAAGGGCGGAAAAATACTAGAAACAGTTGTAGTTTTGGTACAAAAACAAGCTAAAGAGTTGTCCCTTTCTGTATRACAAAGGCTTCTGTATATTTTATCATATTTTAACTACCCTCCATAGTTTATCATTTAAAAAGATTAACTTCCTAAAACTAACAGATCTGCCAGATGGAATTACATTTTTTTTTCCTCTTTCTTTTCAAGATTTCAAATAAAGGTGTCCAAGATGAATGTAGTTGAACTCCAGGGGACTGATGTACAGAAGAGATGCTCAACAGAGTTACTCACTTAGAAATAACTAGTGCTAGTGCTGCATGCGTATCATTTCCAAGTTGAAACAAGGGATAGCACAAACAGGCCAATAGCAGACTCTTCATAAATCGTTACACCCAGTGCTGCCTTAAGAACTGAACATTTCTTCCACCTTTTCATGACAGCCTTTGAAGAAGGAGTTCAAGTCAGAGTACATTTTACAATTTATGACTTATTTCTCCAGCTTCCTTAATTAGGGTAAATTATATCATCAACATAAATTTGGGTATGTGCTTTAAACTGATTTTATCATTGAGCAGAGGCTTGAATATATTTTAGCTCGTCTTTGTGATTAAGAATAGCAAGCAAGCAACTCCTGAAAGAAAATCCAGTCTTTTAAAATACAAAGATGATTTAGAATTGGGAATGGGATGAATGAAGCCTCTTTTATCACTCCTTATGCATGAAAAGTTATGGAAGATATAAAGCAATGTTTGAAAGGCATGAAAAACAGAAATCAAAAAATTCTACAAATTTCATCAAATCACATAACATTTCACAAATTATTTGCAGAAAATTTCAGCTAAACACATCACCAAGGAAGCCAACACAGAATTAAAAAATAGTGGCACGATTCAACCCTAATGATGAAACAGCTTATCTTCCTCTGCTCTATTGTATGTTAATAAAAAATAAAGGAAGGTTCAGAATGGGCATAAAGGGCCTGAGAGACACTTGCACCATACAGGATTACTCAAATTTCACATAGATGTAAAGCAGTAATTAATCAGGTTCRCCAACTGCGATTGCCTGTCAACTTTTAGACTTCTGAACTTTCAGTGTGGACTTCTTTTTAACTTCAATTCAACCTTAAAAAATATTCTAAATTAAAATGCTCTTCTCTAAGTATGCCTTACTACTGATGGAAGATGCCAAGTTAATAGCTGTAGATGCTGGAGTCTTAATCACCCACTCAATATGCTGTAATGTCTTTTCCACAGCACTCCTTCATGTAATTTCAYATGTTCTAAAAAGGTACCTTTAAGTATATATTTTCCTTTGAGCTTTATAACTGAAACAAATTTGGTAACTCAAAAAGGTAACAAGAGAGACTTAATAGTTATCTATTAGGCCTAGGTCAAACATTGAACTCCACGAAGGGTCCCAAAATGTCACTGGATGACCTTATTTTCACATACAGATTACCTTATTTTCACATACAGATAAAAAAAAAAAAAAAAAAAAAAAAAAAAAAATTTCCACTTTTCTATGGTTATTTCAACCATTCCTTCAATTCAGTCTCCGTATTCTCCTCCTTCCTTCATATGAGCAATAGTAAAATACACCAAAAAAAAAATCCTGGGCTACAAGTATCTGGATTACAAGTATTATGTGACATGCTGGGCTCTCCTGTGCTGAGCTAAAAGCTACCTTTGTGGTCCTTATGTGATGGAGGTAAGGGGAAATCTCTTCGCTACACCAAGAAGTGCACAGTGCTAACAAGAAGTCTGCCATGCTTTAACGTTTATTATAAATCTTGAATTTATGAAAATGTCAACATTGAACAATTAAAAGTAAAACAATGTTAGTGGCAGGAAGCATGCTTCAAATCACATCAAATACCCAGGAATGTATTCTGACAGAGGAGGGATGCAATACAAATGTTTCCTCTTTCAATGATATTCCTTATAAAAGCAGTTTGGAGAAGCAAGATATTAAACGATCCTCACTCAGAAAGTTAAGGAGGAAAATTGACTTTTATTTTACAAGAACCTCATCATGCAACTGCATCGCTTACAAGTTCCATAAAGCTGTGTGAGAATTTAATCCTGGGCTTCACCATGGAGCTCACTTGTGCAGACAGTCCTTTAGAAAAAGTAGAATACTAGTGACACTTTAAAKACATCCTTGTGAAACAAGACTGCATTTTAATTTGGGTAGGTTTTTATAGGGGGTTGGGGAAAGGTCCACCTTCTTATTTCTGTTCTTTATCAATCACTGTGAAATCCCACATTATACAACTACAACATTATACAACAATAGATTACCGGCAAAACTACTTTGCTTGGGTTATTCCTCTAAAATGTTTTATGTATGTATCTAAGATCTAATGTCTTGGGATGATATTTTCTTGTTGCAAATATAGCATTTATCTTGAGAGTCTGAATTAATAGCAATTGGAGTGTATTTATTCCCATCAAAACTGAAATAAATCAGAAGGAGAAACTTATATACAGGGCTGTGTTTTTAAGAAAGTAATAATTTTCAGTAGTAGGAAACAAAGGGTCCACAAGAACAAGCATCATAATATAAGAACGGGCAGTTAATTATTAGGAACTACAGTGACATATCTTACTTATCAGCGTGGATGAAAGCTCTGATCAGCAGGTGCTGGGGTAAAGAAGAGACAGGAGCTCCCCCAAAGACTTAGGAGAAAGGGACGAGCTCCTTACAATATTTTCCATTTCAAGTCACAAAACATCTTCCACGTATGACACTAGATATCTATCAGCCATGTTTTGTTCCGAAGTACTATTGACAATGGCATCAAGGCTATTTTTCTTTAACAAGATAATAAGATCAATTGGCTAAAGTAATAACAGAACTGTACCATACCTGGCATGGTTTGTATCATATATGTAAACAGACGACATACGTAAACAGATTCAGATTTTGAAGTACTTGCCAGTTGAGATTTTCAAGTTGGATTGATTCTAGAAGATTATTCAGGAATTTGCATGAAATAACAGTAGTATTCGCTGTGGTTAACAATGAGAAAAGACACCCAGACTCACATCTACACTGGAATGTATGAAAATTGAACGAAGGACATTATATAGAGAGGAACATAGTGACTGAGAACACCTAGGCATTGCTGTGGACAAACAGTTGACGGAGAGCTTTCACATGCAATGGTAGAAAAAGCAAGTTGAGTACGAAAGATGACAGCAGTGAAGTGACTATGACAATACTCAAATACTGGGAYCGATATTACACACTAGAACCTCTTCAATTTTCAGTAATATTGCAAAAGCTACTCAGGAATAGATGTCTTACAGCMAGAGATGCAGATCTCTATTTACCTGGTTGAGAAAGAGTGACGAGGTCAGATATATTTATTCTTATTCTCTTTGACTCACATAAACAATTTCACATGTTGGGATAAAGCAGAAATAATTTTTAAGGAAAACAATGCAGCAATCAACACTTGCTTTTTAGCATGGGCCATTATTTTCTCAATCTATTTTATAGTTTAACTTACCTCTTTTACACTATGCGTTACTGCCCACGTCAGGAAAACTCTTGACATCACTTGGAAAGCAGTCAAGACAACAGAAGACGGAACAATGCCTGGAAAATACTTTGCAATTAGTGAATATCCCCCTGATATCTAAGGGAGTAAAATATAGAAAACTAAACAAAACTCCAATTATTTGATATTGTTAGAACTGAAGATTTTTTTTCTCAATTTAAGATCAAAAAAATCCATTTCATAGTGTATTTATACAGCATAAATAGAATCGCCTGATCAAAACTTTGTACATCAAAGTAAGAATAAAAGTAATTGCTCTTGTTCTAACACAGGACATTCCTCAGTACATGAAACACCTGAATAATATGAAATAGTTTTCGTCAAACAGTTTTTGGGTTACAGTCTTTGAATAAAACATGTCTGATTAAAATATCTATGAGAATCTGCATTATTGTGATTTAAAAACTACAAAGAAAAAAGATGTCTTGAAGCACGTTTCTCAAAAAACAGCAAACAAAATTGAACTGATTTGAAGAACCACTGAGCTATCCAATACTATTAAATATGACTTACAATTCCTATAGTTTGTTTTTAAGCAAGGAATATTTCATGCATTGGTAGGTACAGAAACAATCTTTAAAAATTTTCTCAAGGCAGCTGATTTCTCTTATTTCTGAGCAAATTCTAAGGTGCTGATCAAACCAATATAAAACGGGTCTACATACCCAGGTCTGATAAAGCAGGATAGTTTTAGACATTACACCAAATTTCTAAACTTCATGGCACATAGTTCTATCTTCTTCAAATATCATGATGAAGACAAGTGCAAGAGCAGTTACAGCTTCTAAAATACAGTCAACAGTGCTTCTAAAATTAATGCAAATCACAGCAAGCAGCATAAAAGCCTAAGAAACAAGTAAAGATCAAATTGGAAATGAGAAAGGAAAGGAGGAATAAGAAAAGCCAAAAATAAATTTCACTAGATTTATTTTCAGTCAGAAAGCTATTACGTTCCTCCCGTTTTGGGTGGTTTTTTTGGGGTTTTTTTTGTTGGTTTTTTTTTTTGGGGGGGGGGGGGGGTGGGGGGGGGAAGGAGGGAGGAAGACGAATTGCAGTAGAAAGGGAAAAGTCCTATAAACATCTCTCTCCAATTTTCTCATGATTCTCTGATGCAAAAATCTCAGCGGGAGAATAAGTTTTTCAGACAACAACAAAAAACAAACAAAAAAGGGCTGCAATAAAACCCCATAATCTGCACTCGTTAAGAGTACACACCTACAATATGATGGTCTTTTTAGATCTTGCTCTTCACAGGAAAACTCTGACTTTGGGGAGGTGAGTCATATTTTCTCCAAACAGATTTTCATATGCAAGAACTGCTAAAGATCCTCAATAGTATCTAGACTTTTTCACAAAAACTTAGCACTAAATAACACTAACCCAGAATAGCAATAACACTAACTTACAATGTAAGATATGATTTCTTGCTTAGCAAAATAGCTTATGCAAAAGACCCTATAAATATGCTAAAAAGACCATATAGCCAGTTTATCTCAAAAGTGAGATAAACGATCTTTTTCATTTTGGCCTACATGATGCCGAACTATATAAAAAAACAGCAGCTCCAAATGACTGACTCGCTGGCTAGGACTCTATATAAACTCTATTTGCCTCTGTTTATTTGCTAATTACACTGAAAAGCTACCTGACATACAATACATGCTAGAGTGCAACTTAGCAGACAGAAGGCTCTAGTCCAGAAGCAAGCAGCAAGAAAGCCTTGCCCAGACTTCTGGCGGGGGAGGGGGGAAAAAAAAAAAAAAAAAAAAGTTATGCTGGTAGGTACTACCACCTTTCACAGTAAAGCTCTTCTGTCTACAAAGAATTAGAGCTCTAATTATAACAATTAGCTGACCAGCAGCAAAAGAACCTGTAAGCTTCGCATTTCGCCTTACAAAGAAGTTTGTAAACCAGACTCAGTAAGACTTTTTCTCCCTAATCCCTAGAACATTCGTGGAAGTGCCAAACTCATTAGCTGTAACATTCAGAAATTACACTGCAGCAGACAGCAACAGTGTAAYTAGCTCCAGATAGAACCTCATTTTATTTAGCCCAAAAAAATGCTTTAAGAAAAAAAGTCCACAATTACCATAAAATTAGTATTTTTGTAATAACTTTGCTAGCAAAAATTAAGAGTTACACTGGTGCAAAATATTGCACACTCCATTAATGGCTCTCTCTATTGACAGACTGAGGACAACATGGACTAAATGGTTCCACACCTCAAATCAACTCATCTGGGATCATTAACCTAGCACAGAGACACAGGCATCTTGATCCTTGATCTGCAGCAGCATTGGAGGTGGAAACAGAGGACCAGCTGTGCTGCAATTCACTGCTTGGTTAGCACATATATTCTAACAGGTAAGAAAGATAACCCAAGAAAATGTTTATATTCTTTCTTCAAACTAGTACTGATAAATGTAGACATCAGAGTTTGGCTCAAGAAAACAGAGTTTTATAGCACTGATGCTGCTGTATTATAGATCTAGGATGGTAAAAATGTGCATTTGCTTGCACATTTCACTCGAGTATTCTGAGATTATTTAACTCGTCCTTTTATCCAATTGGTGCATGAGACTTCAAAATTTTGTCAAAATTTAGACTATGAAATTTTTTTAAGTGAATTTGAATTATTTGGGGAAAATGGCAATTGAAATTTAATAAAGCAAAGCAGGATTAAAAAGATCTCTTTGGCAGCAGAGCAAACTACACCATGCATTCCTATTCATTAATGTTATATTAATTTTAACAGCTAATACCCCTAATTTTCTGAAGTGACTAAAATAGCTAAATGTACAGATGCTGAGCTGTAACACCTGTGTTAGAATATCCAAGATTAAGACAATCTGCAGGGGCACAAATACATTATACTTAAACTAAGAAGGAAGTATATAAATAACCTTATCGCATACTTATTATAATTATGTGAAAGAAACTGTCCAGAAGGTATCATTTGGAAATAACTAGGAAAAGCATTKTTTTTGAGATGAAAGACATGAAACGACCCTCAGAAGAATAGAAAACATCTATTTTGCAGGTTTTTTTCTAAAAAATCTCAGAAAATTGAAATTGCTTAAATTTAGTAGCATGTGATTTCTCTTCAACTGAACTGTGATGCTCCAAGATCCATTTTCATCAATTTGATGAACATCTAGTATTCTTTTCTTGGAATGATCTCTGTACAGTTTATAAATTGCCCTTTATAAAACATTTTCAGAGTAATTAAAGTACTTGGGAAGGCAAGAACTCTAGTACCAATTACAGAATTAGACTGCCCTCTGCTGACAAATTTATGAACATGATGTTAAGTTTTCAATAACTAGATTTGGTTATTCAGAAAAATCTTTCACACAGAAAATCAGTGTGGGCATAGTGATCCCGGAGTAATATAGCCTACGGATTGTACAAGGTTTGCATGATATGTAAAAAAAAAATCAGCTTCTGCAGCTGAGGCTTTAGGAACCTTAATACAATCTTATCAACTCTTCAAATAGCAGCTAGCGAACACCCAGATATGAGATCAAGCAGGATATTTAAAAACACAGGACAAATTATCTGAACATGAGACTGTCTCTTTGCAAAGGCTGGATTGTTTAGAAAAATGAGAATTAAGCAAAGCAGTGTAGACAGGTGCTGCTGCCTTTTACAGCACTTTAGCTTTGACCTTGCAGAGATCTATATCCATTTGGTTCTACAAACCAAACATATGTACACAGAGGCCGAACTGCTCACTGCTTAGGAAGTCTACCAAAACAGACAGGACAGAAGCCCATCACTTGGACATGAGGTTTCTGAAACGCAGCACTGCTACCAACCACAGGTCACTGACACCTGGTTAAGACTCTGCTACTAAGCTAATCAATCAGCCTCACAATACTACACTAAAAAGAACCATAAACTCCAGTCTCAGAAAAACTTTATTCTCTTAGTTTAAGTATATTTATTTCTAGCCAAATCTGGAATACTCAGTTGTTTCACCCTTCCTAACTTTGGAATGCCTGCCTGTACTCTGTGGATGTGGGAAAAGTCCAGTTCTTGGCATGTTGCTTTTATTGAAATTTTAATCGTTTCCAGATGGAAATATTTGAGGAAATAGCCTGGTATGGAAAATTATAGAATAGATGATATAGAGAATCATAATCTATTGTAAAACATTTATAAATCACTTTAAGATTTGTAGCACTGGAAGGACTAAGATTAAAATAGGGTATCAGGTAATTGACAACCTTTTATACTGTTTTCCTATTTGTGATTCAACTTACCAAATTATTAAAAAAAAAGAATATTTAAAGCAGAAAAGATGGAATTAAGCAAGAATTAAAACCAGCAATTTACAGATCATTACATTTGTTTCATGATAACATATTGCAAAAAGTTTTCTACAAGAATAATAAAATTGAAAATCAGAAAGCTTACCAAATGCGCAGTGCAGAATCTAGAACAAAAACCCAAATCATTAATATGTCCGATGCAGTAATTCAAAAGCATATTTAGCATATTACAAGTGATTATGTTTCAATATTTTTATTTCAAAAATTGAGCTTAATATTTAGTTCTTGCTCCAGCTAAACGGGAGAATAGTAAGCTTCTTAACTACTACAGGGAAATAAAGAGATAATGAATTTACTTAAGTTTACCTTCAAACCACACTATAAGACTAATTAAAAAAATGAAAGAAAAAAAAAAAAGCAGTTACCAAGAAAGTCCTGTTAAATAACGGCTACCTCATGTCTCTAAACAAAACACTCACGCAAACATTAGTAACACCGTAGAGGAAGTTACTACTTACCTCAAGTAAAGCTCCAGTCTGGAAGAATTTCAGAGGCTTTTCTATTGAATAGTAAAGGCTGTGGTAGCTACCTTTAGCCAGGTACGCTCGAACTAGACCAACTGCAATTACAAGCCATCTGAAACGAGACAGAAAAAAATATCTCAGATAAGGAGATATCAAGAAGAGCATACATGCAAATTATCTCACATCTTTATTAGCTAATTTATTATGCAATAAAGCAACAGGCATATAATGGCCTCAATATCAACTTCCTGCTTACCCTGCAAAACTGAAAGCATTAAACACATCTGGATTCCCTGCAAATGTATCAAAATTAAATATTATTGTTTTTAAAAATACTTTAGCACCATCACAACATCAGTATCTTTATATGTAAATTTATTTTTCTATTGAGCTGTACTTAATTATGGAAGTGGTTAAGGATATTTAAAACCGACATCACATTTTGTTTACTTTAAGCAGCAAACCATTTCCTGCCAATCATAGATTCTTGATGTAACACAGTAATCCTAAGATTCAGAAGGTATCTGTTTTCATGTGTCAGTTCAAAATATGCTCCTGGTCTATGATACTCTCTCCAGCTTAACTTATTTTTATGATGAAAAAGTTATTAATAAGTAACTACAATATAACTGTGCCTATTAACTAAAGCCTTGAGGGTAATGTTGGTAACCTGTCCTGTCCCAGGKTTTCTTCATAAAAAAGCAAATAAACTAGGCCTATGTAACAAAAGCAGACAYGGTTAATCTTTAAAAAAATGCAGCTAGGAATTGATGATGCACATAAAAACAYAGAAAGGTATTTTACAGCAAATGAAGTTAGGTCAGTCACAAGGAGAGCATTTATGGAGATATATTGTGCTTGCGGGACAGTTTACAAAGGAACCACAAATTCACGCAGAATAAGCTGACTGAAACAAATGACCTAGCACATCTCAACCTGCAAACAGATACTCTCTTTCGACCTAGCTGTTCAGGTGGAAGAGCGAGGGAATCTACAGGATCATTCATGTGGCTTCCCCTTCTCTAACAGGGTCTTCTGCTCTCTCCGATTCCTTCTACGGAGTTGCATTTTTGCTAAAGCTGTTTTACAAAACCAAGAGACAGACCACGTTCACCAATGGCTGGTACAAACGAAGAATGAAATTAATTTGGTATTCAGACTTCAAAGTAGACTAAAGCAGCAAGTGATACAGCAGATACTCTTTGCACTACTAATTCTCCGGTAGCCAACAGCAAGTTGATATCGTCCTGTTCGTTGCTGTCAGTGTCTGTTTTTCCCTCATCTTCCATGTTTGCTAAGAAACTTAGATAAATTGAGCGGCTTAGATAAAACTTTTCAGGAGGCAGCAGATAAGAGTTCTTTGTTGCAGACTTGCTGCAGACTTGTTTTCTCCTTAACTGAAACTCATCTGGTAAAGTAAATGGTTCTCAAAGCTGTTCAAACTTCTTCCTTRCCTTCTTCCAGCCTCTCTGCTGGATAGCCAACTTCAGGAAGACTGCACTACTTGCTCCCAAAGACCACACCTTTCTTTCAATAATACAATGACTGTCAAAAGGCATTTAATACCAACTGAAGTATTAATCTGCATAAAATTAAAAACTGTGGCTACTCAATTTTGAAGCTTTTAGTACCTCTGCCTATCTTCTGTGATTCTTGAAGAGTGCAAAGGAAAAATATCTGAGCAGAGAAAGAGAACAGGAGATAGATGAAAGATCAACTTAAAAAAATATCTGTTTGAAGATTAAAAGGACAGTAAGAAGCACCACTGTCACACAGAGGATGAGTCTGAAGTCCACCTTTCCAGCTCTGCACTATACACTAAAAAGACCTACTTGATGTATGGAGCTTCATTATATGTGGAGCTTCTAATCCATTAAATAACCACTGCATTCATATAAACTCTTAGCTAGAATGTTACATTCTCTGGTCAGTAGAAACTAAGGAAAATTGAATACTATATAAATGCAAGTTGGGGGGTGCTCTTTTGTTGTAGTTACTCAGGCTTGACAGTTTTTCATGTGCCCTGGGCCTGCCCCTTCTTTTTTAATTTGTAAGAGAAATAAATTTACTGAGGTTTTCATTGGTTTACACAGAGAAAGAAAATAGCAGAGGTACAGCATGAATGAGGCTAAAGAGGAGGAAAGTGTACTTTGATTCTAAACCAGCCGTTACTGAAGATACAGACCCTGAAGTTTGTACAWATTGCACTAATTCTCTGTAAAGCTACTACATAGAAAAGATACAACTTGTTGAATGAAATAATTCTCAAATTCATTATTTATATCAACACCAGCAATTGCTACTCCAATAGTAATTACGGCACTTGACTAAAAATAGGAAACATGATGTTTTAAATCAGTTTATTACAATTTCAAAAATTTATACTTGTCTCCAACTAACAGCAAATGGGTCATGTCTCATTTCCCCTCACCCCCATCATCAATGATTTTAGTGAAACATATTTTAATTTCTATACTGCACAATGTTTCAGGAATAAACTTCATATGCTGACATACTAAACTATTTGACATCATAATCAGAAAAATCCAACTTGAACACAACAGAAGAAAGTTTTGCAAAGTGAAAAAGGTAATCAAAACAAATTTTAAACTGTCACTTGATCCAATTTAAATGCAGCTATATCAACTAAACTAAAAAAAAATTGTTGGTATTGAGTGGCTGCAGCTGTTGTGTGCTCAAATTAAAAAGTGTCATAAATTGCAGTAAATCCCCTCAGAAACAAAGAAATTTCCCCTCCTCCCCATCTCCCCCCACAGAAAAGGGTTGGTTTTTTTTTTTGCTTTTATGGCATTCAGCACACTCTCTGGGCACCTTGGGCTTTGGTGCTCTCATTTCACAGCTCTCTTTACAAGGCAGTACAACCAATTGCCTTTTTCAGGCAGAAAACTAAGCTGAACGCTGATTTACACAAGGGCAATGAATAATTATTGTCATCAGCTCTGTATTGATACCACATTAACAACTCAGCTTCTATCAACCAACATCTGAAAATCTACTTTATTATAAGGTATGTACAAAAGCAATAAACACTCAACACTGCATAGTGCAGCACTTCAGCAGTGGCCAAGGGGATGCAGAAACCACATCCATCTGAAACCCCAGTCCTCAGTGAGAGCCCTTAGGAACCTACTCCAGAAGGGCAGCAGCGAGTGACAATGCAGAGATGTGAAACCCTGATAACAGAACTCCCAGGCTTGCTCCTCAAACTGCAGAATCACGGCTATTCCCAGAACGGCAGCACATCCCACCAAAGGCTGGAATTTTCTAGAAAGCTTGGTGTAAATTAGGAAAACAGGTAACACTTTGATCAAGACTTATATGACAAAAGGAAGAAAAAAAAAAAGTGAGCTCTTTGCATCTGAGATTTCAACACTTCACTGTTTTTAGATCTTTTGAAGAAACAGGTACCTCAAAACATCAGGAGCTGGCCTAATTAAACCTTTCCACTTCTCCTGCAACTTCTGTTGCTGTTTTTTAACATGCTTTTTAAATAAACATAAGATAATTAAATATCAGCAGCTTAATAAGCAGACAAGTTCTTTTACTTGGAAGAACAACTCAGGGAGGTTAACTTGGTAACATTATAATATCAGCAGGGACATCATAACAAAACAAGGCAATCCTGACACAGTATTGTGTTGTATTATTCACGTACTCAGGTATTTCTCAAATAAAGGATTAAACTGTATTAAGACGGTGRGTAATTGCCATCCCACTCTATAAGCAGAAAACTCTGCAAATATCATACAGAGCCATAAATCCTCAGCTGCATTTCACAATAATACACTTCTTGTGCAATAGGTGTAGCAAGCGCCTTGGAAGAACTGAGCTCTCCCCCTGAAAATCACCTTTGTTCCACATAAGTGTAACCAGGTTATAAGCTAAAATAACACCTGCTCTGCCACTAGTGAAAATATGAATCATCTTGTCYAGCTTGCCTCACTGAAATAAATGTCATCTATAAATGCCATCTATATCAATTCTATGTCAATCTCCCCTCGGAGAAGCAAAGTCTAGTCTGTCTGTCCGACTCCCCACCCACCAAGATTTATCTAGAAAAAAATAGGCTCATTCTGAATCCATTTTAAGGCTCTTTTCTCCTAAGCTTTGATTTTTAAAATTACTACTATGGATAAATGCAGTGCATTTAGCTTCATTTCTCTACGAAAAACTATTAGAACCCACAAAACAAACTAAATTGAGCACAACAATCTACACAGCTGCCCAGATGAGAACAAAACTATGGGGTAAGTTAAGGTGAGGCAAAACACACGGCTCTGCTCTTCCAGGCGGCCCTACTCGCCGAAGCGAGACGGAGCGCTTGTGCTGCTCGGGCGGCCTCCTTTGGGGAAGGCTCTGGCGAGGACACGCAGCACCGCGGGGCAGCGCRGCGGGAGGAGACCCCCGACAGCCTCCGCAGCGCTGGGCTTCTTACTACAGCCGGCGGAGGACGGCACTGAGACAAGGGAACCGCCTCACGCGTGTTCACAAGGAACTGCTGTCCAGCACGAGAGGCAGCGACRGGGATTTGCGTCTCGTCCTTCCTCTCCACCGAAAGTTTGGGGCACGACCACCGACAGCAAGAGGTCGGCCAGGGAGGCGCGGGCTCTGCCGCGTCCTGGAGCCAGCGCGGCTCTGGCGCCGCAACCCGTACGAGACACGGAGCAGGGCAGGGTGGGCGGGCAGCGACCCGMGCCCAGCCGGCACGTGTGCACGCGTACAGATGGTATAGAACATATAGATTTACGCAGATATACCAGACACGCACGCACACGTGTGCCCGCGTGTCCAGGAAGGGCCCCCGCGCGGCGGGCGCGGAGCCCCCAGGCTCGGCACCCCCCGGGCCGCAGGGGCAGCCCGACCCTGCCGTCATGACGACGTTGTAAATAACGAGGTAGGCCGTGGCCAGCGCACCCGGGCCTTTCCTCCGCCGCGGCGGCGGCTGGCTCCCGTAGCCGTTATCCGCGCGGCTCCCGCCGCCGCCCGCCGCCATGTTGGGCGCTCCTGCCGCCGCCGCC
>PTEX01000019.1:672536-816969 GCA_003342815.1 Eudromia elegans | reverse complement strand
CCCTTCCCCAAACGGAGCTTGAAGAGCGGCCGGGCCCGCGGGCAGCGCCGCTGTAACCGTCCTGGAGAGCGCAGCGCCCTCTGCTCGCGGGTTTCGATCGACGACGTCTGCGGTTTGGGGAGTTTGGGCCCCTTTCCGTGATTTTTTTTTTTAAGCTTAACAAGCTGCTGAAGCAAGCACAGTTTCTGYTGAAGTTTTGTACTGGTTAGTAACACTGGATTGCATTACTTCTGCACGAGACCGAGTATCCCTTTTAGAGGAGACAGAACTGCTTTCCCAGAGTTGCAGACACCATCCTCCCTTCTTAACTTGTGAGTGCACCAATGAATAGGATTTTAAGTCATAGAAGGCACATACATTCTGCAGAGTTACTTCTCCACTTCCAAGAGCAGCTGTCAATGTGTCTCCAACGCTGCTGGTGGAGCAGTTCCTGTGTGAGGGGCGCCCGTTCCTTCACCTCCCTGCCTGCCCCCGGCAGCCGCTCCTGCCTTGGCCGCGGTGTGCGTCCCCTCGTCGCGGCGTGACACGGTGAGCCCGTCTCGCAGTCRGCAGGGCTCAGCACACACAGCACGTGAGCATCACTTTCAGACAGCAGTCTTCCCRGTGAGTGTTTGGGCATTTTCAATAAACATTCCACTAAGTTTCAGCAGCATATATGCCTTTATCAGTATTCAAAAGTATATTTCTGTGTTTTCAAAGCCTGAAACTCACCGAAGAGAGCTAGGAAGCCCTGTGCATTCCTCCTCATGATCAGCTTTGTGTGACTGCAAGCATTTTGCTAAGTCTCCTCACCAAGCACAACCACACACTGGGCACTCCAGGTATCAGACAGGCTTGCAGTTAAGCAACTTAAGTTTCTGCAAACCCTGAATTACAAAAAGCAGTGGCTAGTCCCTGTATTTCCTTGTCTCTTAAGAAGGCTGCTTTATACCAAAGCAAAAATCAGTGGTCCAACTAGAGTAGTAACTATGTCGTGCATAACTTGTGCTATTGGGAATTGTTCCCACCTTACCACATCCAAAATGTGGCTCCCTGCAAACATACAGGCAAGATGAGGTCTATAGGAAGAGATAATACCTTTTATTACACCAGTTGCGATGGCTGGCAAAATTAGACAGGAATTCAAGCTCATGGGAGATCATTCTTCAGTTAGAACAGTCTTTGCTCGTCAAACAAAAAATGTCAAGGCTAAATACAAGTTGGAATCAATTGCTTAGAGTCAAATTTGATATGTATCCCATCGTCTCGGAAGTAAAGATCATTGTTTCCTAGAGAACAGCTGTTGCTAGGAATCACCATATTCTATCTCATCAACTAGATGATAAGCCAGGGAAACAAGCGAGAGAGGCTGTTTGTAGCCTGTTGAACACTGAGAGACTTGTACAGGAGAAAAAGGGAAATTCTGCACAGTAAACCCACTATTGAGTCTGTGGGGTTTAACAGACAGTACGCAAACACATACCTGCAACCTTGCTGTGTCTGCGTCCTAGGCCATCAAAGCTGCATGTTTTATTAGTGCAGAACAGCGGTATGTATGTGCCTCTCTGCATGGAAAAGAGCAGGCCAGGGAATAAAGTCAAGCTTCTTGAAACTTCATCTTGCAAAGATGACTGTTTCAAGGGTTGAAAGTCTGCTTAAGAAACATGTTGACACAGAGAGGAAGTTTCACAATCTTTGCTTTAGGGAACCTCTGCGTGGTCAGAAGTGCAGAAGCACCGAACGCTACGATCAGTGTCGCCACCTCACCCATTTTTGAGCCAAGCAGGTCGCAGCAAGGGAGCGATTAGGAGAGGACGCGTATTCCGACCGCCTTAGCCCCTGGGAACACAGTGACGCCTGCAACAGAGTATACAAGGAGCATGCTTTGTGGTATTATTTATTTAGGAACTGTGAGTAACTACAGCTGTAGCGTTCTCATCTTTGCAATTCTGATGGTTTAACAAACTGGGAAAACATTAGCATATTTTTATTAAGGTACAAAATACACCCCATTGATGCCTAACATTTAAAAAAAGTGAGAAAAGCTTGGTATGCTCTAAATCAGATTAAAAACCTTTCTGTATAAGGAATTGTGGCAATATTGTGTTTAGTATAACAAGAGTTCTTTATCCATCGAAAAAGAAAAGACATGCTGGCAATCTGAACCTAGCAATAAAGAGTAAAGCAGTTATAAAAACCATGGTGTGATCCACATTAGTTTAGTTTTGAATGTAGAAGAGCAAATCATATAAAACACATATGCAACTAGGTAATATCAAACAACCTAAGGCTGATATTGTACATACCTGTATTAAAGTAGACTGACTACTTAATTGTGAAGACTTAAAATATATATTTTTTTTGTAAAGGTAGGTAACCTTCAAAATGCAAATGGTTGCACTTTTCACACACAAGAAAAAAAAGTGGAAAAGAGAAAGAATCATTTTTGGAACAATACATAGATACAGGACACTGGTTTTGGATTACGCCTATCACCTTACAGCCTCTGATATTACCTCTGAACAACAAAAAAATAAAAGTGCCAACACTGTGAAAGGAAAGCAAAGTTACTAATCTGAGTGCCTTAACCATTTCTGAGAAAAAAAAATGGGGGTTGGATTTTTTTTTTCTTTTTGTTCCTGCATTTTTTAAAAGGGCAACAGCCCTAGTGATGCAGGTTCGAGACAAAAATAAGACAGTCAAGCTCATAAGGTACAAATAGGTCCTATATAGGTTAAGATTCTTTGGAAATGGCTTAGGATAAAGGAGTTTCTAATCCAGACTATTATCTTTTTTGGCTGTTCAAAAAGTCTGTGGGAGTTTCCAGCTTATTATCAGTTGAAATCTGCTTTGCAATAGCCAAATAAATGCAAGTAAAATTTTAACTAAACTGGGATTTCCTTCACACACATGCACATGGAAGTCACTGATTGTGCAATAGCCTGTGTTTCACAGCAGCATAAAAATGAATCATAAATCATTACTAAACTGTCCAGAATAACAGCAATTTTTCTCAGTCTCTGTATTTTTAGTCTTTTTCTTAAATAGAAACAGACTGAATTGAAGTGGCAGATTCTGCATTAAAGTGACAGTTTCTATAAGGGAAAGTTGACATGGTATGATCAGCAACAACTCAGAAAAAAACACATGGATATCTAAGATTCGCAGTATTAGAACTAAACTAACAGCACTCTGAGAAAGTAAATGTGTTTAAAGTTAGGACAGTGAAATTCTGCTTAAAACAAATGAAAAATGAACAATATGAACATACAAAATGCAATGCTCGCTATATCAGACCTTCCCTTATAGAAGATACTGCTATGAGAGCAGCTTGTCCTAAGACTGGAGAGATTCACTGCATGTGTCTGACCAACGATTCCTTGTAAAGCAGATCTTGGAGAGCCAACTTAGCTGTAATGCTGGCTGATGACAATGATGGTTTAGACCAATGACCTCAATAAGGAGGTTGTTTTTCTTCAGTAAGTTGAGAGTATATAATTGTAGACTTACTTTGCATATATTTTAATTTATAAAACAGACTGGGCAACTTAATTGATGACCTGCTTAAATGAAATCCAATCATGCTAGCAACTTAAAGTGCCTGCTGATTTCAATTAATGCCCATACATAAAACAAACAGGTCTCAACTGATCATGCTGAAAAAACACCCCTGCAAAGACCTACGTATCACACAAGGTGCTTTTGATAACTTGGTTTTCTGAGCCTTAGAAAGAGAGTCCTTAAATATTTCTTTTTCAAAAAACATTTCTTTGAGCCATATTTCATTCTTCCTCCTCCTCCTCCTCCTCTTCTCCTTCTTTTCCCATTGTTTCCACAAGGAGTTCTGCGGTGCATGTTGCTTCCCCAAGGCTATTAACAGCTTTGCAGGTGTATTTGGCATCATCGTCCCCACATACTTCAGAAATAGTCAAAGAACAGTTCCCATCTTCATCATAATCTATTTGGAAGTGCCGGGATTCCTTGACAGGCTGATCATCTTTGTACCAGATTACCTCAGGGTCAGGATAGCCTGCAACAGTGGAGAAAGATCAGCACTTGCAACAAAATGAGTAAATGAGCACTTGCCTGGGCTTACTTTACGCYCTGATTCTACATCCAGGTATGCACATGTCAAAATGCTGACATATCAGTGTTTAACTGAACTCAATTTAAAATACAGGTAAGTGCTGTTATGGCTTTTTCTCTTCAGAGTTGCCTGAATTGATCTCATTATGAATAGCACAACCCAAAAGTTAGCACTGCAGTACTCACTAGGTATCATGTTTCACCACTTTTTCTCTGATTGCAGACACAATCTCAGACATCAGCCAGGGAGGAACTCTTACTACTATACAGAGGCTTACCTTAATACGCAGCYTTTCTGGACACTACAAATCCCAACAGGGAAATTTAGCATTTCAGGGTGCTTTGTGCTACAGCTACAATGTACTGTCCTTCTTAGCCTGGTTTTCTGTGCGTGTTCAGGGTCTTCCTCCACCTAATCCACTCATTTATACTAGCCTGTCCTGTTGGGAGACTCTGACACTCCCTATATGTCTTTATTAGGGTACATGAGAGGATCTAAGAAGAGCTTTGTGGTTGTGCTTCTCAATAGGAGTTTCTGAGCCCTTTGTGAAGCAGCCAGTTGCTATTCTCCAGGCATCCAGAGCAGGGCCATAAAACACACGCTGGAGCTCGCAGTGCTCTCGGCTGACAGAGCAAACCGAACACAGCAAATGCTGGACTGTGACCGGAGGATGACTTCCCACTGAACAGCAACCAAGTGCAGGAATTGCTAGTACACAGCGAGCATTGCAGCGATACAACTGGAAAGGTTGGAAAATTGGCCATGGTACATCTATCTTTTTATTCCATGCAGGATTTATACACATATCCCTCACGCTGAGCGTCCATCAGCAACAACAATCATCCTCACATCTCCACTATGAGGTAGGAAGAGGCAGTGAAAGGGATTAGGAGCACAGAAAGAAACAAGCAGAAGGCTGTGAGGCTGTTTCATCCTTCTTAAATTTAGAAATTACTTAACTTTTAATCCATACAATCTGCTACCAACTSTGTTTTGTTTTGATGTCTCTTCCTGATTTTTATTTCAATCAACAGCCACGGTGCAGACACCTCAATGTCACTGTGGCAGAAATGCCAGCAGTCTTGGCCATTAAGTTTATCGGGCTGACAAAGCCATGCTCCTTTAGTGGTGCCTCATAAAATTATTCCTTCTATCTACATATTGCCATCCGTGTTACCTTTTTGAGTTTGTAAGTTAACAAAAAAAGATACACACAGTATTTTCTAGATGAGAATTTTGTAACCAGCACAATGGTTTTTCTCATCGCTTCTGCAAATACACTGCTAGGGGCTTTGCCTTTAACACAGTGTATGTGTGGCTGGAAGTCACCTAAAACTTGTCTGCCGTTTCAGATAGGAGACTCCCTGCTTATTCACGGCTTCTGCCTAGCGGTCTCTAAAAGTATTTCTGCAACTTACAGTATTATACTGCATCTTGTTTCTATCGTTTCCATCCTCAAAAATCAACTTACTGTTCGGTCTCAGTATTCTGAACTACTGACTCACATATTTACTTTTAGAGGTTTCTGCTCTATGGCAAGCACCTAACAAGCTGATGCAGCTTCAAAGAGCTTATTTTATTGCAACACATTCATGCTGTGACTTGCAGATATTGGTAAAACACCTGCACAACAATAACAGAAAAACCTCAGCTAAACAACAGCACAACACAGAGGGCTGGCACAAAAGGAAAGGAAGAATAGCGGAGAGATGCTTATTGAATGTACCTTCAATTTTGCAGTCAAATCTAGCAGCACTTCCTTCCACAACCTCCATGTCAAGGATTGTTTTAGTAAAGTATGGCTTTACATGGGGCTTTTCCTCGGCCACCTCCTCAAGGAAAGCATCTGGCAGACAGCAAAGAGGTGGTTAATCATTTTACAAAGGACGTTCTCAAAAAATGAGTTTCAATTCTTAATAATCAAAAAGGTAATGAAGGCATCTTTTGCTTTTTGATAGAACAATGAAGATGTCAGCCGCTAAGTTTTGTGACAGTATTTCAGACTTGGATAAAGATTCAGACAACAAATACAATTAAATCCACATTCCRGCCGCCGTGCTACAAATAGTCTATATTTTTTCCTTTAACTTATTTCTAATCAACTCTGGACTCTTCCTAATCAAAAGGGCAACCTAGTTGAATTTGGATTGGGTCCATAGTCTACGTGGCTGTTATACACCACAAATCCATGTTCCAAATCTGAGTTTAGTACAATAACTATGGACACCAGTTTTTTTTTTATTGTTTTTTAATGCCCCTCTCTGAGGAGCACAACGAGCACGCAGCACATCTTGCAGATAGCAAATAGTATTACTTTACTGTTTGAACATTTGCATGAGAAGGCAATACGTTGCTGCAATCTCTGTATAAACATRCATTCCCAGATTGATATAAAACGCAGCTGACAAATCTGCCTTAATTCCTTGCAYTGAAAGCAAGCAGTTTTCAGCCTGTACAATGGGACATTTTAAGAAGCTGAGCAATACAATAACAATGAAKTTGGATCTTCAAAAAAGGAAAAGATTACAGGAGAGAGCAAGCAGGAATAACAGAGTCAACTGGTTTTAGCATTTTGCCGAAAGGTTTAGCAGGATTCAAAGGCAGGTGCAGCAAAGTTCCTTACCTTCGTTCTCTACTTTGTCTGTGTTTATAGGGCTGGTAGGCGAGCTCCCAGAGGCCTTCCTCCCACTCATACCGGAAATCATCGCCATGGACGACAATCTTCCTATTGCTCGAACGGCATGGCCTGTTTTCTAAGACGTAACACAAGGGCTTCTGGTCAGTCCAATCCAAAAGGCATGTGATTTTCCGTAACAATGGTACTACAATTACTTAGGATCTCAGCAAACCTCACTGAAATTTGCGGACAAACTACTTCATATATAGCTGTGTTGTTCTAGCAGAGACAGAGCAGACTGGCTTGAATTACCAAATTTAGTTGCAGATATGAGCTTCCTCTGATGAACTCATACCTAAATGAATGTCTCTGTTAGCTGAGGATAAAATGCGCTGCGTGAGAAGAGCCAGCAAAAAAGCTCTGTACCATTTAAGTGGAACTTAACTCTACTGGTAAACGGATCTCTGAACAGCTTTATGGGCTGGACTGAGTTTCATCAAGAACGAATAAGCAGTTAATACGAAATGAATGAGAAAGCACTGTCTGCATGATAAATGCAGCCCTCCGACAGCCCTGAGAATCAACCGCCAGCACATTAAACCACGTTCAAACCACTTCGGCGCCAGTACAGACACTCGTAGCTTTGTACAGCTTGCATGAGCACCAAAAAGCATGTAGAACAGACCATCAGACAAACTATAGTGTAAATTTACCTAAATCACTACTTTGTAAGCTCATGACAAGGTTGGATCCATGATATTATGCTTCTACCACCCTAGCTGTCAGAATAGCACAGATGGACCTATTACATCAATTCCAGCTTTAGGAAAAAAGTAGATTATTAAACTAGTCTAATTGAATCTGTGAGAAGCTCAATGCTCCAAGAGGATGGAAACTAGCTTAGATGGATCAAAGTACCACAAAATGAAGGTATCTTTAGAGAGGCTACRTTAACAGACTGAGGTTTGATAAGGATTTCAGAATCCCCTGGTCTCAGCCGTTTGCAGAGGGCAGGGAGGAGAGAGTCATATGGGGAAATGCCCCTAAAAGAACCRGAAAATGTGTACTTGAGCACACCATTTAGTAGCCTGAAATGGAATCGTGTTACATTAATACAGCTGTACACCCTCCTACTGCTTGCCCACACAAACCAAACCTGCTTTACTACATTCATGTWCTAGCCCCGTTTGAGTTTTCACTAGCAGTAGAAACTACCTGTCATGATAACGCTGCTCGGAATCACAAACAGTAGAAACAAAAGAGATTTATTAGCGTAACTAGCCCAGTTCTATGTCCTCTTCATTACCTGCCATTTTCTTCTGGCCATGTATTTCTTCATCCTCTCTTTGGAAAGTTTTTTGGCTTCCATGTTTTTGGTGTCTTTTTGCAGCCAAGGGTGCTGAAGACATTGAGTACAATCTAAGCGACTCCTGTTTTTATATAAAAAGGCTAGTCAGTGTTGCCAGTAATGGTGATAGGACCTACCTGCTTTTACATTATTTCAGTTTCTCTCTTTTTGAGAATCGATTTCTCTGCTCCAATATTTAGCACCATAGATCACATGGCACTTCCATCTTAGCCATGCATACTGCACACAAATTCATTCGCACAATTTTAAAAGTTTTTTGAGGGTAAGCAGTGCATTTTCAAGTGTTAATAAAACATTATAAAATAAAGCATGAAAAGCCATATGTTTTAGTCATGAAATATATACAACAGAGTGACAATGGCTGTGATTCAGCTTCCTCGTCATGACTAGAATCCTATCTCAGATCTCCTTTCCTTTAACTCATAGAATTTTTCCCTTTTATACTGGTTCATACTCTTCTTCTCACAACGCTAAATGACATTTATCAAAACAAGTATCCAAATACATCTCTAGTCTAATCACCCAATACTTCATTTTGTTCATGGTCWATGTATAAATAACTCTGTGTCCTTGGCTGATTGTAAACTCCCTGGAAAAAGAACATTTTCTTTCCTTGGCTAGTCCAGAGTCTGCTGTAAACAGAGCTCCCAGCTCTGTCTTTTTTTTTTTTTTTTCTCTTGCCAAGCCGTCAGATTTATAGAAAAGCCATCTACTCAGGGATACACATGAAAATAAATCTAGCAAAATTGCAACCCATTTAAAGCAGCACAGCACATATCATGCAGGAATCGGTAGTTCTTGTGTGTGGTCACCCCACAGCAAGGATAAGACCTGCCCCACAGGCCCCGGGTGCGTTYTGCCTGAGGAAAAGGAAAAGAAGAGCAGGCCTTTAAATGGAAGCGCGCCGCTCACACCCTGTCCTGCAACATAAACGCTGGCGGCGCACGCAGGCACAGAGGGGCACACCGAGCTCCTTTGGCAGCGCTGCCAGAAGCGCCTGCCTCGCTGCACTTGGGATTCATGGAGGGGAAACAAGAAGGGTGAGCCCAGATACATGCAAACATAACAGCTGCAGTAAGTGCAACTCCTTTACTTCATGTCTTTCTTTAGCAGGTTGCTGATAAAGTCCTTGGCATCATCAGAGATTTCATCAAAAGCTTCATCATCAAAGTCCCACGTTGCTGAGGTAACATTGGCTAAGGTTTCGTTGTCGTTGTCTCCCATGAAAGGAGAAAGTCCACTGACCCTAGGGAGAAAAGAGACGGACAGGCACAAAACAAACAGTGTCACTGGGCAAATGATCCGAGGAGGAAATTAAGATTGTGTGTGACATCTCCTGCACCTTGCTAAACTTTATGCGTGGAAGTTCCCTGGTATTTCAAACAAAAAATCCCTCAAAACATTTTACAGAGAGTCATATGGGAAGGAAACTAGAATTCTGACTGCAAAGATGAATGGATAAGGTTTGTTCTTTCTCACTCTTTTCCTGATACTTTTTAGGCAGAGAACTAAGAACTAGGTGACAAGGGAGAACTGGTACTTGCTACTAGTTTGTCAAATGACTTATCTGCTTCTGCAGAAGTAGTAGCACAATTTTCATATCAAATTCAGCAGAATGGCTTTTTGATGCATTCAGAGTGACTTTGTGAGCCTTAGTGTCAAAACCAGGGAGAGTTGTACATTTTACTCCATTTACCTCTGCAGAGATGGACTGGGAAGCAGGATGAAACCATGAATGTCACAGATTTATTTTATGAACAAAAATGACAGCAAAACCCCAATCATARTAAGAGCTATTACACTGCAGGCTGCAGAGTTATGCAGATGCATCCACACGTGAAATGCTCTTCGTGCTCTCAGTAATGATGGCGCATGAAATGCAACTAATACTCTTCTAGAACATAAGTTGAGCTTGCAAGGCTCTTTACTCAACACAGGAGAAAAATCGCATGTGAATGGCAACCACATAACATCCAGCTGACATTCTGCAGAGTGTCTTTCTCAAGGTTAGCTTTCTTCTTTATTGTACTCTACCTGTGTGCACTCAGATATTTTGGATATCTGTAGTTACCCTGTCAGTAAAAACATTCAGGCGAAAGGCTGGCTTATATTTTGGAACTCCAAGTTACAGCTCTTCTTTCTGGCATCCAATTTATGCAGTAAACTTTCCCGAATGAAATTTTACAGACTCGGTTTGCTTTCCCTGTACTCCAGTCATGTTAACCACGCTCTTAAACAGGCAGTTATATTTAAACAGGCAGTACCTTTCTTTAAACATGGAAAAATAAGTGTAACTTACTAGGGTTTGGAAAGTATTATAGTGAAAAATACYGCAATGCTACTGAATACCACTGATTAGAGTGGTAGAAAAGAAAACATTGGGACCAAATAAAGTAAATAAGTAAAGTAGAAATACACATTCTCTGATGCCTCAGACAAAGTAGGTAACAAATCTCTTACCATTTCTGGAAGGTGCCTGTACAGTACAGCAGGGTCTAGAATCTTGCAGGCATATTTCAGAGAGAAAGGAAAAAACAGAAATTTTCTAGTGATAAAAGATTGATTTAGCCTCAGGGAGGAGGAGGGAAATAGAACAGGATGTGTTTGCTCTCTTACTTTAAACTATACAGGACACATACAGAATAGTGCTCACACAAAACAGCACTTCACTTGCCCATAACTGTCTCTGTCTGTCACAGTTCCTGGAAGGGGCAGTTTCTTGCCCAGCAGCACCGCACACGGCAGCCGTTGCACAACCAAAGAAAACGTGCTCTGCAGACTCGGGCACGCACCCTGCCAGCCAGGTGAGCTGTCCTGCAAGATGCAAAGCACTCCTGCACGGCCTGGAATCTATCCCCGCTCAAATATTTATGCACAGGAATATCTGTAACAACATCATCTTTCTCCGTAACATTTTACAAGGTTAAAAAATCTCATCTAGATTGCCATTCTAAGTTCTGGGTCCCACATACTTATTTTAAGCTGTGTCTTTTTTTGATTATGTTGCAAGTAAAATAAGTAATTTCCCAACTAAATCAGCAGTTTACAAGGGCTTGTATTTTTTACAGACTTTGAATTTGCAAACTGTTTCCTCAGTTATTGCCAATATAAGAGCTGAATGTCTTCTCTCTCCTTCCAGCTAAGCTTCTAGAGGAAATATTGAGAGCAAGAACCATCCCACTTCTCTTCAACGCTTGACTGAAGTATGGCAAATGTGACCTCTGCATAGTATTACCACAAATAGTATTGTACAGCTCTTGTGGTTTGTAGTTTGGCCTATTTCCAGAGATTAAGGCTCTTTGCTGCTAGGTTGACAGCTCACTTTCCATGAGGATAGACTGCTACAGATACCGAGACTTTGCTTCGTGTGGGAACACCACTGCCCATCGCTCTGCAGTGACATTTCAGAGGCACTGCTGATAAAAAAAGACATCTAGCTTTCTGGGCAAAGGGATATTGCATGTGTCACCCAGGGTTTGAAGGATGAGGGTAAAAGGGAAGGAGATTAGGGAAGAAAAAAAAGCTCAGTTGTTTYGGTTTATATTTTTTTCTGAAGAACTGGGTGACAGGATTGTCTGATAACATCTTAAATGATGTCCTAAATGTCCTCTGCATTTGACTTATAATTAAATTAGGACCAGTTAAGCCTCCAGGCACTTTGTCATTTCCAAACACCAGTGCAACAATACCCATTCAGAGGTTTCAACAAGCATATTTTTAGCTATCTGAATGCACTGTTGCAAATTTATAAAGCTAAAACAGTTGTCCCCTTCTCCCACAGTTTTATACAGTGAACCCATGGCTGTGTTATGGAAATACTTTACTAGATCCTTGTCTATCGTCAGAAAACAAAACACCAACAACTCATGTAGGTTTTACTCCAAAGTTCTTATCATTATCATAGATCTCACTGGCCTAGGTCTTGCATGTTCTTTCCTTAATAGCCATTTAAAGTAATAATGCCCCAGCATCTCTTTTGATAGATTATGGAAACAATTTCATTTTGGAATGCTGAAGCTAAGTGATAAAGAGGAGCTACCTCTCCAGAAAATTAATACTGAGCTTATACTCTGAAGCTACCATTAGACCAGCAGCAAGTTGTTTACTGAAAACATTTTTCCAGCTACTTAACTAGGCATCTTCCTGGCATGTTAAGCACCATTTGTTTAGAAAGTCTTTCACAGTTTCCACTTCTACAAAGAAGAAAGATATTTCATCCTCTAGACCTAATGGTCAACATTTATTGTATGTTCTAACAAAGCACTGACAGCAGATTTAGAAATGTTAAGATCAGCAGGGTCCGTTGTGGTCATGAGGCCTCACTGCCTACATTTCACTTGGCAATCTCTGCCTTATAACCATCACGGATCTGGGGTAGAAGAATGTGCTCCATGCCTGAGAAAGCCAAACTCTGGGTATTCCTCTGCAAGCAGTGTTTGCACTGGATCGGGCCTGACGCCACCGAGCTCCTCCTCAAAGTCTCCTGCTTTGTGTATGTGGTAGGAAAAAAGTGGCAAATTWCACTTGGAGGAGGACCTCTGTCTGCCTCTAGTAAACCTGTGCAGGTCATGTGAAACAGGCTCATTTAGGCAGAGGTGATAAGGTCTCCACTCCAGAGATCTAGTAATTTAATTCTTTTACAAGTGAAACTTTATAGGGGATGTGTGTCCTCGTGACAGAACCACCTACCTCCTCCTTAGCTGAATGCTCCCAGGCCGGGACTCTCACACTGGCAGTCTCAAGGCTGGAATCCCCATCCAGGGATTAGAGCTCATCACTGGAGCAAGGGCTCACCCTGCTCTTGCCCTTGTTTCACGTGCCCAGCAGATTAATGAAGAATCACACGCCGCCAGTGCCAGGAACCACACAATTCATTTGCTTTGAGCAGAACAACCATGGCATTAGAGAGCTCTAAATTTCCTCACTGAAAGAGTGAAGAGCACTCTCTCATCTTTGCATTAGCGAGGCACACAGCTATATACCACATGAAGCCAAGTTTAAACCAGCACCCGAGTGCCTTGCCTTACCGAAGTCCTGAGCAGCATGCCCAAAACATGAAGGGTACTGGAAAATCTTCCAAACACATCAAACTGCCAAAGAGGAAGAAACTCCAGCAGCAGTGATAAACCATAGCAGACAAAAAGGAAGGGGAATGTTTGAAGAATCAGGTGAATGATTGTTTTAGGAAGGCATTGGAGAGGCCACAACAAGATGAAACATAATGCACCAGAAACCCAGCGTAAGGTGTAGCACAGCAAAATATTAACTGACAGACTCTAGAAAGCTGCACCATACATGGACCTGATAGGGCAAGAAGAACTTGAGAGTAAGTGGAGGTTAGAAGCAGCAATAGTAGGTTCCTCACTTACATTAGTCAGATGCCTTCCTTCACCTGAAGGAAGGGAAATTGCTATCTAGGCTCAATATAAGCACACATACAGGTGAAGTCTTACACTGAAATTTGCTCTGAAATAAAAATATACTCTAGAAAATGTTTCAGATTACCAAATATTAGAAACATAGGCTATGTGAAAGGATAATCAGAACAGAACTAAAAATGGGAAAAAAAAATCAGCACAGAAATTCAGCAATGCTTACAAGAATAAATGGGACAGAAAAAGCTGGAAAGAATTCCGGAGGCTTAACCTTCATTAGATAAAGGTTATTGTAAACGCAGGAAAAGACACTGAAAAAGACATAAATGGAGATGATACACACACGCCTGCTACTTCAAAGGCAATAGATCAACTTAACTATGTGGGTCARTATTGTGATGCAGAACAGGACAGAGAGCAAGATAAAAGCATAAGCATTGGAAACACTGAAGTGGAGAATACAAAGAGGGAAATTTAAAGAATGAAGGCTGATAACGAGACAGGAATGGACAAGTTATCCAGAAAGCTTAGAAGGATATAACATGGGAAGTTCAGAAATGCAGATAAGGTATCAGGAGCTGTAGGATGAAATTAAGTCCATCATGCTCTGAAGAGGACAGACACTGCAGTATCTGCACTTCTGCCYGCACAGCAGAAAACTCAGAGAGGGGTTTTGCTGCGGGGTTTTGGAGGACTGAAGTTACCCTGTTTCTTACTTGAGAGGACATCCCTCCTGTTTATTCTTCCACAAAGAATCCTCCTCTCCAACATGGATCTCTTTAGCAGCATTTTTCTGAGCTTTTTTTGCATTTGGTGCTGCACAGGGCCCAGCAGAGACAGTCTCTGCCTAGGCAGTTACAAGTCTCCACTCTCTTACGTGTCATGGGCAGAGGTGCTCTGGGCCACTAGGTGCCTGTAGGAGGCCTGTCCCAGGCATGACTGCCATCGCAGTGCTCCCCTGCCCATCGCTGCCCTGCACTGAGCTGGGCGGAGGAGGCGCAAACGCTAAGACACAAGCAGAGATTTGCAGGCCTCCCCTAACTTTTATTGTTTTATATTTCTGGCAAGACAGGAGGACTTGGATTATTGCTATAAATTATTATTATTATTGTGGCAACCCGTATGCATCAACAAGGCCTGGATTTTCACTGTGTTTGCGTAATACCTGTTTCCTTTCATGAGGTTTTAAATGAGCTTAAAGACACGTTAGCGAACAAGTCATTTCACAATATATTTTGCAAGGCAAATCAGGTGATCGGAATCCAGTGTAACATCACCCCAACACCGTCAGCTGAACATTGCAGCATTCAAATATTTCAGACTTTAAAATCTTGTTTTTAGTTGCACAGGGAACCCRTAAGGAAGCAGTTCTGTGCCCGCAGCGCTGACTGATCTTTGCCAAATCATTTTACCACTTCTCCATCTTTTTCTCCACTCCTTCTGCCTTGCCTGCTTAGAGGGGGACGGTGTGTTATCCTGTGCACGCCGCAATGGAGCGGCAGCCCTGGCTGCAGCCCTTAGGAACACATGCAAACTRATGTGTTCTTGCGCTGACGTTTCGTATCAGAAATGACCTGCCCATACTGCACACACACAGAAGCTCATGAAATACTTTAACAACGGATGACAGTAAAAGACATTAACTCCCCCAAAATGTGCCAGCCGCTTTGTTCCTCACCGTGTAAAATGCCTCTAGGGGGCAATGCTGCACTGATTTAACTCGTGGTTTTTCCATTAGAAACGTGGCCGTCAGACTTGGGATCTCTGCACTAAGTGCTTTGTGGCTCAGGAGGCCTCAGATGCTAAAGTAGAAAATGAATTTGTCATCTGAGCACTGCTTGTGTGGTCTAAATTATCTGAACTACAGAACGGTCCAAACGAGCTTTCAAGAGCTAGAAAAAATGTTAGAAGTGAATGGAAAATAAAGGTCCTGTAAATAAACTGGCAGAACAAAGTGACCTTAAAGAGTGTAGCACATTTCACATGAAGATAGAGTGAAACAGAAGATAACAGAAATATTCAATTTTTCATAGTCTTTGTTGGGAGTAACAGAGCTGATRTGGTAGCTCTTGCACAAGACAAGAAAGAAAATGAGGTTGTTTAGTTTGGAAATACAACAGTAAGAGAACAACTATAAGCTGACACAGTAAGGAGAATCACAGAAAAATGGAGTCAAAACTGGGCAAACATATGTACTAGGTGCCAAGGAAGAGGGTTTACATGGAGGAGAGCGTTCTTTGAAAAAGCAAAACACTGACAAAAGTCTTTTAGAAGAATGCGTGAAGAGGAGATCTGCCATTTACTCATGATTTTCTCTCTTGAGAATAAAAAGGGGAAAGATTTAGAGYATATCCAAATATTTCTCTTAAACAKTTGAGAAGGAGAAATATTTTAAAGTTAATAAGAAAATACTATCACATTGTCTTTTTAAATGAGTTGAAGTTTTGCTAGTCTATGACGTAAGAKGTACAACACCAAATGGTTGAATCTCCAAAGCTGCTAATTCTGTATTTTATCAATTAGATCCTTCAGAGAACAGCTTTCTTCAACTGAGGCCAAACAGATTAATTTTTATTAATCATCCAGGAGTTTCTAATTACAAAAGAAAAGAAAGTTGTAGAACACCCACAAGTTGATGGAAATTTCGTATATTCTGGAAATGTCAGGATTAAAGTCAAGACTAGCAAAGGTACTCACAAAATGTAGCAGATAACTCCTATACTCCACATATCTGTTTCATATCCAATAGGTTCATAGTTTATAACTTCTGGAGCCACAAATTCTGGGGTCCCAAAGAGAACTTTCAGAGAACCTGCATTTTCTGTGAGGAACAAAAAGAGAAAACCATTATTGCCTGCATGCAGATTTTTAAAAGCAATTACTCTCCAGTAAGAGCAAAATCAATTTTGTACTCAGATTCATGATTTAAAGAACCTTATCAGAAAGATAAGCAACATCTGAACCGCTAATCTCTCAGCTCATACATGAACAGCATTAAAGAATTATTTATTAAGCATCTTCAAGGACATAGCACTTGTATGTTGTAAGAAGGTTCCTATGCAAAAGAGCTGCATCAAGAACAGGTCTTTTTTTGCAAGAAGGAGCTTTAATTTGGATGTCCCAAAGTGCAGGAGCATTTGAGCCTTCAGCGCTTTAGCAGCTGTGCAAGAGGATTTCAATATTCCAGGGCTAGGAAAGAGTTGAAGGAATTTTGAGTCAAAAAATTATTTTCTATCAAAGTTCAGGAGTCTGAACTTAACGGTAAAGTGGTATCACTGTGTATCGCTCTGCCTTRTCAGGTTGCCCTCAAACCCAGGCTTGCCCAAGACAATACGATAGTTGTTCTGACAGCTCTACAGCAGTGAAGAATGAGAGACCCTGAATCCTTAGTCAGCAGCTGCCTAACTCTTTCTCCGCAGGTTGGTGACAGAGGCATCCCACATCTGGCCGTTTTTAAGCACAGTGTGGATATTTAAATGKAACTACAGCTAAACTACTACTAGCAAGATCAACCGAAAGCCTGTCCCATATGGACAGTCTCTTCATCCTTCTGGTACTGATCCATGAGGAGTGCCCTGCTGGAAAACACTACGGTACTGCAGTGAGGAAGGGAGATTAATGAAACCATACAGAACCTRGTACTGTCACTTATTGCTACAAGTGTGCAGCTATCAGTGATACATCCAACTTTTGGCCATAGCGTGAAACAGTGCAAGTCATTTAGGTAGAAGTTATTAGGCAAATCTCGTTTCATTGATGAGYGCACTTCACTGACGCTCATTCTAAATAGGCTGGAAGTAAGGAATGTAAAAGGTCAASAAGGGAGTAAACCACAGGTAGTAAGAAACAAGAAGAGACTAGAGATTGGAAAAAAAAGATAATAGAATTTTGTATTATAKAAAATATAAATGTAAAATAAATATAGAAATGTCAGGAGTTAAGTCATTTCTGACTTGAAACAGGTATGAATTTAGTTTGGGAAACTCTCACTCAGCCCGTGCCCCTGCCTGAACAATCAGCATTTGCATTAAGCAAAATCCATTGTGTTACGTTTACTCTTGTGCAGCAGCAGCACCCAGATTAAGCAGAGACGGACATAGTGAGACACCACTCGTGCCCCAAGGGACATCACCATCTAAACGAGATAGACAGGAATGAGAAGAAAAACAACATAAAAACTGCTCCAAATAGTGGCTATGAACCTACGGTTACAGCCATTGAAATCTGTTATTTTATAAAATCCAATCAAACGCCTAAGTCAATACTCTTTTGAGGTATTCMTACCCCCAACTTACTAAGTGAAAACTCAAAGATACACAGGATTAATAACTTATTCAAGAATTGAGWGCATGTTTGAGGCAACTTCTAGGTCCTACCACAAAGAATTCCCTCATAGTTGTGCCAGTTTGTCATCTTAAGTGCCATGAAACCCTTTTTGCTCTGCTCCAGCATGGCGATAATCTATTAATTCAAGATATTCTGTCTTCTTTCAGAGACTCTGCTGTGCAGAGTCCCCCTTTCAAGGGACCTGAGAATTGCCTATGTCCCAGGCAAGTTCACCACCATCAAGATCCCTCCTGACAAATGTCTGAACAGGCTTTGAAAAWTCTCATTCCAAAAATGTTCCCTAACCACCTACATTCATGTAGTAAGAGTTTTCTTACMCCAAAAGTTGGGAAGCTTTTCTTAATATCCAGCTTAACTTGACTTAGCTAGAAACAAAGCAAATGTTTTCGCCACAGTGGCAATGAGGAGTGAACCCTCACTTTTCTAGGCATCCTCCTTTTTCTACACACAAGTGGGAAGACCTGAGATCCCATCTTCTCAGCTATCTTCTTTCTAAGCTCATCATTTTACAAACTGTCCTTATGAAAAATTACTTAAATTTGTCACCAAAGACCTGTTTTCTAAGAGCTTTATCATTATCTTCGGAATCTGAGGCTCAGACGTTCATATCCAATTTTGGAGGCTTTTCTATGCATTGTATAAACTACCATTAACCACTGTGTATGCCAAAGCCTGGGGTTCAAAATGTGCTGCCCACAGGTCACAGAAATGTTTTTTTGAAAACACAGTATTTGAATGCAAGCATAGAGTGACAAAGAACTGATACAGCATTATCTGTGTATTAAAAAAAAAAAAAAAAGTAAAGAATTAGGCCTTTTCTACTCAATAGCATGTCAAATCTTTGCCCAGATGTTTACAGGCTTGGTATACAAATAGGATCTATGTTTGGATACCACTTAGTTCAGAAAGAAGGCTGACAAGCTAGCTGGAAACTGTTGCTGTCACTGTGTATAATCAACTGATTAAAAAAAAAATCTTTACAGCACTCGAAAAACGTTCCCTTTTCTTCTCAAGAAGTTTATCTTAAACAATTTTCTACATGTGTTCCTCAGCACACCAAAAAAGGTCAGGAAAATATCCCACTGCAGCTTTGGTATTTCCTGACAAACTAACAGAACTAATTAACTGCAGAAAATGACTGCAGAAGGAGCTGATCTTAATTTCTTTAAAACTAATCTAGATATTTAATATCTAGATGCATGTAGTGTGCAGGTATTGCGAAACAGCTACTAAAAATCTCAGCAGCTGAAGGGCAGCCACTGATCCCTTTAGCAGCCCCTGGCAGGACCAAGTCCATAGTATGAAGGTTCCTTCTCCCACTTCAGTCCAAGCCAAAGGGAATCCAGTGGTCAATCAGTAAGTAACAAGGCACCGATGCAGAGGAACTTGCTCTCACTGTATCCCCTATGGCAACTGGCACGATGCGAGCACTTAGTAAGGATTGTTTTTGACAATTTAACAACTTTTTGTAAGGAAATGAGACAGTAAAAAATGTTTTCTAATTTTGGAACACATCTCAGCCAGCTCTCAGGCACGTTTTAGTGATTAACAGTTGCTTTTTTGTGCACAGGGCAGGAGGGCACTTTCTCTTCCTGGGCACGTGTCACGCTCTGAACTGTGTAAGTGCCAGGCGCTTGTTATAAACCAGCTTCCTCTCAGAAATAAAAAAAGTCAAACAACAACAGCAACAAAAAACATAGCAAATGCTTASAGTGCAGCTTTGCAAGAATCAGCACTGTATTAAACCCAGCAAGTGTGCAGCATTGTAAAATCTACATCAGCTTCAGTGTCCCTAACTCTCCTCCTTCCACAAAAGAGCAGCTGTTTCAAGGAGAGATTCCCCAGATACAAACGGCCCATAGCAGCTCACAGGCTACTGTGAACAGCAGAGAATACACAGTGATACCACTACTTTAACAGAAACACTGAAAACCTAAATGATACAAGGCTCTTGAAAAYAGGATCTTGCTTTTGCTAAATGGCTTTTAATTATGATTTGAAGATAGAAGGGTAGCTGAAGAATTCTTCTGCAAAAAGGCTGTTCTGTTCCTTATATGTTCTTGTATCTTTTTGATGAAATCTGCTCACTTCAGCTTTCCAATCTGACAGCTGGTGTATGACAGGCCTCTGACAACAAAAACTTCACAACTTAGTTAACAGTTATTTCCTCAAAAAGAACAAAATCCTGTTTATGCTTCCATAAAGTATTGGCTCTCTTCTGGTGAACAAACATAACAGCAGCAAAATCTTTTTAAATGAATGACATAGCAGATATTTTACTGAATTCACAGTATACAAGCAATCAAGATTCATATAACGCCCTTTTGGAGCTGAACTTCCTCTAACAAACCTGAAATTAAATGTTTTTTCTCCTATTCAGTCGACATAGAATTTTTGGCTTCTTTAGTAAAATCCTGTTCTTGAGTATGGTGTGGTCTGTTACTCACGTGTCAAAAGAACAAGGAAGAGGAGCAGGTAGACAAATTCCAAACAAGAGGGTTCTAATTCCAGGCTTTACTCTTAGAGCAGTTTTCATTTGATTAAATATMAAATATAACTTTGTTTAAAGAAGCAAGAGAAAAGATCACAAATAGGAACCTAGTCATAAGCCACTTATAATAGAGAATAGCAATTTTTTTGAGTTGTCCTAATCGAGTTAATGGGAAGAAGGCCACAGATTAACAGCTCTTGCAGTGTAACAGCTTCCTAAACTATTTTAACTACGTTTAATTCTAGGAATKATTTTTCTTCCTTGTGCACATACAAGATAAAAAGGATCAGTATATGATGTTGGTACTATTATTTATCGTTACATGTTAATGTTAACACTAAAAAACACAACAAGAGGGCTGTTTTTAGAGCAGAGTTCATACTGCGCATTGTGAAGAAAAGCRGCACAGCTTTCGAATGGCCTTGCTGGTTGGAAAGTCTAGTCTAAAATGAATTACAGGAAGCAATGGAAAACAGTTTTAAAAGAGGAGCTTGTGAAATCAAAGAKATTTATTTTCAGTCCTTGCACATTACTTGCAAGGAGTGCTATTTTATCAATCACTTTGAGCATGATTAAAACACTATAAAGTACATCTTATGTTTAACATGCAGAGCAAATGCTGCTGTTTGTGATTGGAAGYGATGAAACCAAAGGGGAAGCAACAATTGAACGTATCCATCTATCTTTTAACATCACCTCATCTCCTACCCTCCAAAAGCTTCAAGGATTTTTCATAACCCTGAAGACCAATGTTCTATTTTTTACAGTTAGAGAACAAAGGTTTTCAGATTACCTGCAATAAATGTAAATATTTATTAACATGACAACTACTGTGTATTTTGCCTTGTATCCACAATGATATCTTACCTGTATGAAACAATAACTATTTTGTATGCATTTACTTGCAAACTTCTCATAGAGATGAGATACACTGCACTCTCTTTGGAAGGTCTCATTTTTCCCTTTTCTGTTTCTCTTAATTTAACCCAGAGATACATATATATATATATATATATGTATGAAACATGTCTCTTTACTATCTATATAGGAGAAAATATAATGCTATGATTTACTGTTTCTCTTGCCCTTTCCCCGTGACATACTGAAGTAGGCAGAAAAGTCATTACCTAATCTTCTGGCAAGTCCAAAGTCAATGAGTTTGATACTTGTACCAGTCTTGTTGACGCACATAATGTTTTCTGGCTTCAAATCCAAATGGACAATACCCTGCTTATGGATGTACTGAACTCCTTCTGAAATCTGCCTCATATATTTAATGCACTCTCTCTCTGTCAGTTCAAAGTCTTCGTCAATGATTCGTTCAAAGAGTTCTCCTCCAGAAACACTAAGACAGACAGGAAAAAAAAAAAAAAAAGAGGACTTCTGTAGCATTTTTGTTTTGGGAATAATCAAGCTGTTTTCTTTATACAAAAACAGACAGTTCAAACTTGCAGTAGCACTTCAGGACACAATCTATGTGCTGTAATGGCATTTTCCATAGATATGAGGATCCCTCTGTTAAAAAAATCCCCTCTTTCTGTGTATCATATGAATCAATAGCTCTTCTCCCTGCTGAAGTATTTCCCCAGCTTAAGACTGTAAGAYGCAGAAACTAGCATCCCAGGCAGTGGGCAGTCAGCTGGCTTTACATCCTGCCTTTAGCATTTAGCTGCCTGCTACAGCGGAGAGGCTCAGAATGGTAAAGAATGGCTGCAGAAGGAAGAATTCAAATGACAGAGTTAATAGAAAGCTTGAAGGGTAAATTAGTGACTCGCGGGAGCTCAATGGGAATGGTCTCCTTAGCTTTAATAGGACAAGGATTTAACCCACATCTTTTTTGGTGCTGCTATTTTTAACTGAACCCTCATCACACTGCTTATAGGTCAAACTCCAATTTTATGCTTATTTAAGCTGTGAAATAATTGCTCTTTCCAGGGTAGAATCTCCTTATCAAACTCCTTTYAGAATCAAGTGGGATATTTCTAATCTAGATATAATAAAGCAAAATGTAAATTGTACTTGGTCTTTTTTGGAATTCTGAGTAATCACTTAACTGATTCATCTGCTCATGTCCAAARATGGCAAATACTCTTCTGTATGGAGCGGGTGAATGACCCCATACATAAAGAACAAACGGTGAAAAGCAGCTTTGCTTTTAGAAATCTGTTCTTAAATGAGAGGCAACACGCTGTTAATGTGGCTGAACACTGGGCAGCATTCCTGCCAACTGCCAAATGTAACTGCACACTTCGCTTAAAGAAAACGCACAGCTGAAAAATGGCTTTGCAATGTTTGCAATTTGTCAGATATATGGTAATATCCCTCATGGATTAAACTGAAATTCAAACATATGGGGTTCTGAATGCATTTGTAGCCTTGACTCTAAGGTTTCAGAAAAAGAGCAAGCAGAAATGCTACTGTCGTTTTCTATTAACAAGAAACCTATAAATACAGTAGAGGATTGACAAACTCAGAGGTTACACTGGATTAAAGCATATACATAACACAGAGCCGGTATTATGGCTACAGCTGTTGGATAAACAGCTCTGTAAATTCTAATACCAAGTATTTTATTGCTTCAGTGCTGCCAGTCTGCAGGTGCTTATGAAATCATCTGTATGCAGACTGCTTGCAGCTGGAGCGTGCTGCAATACTGAAGAGTGTAAGTTGCTTTTTGCCTGTTTAAGCCAGGTAATGATGACTCATTTTTTAATCCTAAAGTGTTGATTTTTTTTTTTCTAGATCCCTAGATTTTCAGAAACCACACCACTGCTGCGCAGCTTTTTGGTGTACACTTGGATAATGTATTTGCAGGTAGATCTTTTTTTTCTTTTATCCTAAGACTGCTATGCATTCTGGAAATACAATCAGATTAAATTATAAATGCATTTATACAATGCATGTTTTTTAATTTATATCCTGAATCTCAGACATCCTGAGCTTCGTTTTTCCCAGGTCCGAATGCTGAACTGAACCACTGCTGCTCAGGCCCTGCACACACAGGCAAGGGGGAGGGCACTTTCTACCCATGTTCACAACTACCTCAGAATCTAAATGCCCCATCAGGTMAATGGGGTTTCTTTCTGGATTCTTCTCTTTTCAGTCTCCTCCAGCTGAGATTTAAAATGAATGATCAAAAATTCTAATAAATGTCACTTTTCCAAAAAAAATCTACTCCAAGTATGAAATGAAACCACATTAAAGAGTGTCATGGCATAAACAGCAGAATGGAAGAGCAGTTACTGGACAAAGTTCAAAAGAATATAGGAATAAAATTACAATGACAAATTCAGGGTAAGTATCAGGAGCGAAAATCCTCAGCACAGCTCCAGGCTGGGTGCAGAGGGAGCTCCTAAACCCCAGTCACTGCTAAAATCTGGTGCAAAAGGAGAGTGAGGGCAGACGAGCTTGATTTATATGAAGCCTTCATATTTACCCTGATGGGAATAAGAAAGAACAGCTTCAACACTAAGAATTTTGGAAAATAAGTCTCACAACTTCTTGATATGCAAGAAAATAGTAGTTTAATACCTAAACCAGAAGAGCTTGTTAATGGAAATTTCTGTACGGGAGTCCCAAAGCCAGAAAATGTGGCCACCCCAACCTAAAAATCACATCCTAAATAGACAACGTAACAGAATTATTTTACATTTGATAGCATTTTTATATATATTTTTTAAAGTTAAAAGCCTTTGCTGGCAGTGGGAAATTAATGGAGTGAAAAGCCATATGCTATTCAAAACTCTTTATACATTTCCCTGTTTTCCATTAGGTCTGCCAGCTCCCAATTCCAAGCTAAGTAGGGTTCCCTTCCTTTACCGTCATCAACTTGCTCAGCTTTTAAATCTAAATATAAAGGCACCACCTTGTACATAAGCGCTGAGATTGCCTAACCAGCACCCTGGGAGGGACCCACGCAGCTTCCCGCAGCCTGGACAGACGGCGAGCAGAGCGGGCGTCGACCCCTTTCCCTGCTAACAGTGTCCAGCTTCTTCCACACTTCCAGGCAGCAAAAAAGCTGCTTCTCCTTCTAGCAGCACACAGTACATGAAGCAGATGTGGTAGGAGCACAGTGGCTGCTGTAACTTTGGGGGAAAGACATTGTACAGATCAGGATTTAATTTTCTTTTCAGCTGTTCCAGCCACAGGTCTGGGATTTACACTAAGCCAGGTGCATTACGGATGATGCAAATGGCACTTTATCATTGCCTTTGAAGTCTGGCCATTGCTTTCCAACTCACACTGTGCAGATTCTTTTCTTAAAATGAATTGTGGTGCATGGACATGTTCTGAAACTCCTCTTTTTTAAAAGTAACAAATATTTGCTRTCTACAGATATAAACATACCTCAGCCACAACCCTGTGAGATGTTTTACAGTACTGCTCTTGTGGTTCTTTCCTGCTGTTTCTCACAGTGATATGGATATGGATACCACAAAAAAAAMCAGTTTCAGAGAGGCTGAAGATATTTTTGCCATATAAGTCAGCAACACCTAAGACAGCAATACAGGCTGTCTTCAGATGCAGCTTTAACTGTTCTTCRCATGAAGAGTGCAATGACTTTCAGAAAAGGGAGGAAATATCCTCCTGTCCAATGGCTCCACCTGGACAGCCACAGAGAACGGTGGGCTAACTAACGTTAGAGGCAGAACAAGTCATGGTTAATGAGTTTTTTTCTCCATCTATTGATCTTGCTTTAGAACATTAGATGAACAGTTTAGATAAACGTGTTTATCTATGGAGATTTTTAGGCAGCGCTCCTAAATGTTCTGCGATCACAGTATTTATGTTATCTCATAAGAAAAATACATCATGCTAATCCTTTAAGGTCTCTTAAAGTGTAAAAACTGGATACTGCACTTGATGTAAACTAAAATGTACCCAGTACCTCTTGGGTACTCYACATTTGCCTGGGTGAGTTTTTCATGGAAATTCAACTATGTTGTTAGACTGTAAGCTAAGATTTGCATTATTAAGCTTATCCTTCTCTCATACAGTCAGTTCTACATCAACATTCAATTCTCTGTGAAAGACAACTGACTAGTATTTAGACAAATTATGATACAAGCATCTTCTATACATTCTTAGAAATGCCTACAGAAAAAATAAATTATCCCCTCCTTAAACAAGTTTCTGGTTCTAAGACAAAGCCCAAATTGCAGCTTTTTAAATTTCCCCCTCCCAAKTTAGCTGCAGAAAAGCACCACACACATTCAATTGAAAAGGAAACAAGCYGGACAATAATGAACACAATGCTTCTTCCCTGATTTTAGAGATGCACCACAGACCGACTTACGTCTTTTGAAGAATTTGTGCAAATACTTAGAAAAACCCTTAGTGAGTGAAACATCACCCAAGCCCAACAAACTCTAACGCTTCTGACAGTCACCCATGTCTAAACAAGTTGCTATTTTTGAACACAAAATTATTTTCAACATTATTGGCTTTGCTAGTGTGATCTCCTTTATACTTACATTTCCAAGACCATAACAATGTTGGCTTTTTCTTCAAAGGCATCTACACATTGGACAAGTTTTGGATGATGTAGACAATTCATGATGCTGATTTCTTCCCTTATGTTTTCTTTCTCCTTAGCAGAATATGCTTTGAAAAATTTTCCGGCCCAAACTTTTCCATTCTTCTTTTCAACAAGCCTAAAGACTTGTCCAAATTTCCCCCTGAAAATATATAACTATTTCCATAAATGCTTTTGCAATGTATGGTTCACCATGAATAGCAACGGCATTTTACTAAATATTCCAGTAAATATTCCAATATTTTACTAAATATTCCAGTAAATATTTCCTCATCTGAAATAAAAATGTCATCAAAAACAAGTTTTGATTTTATGCAGAATAATCTGCAAGAACTTTTTTAACGAATAACATATCTAGGGAGAAACCTAGAAATCAAATGTTGCTATAAATACATCAAAATGAACAGAACTGTGCTGAGCTGCCCCAGCAGAAGAGCTGCTCCAGAACTGCAGATTTGATTAGGCTGGTATACGGAAAATTTGCAGTAGACATACAGCACTGCATTTGCACACCAGTATTAAAAGCTGAAAAACTCATGCACATGAAGTACCGACATGCACATGAAGTACCGACATCCATGGACACGTACTATTAATATCACACTGCAGCCTGAAGACTCCCAGATCATCCATTTACTTTCTATTAAACAATATTCCAAATAGCATCTTCTGTACAAGAGGGCTCAAAAAGTAGACTCCTGCAGGGCCTTAATTCATACAATTGTTTTTTTTTTTTGCATCTTCTCTTGACCATACACCTCTGAAGTGGAACTGGACAGGAAACATCTGAATTTCAGATGCAGGTGAAATGAGAATCCCAATACTAGAGGCACCTAGTTTGCTGAATACACAGTTCCACCTCTGCAACACACTTATCAGGCAGAAGGATGGAGAGGGGCAGATTTGTTATGAGAAGCACAGAGGGTCCCCCTGGCCTTTTGCATCACCAGGAGCACAAATTGCTCAAATATTATTCTGGCATAGAGTTCACATAACCACGAGCTCGAGTACTGACAAACATAGCTCGGTTAATCACTGACCTTCACTGAGCAACACTACTAATGCTCTTGGGATTATAACCACTGTCAACACAGATTTGAGCCTGTGGGCAGGATAATCTTGTTATCGCTAATGGATGTAATGGAAATGCAAGTGCACRGCGTGTTCCTTCCTTTTCTTCCAGCTAACTTTCAGAGCACAGAACAAAGAACAAATTCTCTATCTTTGTTTGTGGGCTCCACGTTCTTTGCCAAAAAACGCACACAATGCCTTTTTAAAAAGATCAATTAATATGAATAAAAGATCTTCATGGAGTGGKGGCCGGCATATATTAGAACCCATCTGAAATGCTAAGAGTGCAAGACTCCATCAAGCAATTAATACACCTGATCTTTTTAATTGATTGCTAGGCCTAGAAATGCTGTGTCTTCAAAAGCTGTACTTACGATCCCAGTCTTTCTTCAATATTGTAGACATCAGAAACTTTTTGTTCAGTGTTGATGGTAACTGTCCGATATTCAACCTCTGTTTCTTTCCCTTCTATAAATGAGGATTAAGAATCTTGATTAGCATCAACATGCAGCACAAATTAAGGATGAAGCTTTGCATTTATCCTGACTAAAACATGAACTTCTTACCATCATCAGATAGCTCCACTTCATCTTTAAGTTCTTTGAAGAAAAAAGAAAGTCATAATTAATTCATTATATAGGATACAGTATTTATAGAGAAGCATCAGATTATTCACAGCAGAAGGGGYCTAGCAGTTAGCAAATCATAATGGCTAAGCAGAAAAAAGCAGTCTGGGAGCTTGTGYGTTAACTTCATAATCAAAATCTATAAATTAATTACTTCTCAATAACTCAACTTCAGGTGTTTTGCAGTGCTCTGCTATTTTGCCTGTCTTTTGGAAACATAGGTACACTAACCAGCTCAAAATCATCTAATAAATTGTTTTCAGAATACCTTAATTAAATGGAAAATATTACAATCAGTATACTGTACTACCAGTACAATGACAAATACTTTTCTGGATTTATACATTTTGGGGGCTGAAAAAATGAAACTAAAACAAACTCTCACATGAAAAGATGCCTTTCAGAGCATCTAGACCAATTTTTTTGAGACTCAGGAGTATTGGAAAACTTGGAAACYGGGCACCTTCCTGAGCTTTGAAATCCTTAAGGTCCAAAAGGAGCCTCAGTGCTGCAGGTGTGTGCACAGGCAGGCAGACATGTCAACTAGCCCAGGCTCAATAGGCAGAGGGAAAGCTACCCTGCTAAAATCATCAGGTGCAAGAGTGGTCAGTGACACAGGTTGCTGTGTTTCCTGTGTTACCTGCAGGTACTGGGCAAGGGGCTGTAGCTGCACTGTTGTTTATATTGCTTGTACTGCTTGGACTTGTTCCTAAGACCTGTGGGTATGACCAGTAATTTGAGAAACTGCAAGGGAGGTTTCAGTGATCTGAACCACTCTCCTGGTAACTGCTGAGGAGCACTTGGCCACTGCCGAGAGCAATCCCAGCCAAGGGATTTATCCCCCCTGTGCRGACAGCTTTATGTCAGGATATATCAGTGCGACATTCCAGACGCTGTGGGTGCTTTACATGCGCCCACTCTGCTTAGAGGTACATGCAGCAGATGACAAACAGAAACAGAGAGAAAGGGCGAAAAGGGAGCAGGTAAGTAGTCTGACATGTGGGCATTTTGATAAAATTGGCCAGCTTCCTCCTTCGCCATCCTCTGCCACCCCATCTTGTTGCACCTGGATTCCGGCAGCAACCCCAGTGGAACGGATATTTTGTGGTGCTGAAGCCTCTCTCTTTCTGCCGGGTTTGCAGCACCTGCGCGTCCCTGCACAGACGAGCTGCTCTGCCCTGCAGGATGCACTGGCAGAGCAGGGAGGGAAGGGGGCCCTCCCCGCTCATGGGGAGCTGTCCTCACATCTTCCTCACCCACAACCACACTCGCACAGAGAACATCACATTTTCCTCCCCTTTTAAGGGCTGCATGAGGGAGCTGATCCCAACCATGCTGCCAAGTAGCTATGCCTGCCAAATGGCTATTAGACAGACAAAGAAGTCAGTTCCCTGTCCTGAAGCAGCACCCTATTCAAGACACAAGCTAGAAACCTTTAGGTCTACCAGGGGGAGCCTAAATTAGATAAATTAAATATATCTGAACTTGGTAAGCTCTGAGTAGCTATGCGAAAATCTTTCTCAGAAGTGAGTCAACAGTAATAGATTTTCCTCAAACATGGCAATGTCTGTTTTAATGCTTTCTGACATACAGCCTTATTTTAATAGCTCTTTTCTCTGAATCCATAGTGAAAAGTTTCCCATGCCTTTATTGACTGGCATTTGACTGAGATGGCTGATGTACACTGGCCACCTCAGTATAAAAATCAGCAATCGCTCTTTCTGGTGGTAAGGAAAAGGCCTTACACACTCAGCTAAGTGTTTATATAGATGACAGTTTGAAGTCCTGGCTTTCAGAGGTGCTTGAATGCCTGCATTTTCCAATGGCTTTAATTAGAACACTAACTGTGCTCTGCACACTTATAAAATCAGACTTTAAACAACTTGCCCTTGCTTCACACTAGCTTCAGTATAAAGAAGGGAATTCAAGAAGTGCAGGTGGTCAGAGAACTGCTAAGACAAGCCACTCTCCTGTAAACAGAAGGCAGTGGCTTTTCACCCAAAGCAGCTATACGGACGTTTCCTATACGTGACACAAGGATTCAAACCCTCTCTAGTCTTTCTGCATTAAAATCAGTGTAAGAAAAATCTTAGTCTTATAAAGGAAAGGAATGCAAACAAGTTATCATTGGCTCAGTGCAATTAACATAAGCTCTGGGAAAACCAAATGTAGGGAAAAGTCCACTCTCCATCTCCCAAAGGTGTCCCTCCTGTAAGTAAAGAAAGGGGGCATTCAAACACAGGGAATTTTATTATGAAGAGCCAGCACCACCTAGCTTTCCTCCAATTTTACTGCTACTCCTAAGGCTTCCCCTCACCGCTTTGAAGTGAAGCTGCATCTTGATTTTTGCATTAATTTTTAAATCTGTGGAAGAGAAGAAAGTGATTTCTCACAATACATCTAATTTAGCACTTGAAGATGAATATTATTTCCTTCTGTTTGGGAATATCTGTTAAGAGATTTTACACAGTTTTGTGGTGCACCACAACTTTGTTGTCACTTTGTCTTGCTGTGACACTAAAAGATGGTCTCACAGCGATGAGGTGAGACACTTAAAACTTCACAGCCATGTACACATGAATGGGGATGGAGAGATGCAACATTAAGACATGACAAAGAAGAGAAATAGGGCAAAATGCATCATTCCTGTTCTCCTTCTCTCTTCTCTCTCTTTTGTGGGTTTTTTAGTGTGATGTAAGTATTGAACAGATCCTTGTACTGTTGGCAGATGTAGGTATGCTCTTGATAAAATCTTAGGCTAAAAGTGGTGAAAGATACTGAAAAAATACACTTTGTGGCATGTGCAACTGGAATAAAAATATTCTGCTTACTTAGATCAAAAATCCCCAAGAAGTACTTTTAACAGTCATACAACGCTGCAAACTCTAAGTGTACTCTGATACAAGTCTGAAATGCACCAGATCAGATGTATTGCATCAAGAGGACTGAGGATTTTCTTTTGGTGTTCTCCCAGGCTCTGATTTGATGCCTCACAAGAGATGCACGCAAACCTTACACACATGGACAGGCAGACGAAGCTTGCAATGGGACATCCACACATAAGCAGCCAGGATAAGCGTTCACGGCACATAAGCACATGCAAAGAGCRTGTTCCGCTGTCCGACCACTTCGGGGAAGCATTAGGAGGTGGTGTAATGTGTATTCTTTTATTTGCAAAACTAACCTTCTTGTTTCTCTCCAACCTTTACCAGCTCAGATTCTTGGCTGGGCTCACTGATGCCATACACGTTAGCAGCTCGCACGCGGAACTTGTACTCCCTGTCAGCTTGCAGGTCCTGCACGCTGAAAGAGGTGCTGCGGCAGGTAGTGAGGTCTGTCCATTTGCTGTCCACTGAGTTCCAGATCTCCACGGTGTAGGACTGCACGGCACTTCCACCATCGTAAGAGGAGCCATACCAGGAGAGAGTGAGGGACGAACTCCGAATGTCTGATGCGCACGGCGTGCCGGCAGGTGGGTCTGGTTTGTCTGCAAGGASACACACGCAAAAGGCGTTAGATGAAATGGTGAGAGCATGAGGTGAGCCTGGCACTGGCTGTAAGCTGCCCTGCCTAGGAGCTCAGTTCCTTCTGTGTCACCAGTCTGCCTCAGGGCTGTACTACAGCAAGAAGGGGCAACCACAGCACAGACAGATGTATCCCAATCGGCCACCACAGGTACTGATCCACATGGGACTCAGCTTGCTGCTCAGTACCCCGAGCAGCTTGCTCGGCCATGCTGAAGGCTTTGCCCTCCACAACTGTCATCATGGTAACTTCTGAGACTAAAATCTCCCACAGGAGCAAAACATCTCCTTGGTTAACTTCCTTAGAAGGTCACCCTGTCAAAGCCACCTTGCCTGCGACCCTCTCAGTTTACCCCTCTTTGCTGCCATCATGCCCAAGGCCACAGCCACAGCTAAGCATTTCACAACAAAATGTTGTGGTGACAACACCAGACCAAAGCAACAACTATTACAAATGTTTTATTATCTGTTTTCCTGAAAACCACTAATATTCAAGGTACTCTTTTCCAAAGATGCTACTTTATATCATATGTCCATGAGCAATAGACATAGTTTAATTAATTTGATAACTGTAAATAATCTGACAAATAAGTTTTCATCAGCCATTACCATCCATGGCTTGAAGCGGCAACGATCCAGTTGGGTATTTCCAACACCCTCATGCTCAAAATAACAAAGATGAGCAGAGGACAGAAACAAGAAAATGTTTTCTTTATGCAGGCATTCAACTCCTCTCTCCTAAGAGAGAGGAGTTTAACGTATAAGGCAAAGTAAAGTAAAACCTCGCCTGCATTTGCTTTTTCTCGTGCTCCCTTGCTATATCACACTCTGAACAGAATGTCACACAAAGTGCCCTCTGAAGCTCTGAGAGGCTTAAGTGTGATCAACCCTTCCCAGGCAAATGAGCAGAACTGCAAAGTCCCATGCAGCTGCCAGGGCCACGCAGCCCCTCGCCAGGGCACAGAAACYGTAAGCGCCACACGAAACCCCAGGTGCATCCACTGAACCTCACCTGCTCCGGGCATAGAAAATGCGGCTGGTGGAAAACTAACAAGGATGAAGACTGTGCTTCATGTGTCCTGTTTTGCTGATAAAAGCTGCTGAGGAGTAACTGTTGCWAATGGACATGATCAGAATTTCCAGAATTTCCTTAGAAAAGCAGAGCTGCCAAACCAGCCGAAAATATGGGCACTTGCTCAATAATAAAAAAAAATCCAAATACTTGAGGGAAAACTGCTGTGACCTTTGATAAAAGCCTTACCATGGTAGCCTATGTTAGTTATTTCTGTGTATTCAAATAATCATTGCCAGGAAAATCCCTGGCAGGCAGGAATGGCCATGCTTTGCCACACACCTATCTTTAGTTCTTGGACATAAGGAYGTCCCCTCTGACTGCTGTAAGAGTTTACAGAGAGGGACAACAGGCTAGCGCAGCCCAGAGAGGACACTGACAAATTCAGAGCAGCTCACTGTCCGGAGCAGACCAGTCCTCTTCCTACAGGCCGCAAGCCGTTCTGTTCTGTTGAAAAACAGCTACTCTGAAAAAAAACTCTCACGTAGCTCTTCTTAGCACACCTGTTGCTAGAAATCCGCCTCTATCCAAGCTGAAACATATGAAAGGTCTCTAACTTTCAAAAATAAGGAAAGAGGTGTAGAGGGAGGAAAAGCAATGGACACCAAGCACATTCAGCACTCAGCATGGAAAAGGCCAGGCTGAAAATAAAGAGCCACTCAGATGTCAGTTTTCTTTATTGATTTTGGCAATATTTAAAACACCAGCCCACTAGGAGTCATCATTAGTCAGTGCCCCTCTAGCTGAGCAAAATATCAGACTGTTGTTGTCCTTAGCCTCTGGAAAGGCTTTCTGCCCTGCCACGTTTTACTGCTTCCTTCTCTTGCATGATAAATGGGTCAACCAACAAGCAGGAACTTGCAGATACTGTGAGTGGCTGCAAGAGGGGTTAAATGATCTGTCCAACACTAGAAAGAAAGATTGTGGCAAGAAAGAGAAGCAAATCTCAATCTCCTGGGCATAAACAGCAGCTTCCCTCCTCACTGGTGCTGCCTCGGCCCCCTCGGATCTGGAAGTGAGGACTCTAGAGGGCCCCATTGATGGGACCAGCACTGGCCTGCACCGGCATGAGCTGCTTGGAGCCACAGTGCTGAGAGCTGAGAGCCGGGAAACCAACCTCTGCACCCTACAAATCAGCATCCAGGGAGGTTTTGTGGAAAGCTATCCTGCCTCTGCCCTCTCCAACTATTATTCAGAATACTGCTACTTAGCTGTGTCTCGTTTCCCATGCTATATATTCACTGCTGTATCATGCCAGGATGCAGATATAAGAACTCAAGCAAGCAACAGCTGACTCATCCTAAATCCAAACAGAGCAGAGYGGCTGCTGATAGCAAAAGCAAAAGACTTTGAAGAAAAAGCTGCGCCAACCGTCTGTCACCCTCCCAAGGCTTTTGTTCGGCTTTGTCAAAGTGCTGCAGATTCTCCAGCTCCTGCCATGCACACAGCAAAATGGGGCCAGCTAAGGAAAAAGTGCTTTTTTGTTTTTGTTTTTTTTTTTTCTTTTAAATATMCTTAATCCTTCCTTCAAAGAGAAAACTAACCTCCAGCATATAGAGATCCATATGCCTGACAGCTTTAGACTAGGTAAATACTAGGTACCAGTTTGGCTAGCTACTCAAGTTTGACATTGAAGGAGGGAAAAAAGGCACCTCAGTGTGTGCAGAGCAGAGCCGCCTGCTGCCCAGGCAGTCTCTCTCTGCTGACTTCTGTTTTCAAACGATGTATGGGCATGGATTTATCAGTTGCCTAGACCACAGTTACCTTAGAGCCCTCTCTTTCCATGACTCACCTAGATAACTGGAATCCATTTTGATAGCTTACAAAAGCAAAGCTTAAATATGTAAGCACTAGAGAGAAAACATTCACAGCCAGAGAGACACTAGCTGTAAAGAAAATGCTCTACAGCTTAGTCTAATATCTGCCAGTCTTGAGAATGTTTCCACCTTTCTAATAAATTTTGACCAGAAGGAAAGGAAGTAAATCTACAAGCCTGGTCAGACTCTCTTGAGCCAAAAACCACATTTTTGTTTGAAGTCTACCATGCATTGCTGCTTGCAGACGTGCTTACCATAGAAATACCGGCTAGTAGCTGCTATGGAGAACCATAAACAGGAAAGACAGGCTAGTATTTGCACTTTCTTAATGTGACAGATGTATGTATCTCTCCAAACTGCATCTACCATGCGTAAAAAAATTATTTGGTATCAAACTGGATAGTACTCTATATAACTCCGCATATTCAGAGAATTTGCAGATGGTCTCTCTGTGTGTCTGTTTTGTTTCTCAACAGTTTATTCCATGGGGTTTTAAAAGGTTACCCTGTATTCATCTGTCTGCATTGAGAGCTAGGATATTTTGCCAAACTGCATTCCCTTCTGGAATATGAAAACTCCATCAGCATAGCTAACTGCTTCCAAAAAAGTATGTCCAGTGGGTTGCGAAAGGGTGCAGAAGTCAAGCAGAACTCTCTRTTTTGCCCTTCTGTTTCATTGCTTACTATATCATTAGTGTCCTTGGGTTGGCTATCTTCAATCTTTCATGTGCACATGGCGTAAGCATACACAAACATACTTCACATTTAGGCTTATACTGTGCGGATTTTTAGACTTATACTGTGAGGACTTTACATCAGCTGTGCTGGACTATGATTGCATCTTCAGAGGAAGCAATTAATTAAAATATAGAGCTCTAACTTCAGCTTAACTATCTTACGCAACAAGAGCAGAGATATGCATATTCTCCACAATGAGATGTCTTGAACTAGAAAAAACTACGGGTAMTCCAGCCTTGACTAAGTTATCACTGCAAGCATGTAACACCCAATCAAGAGTTACTTAAACTTTAAAATAACCTAGATTTGACCGCAGTCAAATTGGCTGCACCCACACAATCTCTGTTGAACTTGGTCAGCACCCTTCGAAGTCCTCCATCCTTTGCAGCAGACAGCCCCTTTCCCTCTCTAAGCACAGTGTGTAATCACCTTGCCTGTCTGATATTACAGCTGCAGCGCCTGGCAAGACTGGTGGTGGCTGGGAGCTAAATGGGACTACAGCGCAGGGCTCCCTAGGCAGCCTCCGCAGGAGCAGCAGCGCGGCTGCCTCGGGGCTGCCTCCATCCAAAGGCTGCACGCAGGGAAGCTGCACAGGCAGCTCCCCCGGCCTCACTCCTGCACAGCAGTGTGAGGTCACCGAGGCTTTAGGGGAAGCAGCCACAACTCACAGGGCAARCCCTGAGAGGGTGAGCAGGAGGCAAAAGGGGTGAGGAGCAGGAGGGCTCTTCTCCCTTCATGCTGCAGGGGACCGGGCACAGATTCAAAAGCAAACGCACCCCAGCACAGCGGGACATAGATTATCCTGTCCCCTGGGCACAAAGTGGCAGACAAGGAGGTCTAATGCCAATTTATCCTGTGCAGCACATGCTCCTTAGGGCAGGCAGTTAAGTCACGAGCTCTCCCTGCTGAAGGGTTTGAGCTGCATTTAAGACCATACTGGGACTGAAATGCACACTTCCTATTTACTCCCAAATTGGATTCAGCTGCACTTCTTCCTCAGACAAATTCTCAGAGATATTTTGGTAAACAGGTTATAATATACAGCCTGAAGTAACCTTTAATTAAGTTGCATTTGTACGCTCTGCACACTGAGGAGCATAAGCATGCTCAGCCTTTAAATCATCATTATTTATGAAACAAGCCTGACTTGAGGTCCTTGCTTTCTTTCAGTGGTGTTTAGCTCAAAATTCCTCCTGATAAGAAAAGGGACTTCCCTTCTWTATAGAGGCAAACTCACAGCTTGTGCAGGACGCCACGCGACACGACACTGTGCTACTACCCATCTCCCCAGCCTCTCAAAACGGCACAGTCTGCAGAGCCTGCACAACATAAGCCCCACTCCAGGAGACCCCAAGAGGCTGCTGCGTTCCCCTTTTCCAGGCAGAGCRCAGGGCAACGGCAGCCGCTCGGCTGCCTGCTGCGACGGCCCCGCGGCGCCACGTGGGGAGGCAGCGCTTGCTGCACAGCAAGAGCGCGGGGTCTGGCAGTCTCTCAAGCAGCAGCTCTGCTGCAGCAGAGAGCCCCTGAAAAGGGGAGACAGTCTAGGCACAGCTCCTGGAAGACACAGGTTATTGCTCTTTTTCAGAGACAGCGCCGAAGCAACATCTCTGAAGTCGTTTTCTTTATCTGTTCTCAAAGTTGGTTTGGTTTCTTTCTAAACCCAGTTATCATATTACTGTATAATACTATTATTAGGTATTGTGATATTTGTCTGCCAGATGAGGAACAGACAGAAAGAAACAATTTAATTCCATTCCACAGGCTGTTTAGCCAGAGAAGGTATTTAATATGCTGCTAAAGCCAGTTGAACACTGTCCATGCCGACAGCACTGGCAAAGGCTTCATTTGAAATCCATCAGCAGGAGAAGAGCAAAACCATAAAAGGTCATAACTGAACTCTGCATTACTGCAGACAGGGCTTGGGGTCATGGCAAACCTCTCTGCTTTGCTTGGAAAACTATGCCCTGCAGCCTTTTTTCCATGGCAGACAAGTGCTGTACGTAAAGGTACTAACACCCTTTAACAGCCTTCAGGATACTAATGCACCACAGATTTAGCATAATATTAAACTGGAAATCAACTCCCACAAGGAGTTGAATAGGGAAGATGAAAGGAACAGAAGTTTTCCCCCAAGGCAGCACCTCCTCAGCAAGAGCCGAGTGCTGGGACTGAGCACCGCAGGACGAGGCTGGTTTGCCCGGGCACGATTTGCAGCCCCGCAGCCCACACTGCCCCTGCCTCCTTCCACGTAACCCTGCACATCAGTGCCAAGCTCGAAGCGGGACCCTCCTTGCCCCTCTCTACAACATAATTTTAAAACTGCACTTGGGAGATGTGCAGATAAAGCYGCTTGCAGACACTGTAGACCCACAGCAGCTCTTTGCACCATGACCCCCACTTCACCTATGGAGTGACAGGGGCATAAAGAGTAAAACGCCTTCATGCAAGGACAGGCAGGAGGACAGAGCTGGGAAGGAAACCAGAGCTCACCCCTCCCACGCATATGCCCTCATCACAAGAACATCCCCTCCTGCCATGGGTCTAACGGAACAAACAAATATATAATGCATTCTCAGGAGCCCATTTTCTAAACCATCTGTTCCCATGCCTAAATCAACAAGCTATTCAGGTTACTAGTCTGCTACATGACAGGAATCTGGTTTGATAATTGATTGAATTAGAGCTCTGATACCTGTCCAGCACAAAGCTGAATAAATTTTCAGGTTTGCTGCAAGTAGATGCCAAGTCTGCATGGGGGTGAGCTGGTCCCAGGAACACTGCTCAGGGGCAGAACAGCAGCCACCAGCCTTCACAGCTACAGAAATTCTCAGAATTCAAAAACAGATAAAATACAGGAAATTTGTTTGGAAAACTAGAGCAATGGTGTTTCTTTTTCTTCATCAAAAGAAAAGGGAAAGTGATTTTTTTTTTTTTTTTTTTTGAAAAACAGCTAAACAGAGAGTTCTGCTGCAATTTCTCCTCTCAGAAATGACACAAAGGAGATGGTCCTTCAGAGACTAACTCTGCATCCGGCTCCTGGCGCTGCTGTAAAGCAACCTAAGCTGTTCATTCCTCTATGTGTTATTGCAAAAATGCAGTTTTGGTATGTCTGCAGAGTGGACGGTGCCAGTGGGGACTGTAACACTGTACTACAACAATAACGAGAACAACATAAAACGTCCCTTCCTGAACCATCAGCCTAGTTGCTCTTTAACTGAAAAGCTGGTGACAAAAATCCTCCAGCAATCTGCAGGAATTTAAAAAGCCAAAGGTTAGAGGCCAAGTCCGCCCACATATTTTTCGGAAATGGACTGCATTCTCAGCCCTAGCTATAAAGAGGGAATCACGAGGCCCCCATCAGATACACATGGATGCTTCTCAGAAGATGAAGGATGTTTCAACAGTGTCCAGTTAGCACCTGGAAGCTGTAGTATTCTCTGTAGAAAGACCTTGGGTCATGCTGCTTCCCTAGTGCAAAATTGCAGATGCTTTTGCAGACTGAAACTGCCCAGTTTCTGCCTCCACAGGGATCCACTCGGGCTGAGCCGCTCGTGCTGGGCCAGACGTCTCAGGAACCCATAGAAAATGCTGAAAGTGCCACTGCCGTATGTTACATTTTCTAATTGCACAACTTAAGGATAAAGAACTAATGTTAATATACATGCACACGTGGCACTTATTGAACCCAATGCCCCTGCATAGGCAATTATAATATTCAATTTATATTGAATTATATATTCAATATAAATATGATTCAATATGATTATATTCAATGACTACTGCAGATGGTATATAATCAGATCTTATTCTAAAGCTAATCTTGAATTCTCTTATTTTTGTTTGGAAGGCCTCTGTGAACAATGATTCTGCCAAAGACATGGAAATAACATTTCCTAAAAGAAAACATCTCCATCATAAAGGAAGGAAGCATAACATCAGACAGAAAATGAAGTATTACTTAATGCAGTCACACTGTACTACATACAAATCTGTGTGCTTGCACTGTTCAGCAATGGATGGGAAGGAATAGGAGCATGTATTATGTGCACAACTGTTTAGAGCAATAAAAACACCGCAACTACTGCTTTTAAGTCTCTCTTGAGATATAATAATATTGCCCTTATTCTCCTGCATTTATCTTAGAGAAACATTTTGTTTTTATACAACATCATTCCAGAAACACCACCAATCTAAAGAAGAAAGTAACATTGAGGAAAATCTCTCTTCCCCACCATTTTTCTTCTGTATTAAAAAAGGTAGAAGACACCACTGATATGCAAGCTCAGGAAACACTGAGCTAAGGAATGCCCTTGTATCTGGCCACAGAAGTACTAAGCCAGATGCTCAGAATCAGGAGAGCCGCAGTACAGAGCACAGCTTCTCAAAGGCCATGTCCTCTCTCTAGGCACCCCATTACTCTTTGGACTCTGCCACTGTAACCAGCCCTAGTCAGGATGATGACAAGGTTCCCTTTTCCTAGGAGGTTACGGATTGAGGTATTCCTGTCACAGCTCAAATGTTCAGAAGCAGCAATTTGATTATTTACCCAAACACACACCAAAAATTGCAAAAAAAGAGTATCCCTTGCTATCACTGTGGAGGGAGGACTTTACCTTTTCTAAATCAGCCCTGTCTTACACTCAGCTCACTTAATGGGGCTTTGGCAACCCAAAGCCACTCCAATCTGACACAGTGGTTGCTGTTAATCATTATCTTGGTCCCACAAGAGGCTGGTTGGGATTGGGAGCAGAAACATGCAAAATGTCTCTGGAGAGATCCTTCAGCTAATGAAATTGCTTATGAGAGAGCTAATCTTTAAATAACCATACAGGAGTACTCTACATGGACATTTAGAAGCAGCTTACCCTTCAAGAGATGAGACTGCTTAACTTGGAAATCACACTTCTACTGCAAGTCTCCCCATATTATTAGCTTACAGAGGCCCAAAGCTACCCAGCAACAAGTCAGCATGAAGCCCAAGACTTGATGCTTGTGGCATAGTCCTGCATACTCCTCTCCACACCACACAGCCTATCCTCCCTTAGCAGGACTTTTCTCTAATTTGACTAAATGCTGTGCAGCTGGTGTGTGGACTGCAAACAGCCCACACCAGAGGCTGGGTTCAGCAGAAGTGTTGTTCATGGCTATTCACTAAAATTGTGATGGAAAAAAAAAAATCCTTAGAGCAATTCAAAGCTGAGCTTCTTTCAAGGGCAGCCTTTCCCATAGCCAAAACTGAACTGAACAATGTTGTGCTATTCACACTCCTTAAATGGCAGAATCTCTACTTGGTTCAATTAAGCTCACAGTTGCAGTGTTGAATATGAGTTGATTTAAAACTTTAGGACAAAATTCTTCAAAAGAATACAAGGGAGGCATTTTTCTACCCTCTTATTTTATTTTTCCCCTGAAATCATTCAAATGTCCAGCTATGGTTTATTGTCTAAGGCTCAGGCCTTAAATCAGAAGGTTGTTAGACCTTCTGCTCTGCTAAGAGGTCAGACCAGGCTGTTCAGATGTTTATTCAGTCTGGACTTAAATACCTCCATGGAGATGGCACAGCCTCTCTGGGCAATGTATTGCCTGTCATGTGCTACAGTCCAACTTTAATTTGGGAAACACTCACTGGAGCCTTTCACATGAGAAACTCGCGCATGAGCACTTTGCAACTCAAACAGTTGTAAGAAATAGCAATAAAAAAAATACTGTGTTATTTCCTTATCTATTCCATTTGATATTTTAACAAATGTCCATGATTTGCTGAAAGCCCCACCAGACCAGGTGGTTAGCTAAGCCTTTTGACAAACAGCTCCAGGTCAGCTCAGAAACCCTCCCTCCAGAGGGCTAATATTCTGTATTTGTAATTGCTCTCAACACTCTCTGAAGAGTCAGTCACATGCTCTGATCAGGCAGCAGTGTTTTGAGTACCCAGCACATATGTAGGTGTGCCTTTTAACAAGTGATTTTATAAGGAGGCAGCTCCCACACAGGTTAGAGCCTTATTACACACAGCAGAAGCCAACACAGCCCACGTGTAGCAGAACTGGGGTCAGGACAGGGAGGGCAAGTTCCTTCCGAGTACTTTGGAGGGCACAGAAAGAACAGACRGATGAGGACCTAGTCCCAAGGCCAAGGTTGGGTAGATTAAAGCTCTCTGGCTCTGCATGCTTACAGAAGTACAGCCTCTCTATTCTGACTGGAGCAGGCTTTGGAGAAAAGACAGCACCTTCCTAATTTTCATGAGGAGTTAATCCAGGCTGAAGGACTTTCTCTCTCCCATCCTGCTTCCTAGAAGGAAGACTTCTTTGGCCCCTTCCCCAACCTCTTTGGGTACCCAGATGGAAGGATCTGGCTGTAAAATGTATATGTAGCAAATGAGGAATCTTGAGGCTTTGTCATGCCTTTGGCAGTGCTGACATCAGTGAGATATTTCACTGAAGAGCTTGGCAATTTTACAAGGGAGAATTTATTCTTTTGAGTTGGAATTAGACAGCTTTTCATCAGACAAAATGCATGGCAAACTCCAGCACATTKTATGGATTCTTCACCCAACTCCCAAAAGCAGCTCCGGGAATCCCACTGTTCCCTGGCGCATTTCTTACTCATGGAAGAGCAAAGCAGGAGGCTGAGATGTAGCTTTATAAGGTTATAAAATTCAAAGACTTTAAAACCAATTAACTCCTCAGAATATAAAACAGCAACTTACATAATAATGAGATGAGTTTCACATAGTGACAAGATTGCAAGGCTTCTCATCCTGATTCAACTAAAAAGAATCCATCCTGCCCAATAACMTACTACAGGTGCAAGCCTGGGAAAGCAGCCGCTTTCCTGTGAGGGAGATGCTGCTTTTTAGCGGGGGAATATAAAGGGTGGTTGCTCCCTAGGTGTATCTCTAGCTGCTAACCAGCTGYGTGGTCAAAAGCTGTTGCCAGAACAGTTTATTTAATGGTTGCTGGAGGATCAATCTTTCATGGTGTTCACTTCCAAGCTACTGATTATACCAAATATTTTTAGCTTAACCCTTTTAACAAGATACTGTCAAAAGCAGTAGAACAATTTGTTTATGCATTATATGAAAAAATCTGTTCTTTTCCACTCTTGCCTTCTCTAGTCTGTTGCTGGGATTCATACTTGTACTCATATATTCAGTTACCTTTTAACTGCAACAAATGCCAAAAATTAGGCAAAAGAAATTCATTTAAATAATAAAGAATCATATTCAGCCTTTACCAGATATCATACACTGAAGTGTGACATTAATTATGCAATTCAGGGGACCACTGGAATGAATTTCTAGTCCAGCTAAAGTCAGTGGGAAATTTGCCATTGATTTTATTGGAGTTAGATCAAACTGACCAGCACTACTAGTGACACATGTTAGAAGGAGCGAGGCTTACATTTTGGTTAAATCTTTTTTTTTTTGCTTGTAGAACCCTCCTAGATTTCCCTGGAAACCAGTTTCTGGGTATCCACACAAAGCTGGTTCATTAGACCTTTCAGAACTGTATGCTTTAGATCTTGTCCAGAATTAACTTGTTTACATCTAGGCTGCAGTTATACCTGCAAATATACTGCGACTCTCTACTGGTCTGCAGCTATTTGCAGTTGTCCACATCCTGCTTCAACAAACTTGACAGTTTGACGGTGTCATCTGATAAAGCTGTTTGGAACTTTAAAATGCTCCAAAGCATCAAACACATGGCGCTCTCTGTTTCCCTGAGTTTTATAGAATATGTACACAAGAATATAACAATCCATATATAAAGGACTCCATGTTCAAACAGACTGCCTCTACCCACTGGTTTATGTCACTATAAAACAGTAGATTCTGGTAGGAATTTCACCCAAAGAGATAAAACCTCCTTCCTGCAAAAACTTATGTTTTCAACTTTAGAGTCTAATACAGACCACTCGAGTCCTTTCCAGGTCCTTCCTTATTAGCCTGTTGTCTAGTAAAATCTGGACTATCTACATCTATCTGGATGCTACAAATGTTAAATGGAAGAAGGATGTCTACAGTGGTACAGTGGTACCTACACAAAACAAGACATGTGAGCTACTTTTTTTTCTTTACTGTGTGGTTTTTGGTTTTTTTACTATATCTCAGTTATTTCTTACCTCTATCTATAATTAATATTTTTTCAAAATAAAAGTAAATGCATCACGAGCTGCTGCAACACTGCACAGCACTATTGAGGTTGTTTACAGTGCTTACACTATATCAGCTTCCTGTCCAGATATAATTTTAAAGGTCTGGTTTTCTTTTTCAGTCTTTTTGACTTAACTGATATTTTATTTAAGTTTCTGCATAGCATTATATCAATTAGAACACCAACGTAAAGTGATTATTAAAGAATGAGTATATATCGATTGTTTGAACTCACCAACAACTGTAAGGTTGACTTGTGCTTGTCTGCTGCCAAGTTTGTTTTCTAYAACTAGAGTGTAGCATCCACAGTGTTCCTGCTTTGTTGATGATATTGTTAGCTTGCTGCTGTTCTCAGCATTCTCAATTTTGATATATTCATTTTCTTCAATCTGCCAAATTCAACAGAATAAAAATGTCTTAAGGGAAAATTAGAGCTCACATTACAACACAAGTTAGCATAATTAATTGTCATCTAGAGACAACTCTGTAATCAGCAGGTATACGTAGCTTGTACAGAGTGAAATCAACACAAAACATCTAAAAATACAGCAGAATGTGTTAATAACTCCCTTCCTTGAGGGGAAACAGGAAACATTAGAATTTGTAGGACCCCACTAGGGAACAGGAGTTTCATTTTTACCCCTGCCTTTGACAGCTGAAGTTGAAAACTGGTAAAAGAGCAAAGTTTTGTCTCACTTATCCTACAGAGACCGCAGTGGAACCGGGGCTTAGCTCTAAATATCCTAATTCATTTGTCCTGGCTTTCAAAGACCARCTGTGCAGACCATTCATATCTGTGACTTTTATCATCTTGTCTTAACCAGTCTTATTCTGCATTCATACCAAGAAGGGCAAGGATTTCCCATTTTTCCCAAAACTGATGATGTTTTGCCCAAAATGGAGTTGTGATGGTAAAACTGTGTAGAGATGCCTACAAAGAGCTGATGCAGCCTTCCTAGGTAACTTCTATTTTCCAGAGAGCCAAAAATATTTGTTAATTTACAGACAAAAAAGAAATATACCTTTTCCCTCTCTGAATTTTAAATGCTCGTGAAATACTCATTTTGAAATCACTAACATTCCAAATGAATTACAGTGTTTAGTAGGAGAGCACAGACTACCTTAATTTAATGTCCACAGATATCCCCTGCATCTCTCCTTTTGGTGAAGCTTCCAGAAATAACCAGAAATTAAAATCTCAGCTGAATTCCTTTGGCATATTATGAGCTAATTTTTAATTGAAACAAAGCTATTATAACACGGCCAAGGATGCTTAGATTTTAATCATTATTAATGTGAGACATGAAAGATTATTTCAAAACCTCGTGATGCTACATTGCAATTACATAAGTAGCACACTGTGTTCTTCTGAAACAGACAGCATAATGTCAATGCCCTTCTCCCTCCCACCGCTTCCTTCTTAGATAAGTGTCTCTTCCAACTCATTTTCAGAATTTCATTAAAAATGAAGGCTATTTAGTTTGGCTTATCTTGTCTCATATATTCAAAGGATAAGAACTTACAAGGCTAGGAGCAGGACTTGCTCCTCCTTTCTTTTTAGCTGAGCCACAATGTGTGCAATGCTATAGCCCCAAAGTAATCTGAGAAAGCTGGTCCTGCAGTAATTGGTATAGCAGCTGGTAGTTGGAATTATGTAGGATTACAGTTTAAATTATATTGAAAGGTGTGGGGTTTGTTTTGTTATTTTTTTCCTGTGCTTTGCTCTTCTGAGATTCTATACTGATTTATGTGTTTTGCTTCATTACAATTAGTCAAAGGGTTATAAAAATAAGAAAGCACTCTAGTAGAACTGTGTATGTATTATGACCTGAAAGGATGTGCTTAGTGGCTTGCAATGAGTCTAGGGAATGGCACTCTTGATCCCTGTGTTCCCAAAAGACAACCACTGGTGGTAGTTAAGAATCACCAGCAATTTTGTTCTCCAGCTACAAAGAGAATAGGCTTTCAAAGGCAGAGCTTGCTCAGTGTGTTAACTTAGCACAGTTCCATCATCACTTCAGTGAACTGCCATCACATATAGCTGTAGCGGTCACTGTTTTGTGGCATTCCCATTTTGCCAAGGGCATTTGTCCAGGACACCTGCAAGAGCCCCTGTGGTTCTCCCAGATGTGAGGGAATGGGAGAAAGGAGAGAGGCCGAGTCCCTCGAGCGCATGGCAGCAATGCAGAGGCACAGCTGAAATCAGAACTCGCCACTCACTGCCTCTGCTGACCCGCATCTGTCCCCCTGCACTGTTTATTAAGGTCACTTTTGTGGGGTCCCTGTCACTGATGTGCCAAGGCATTGCTCAGCAACAGAGAACACCTACTGAGGCTTTTGAGGACTATTTTTGAAGAAATTAGTAGACCAATTTTTAACCCCAATCTCTAAGCTAGAGAATGTTAAGAAAATATAAGACTTTAGAGAAAAAAAAATCCTCAAAGGATATATAGAAAAGCTGAGTATACAGCATAGAGAGAATTAAATGAACACTATTGTGCACCCTTTCCCCTAAAGTTAGGGTTTATTCGGGGACAGCAAAGATGAATGTGGAATGCCCTTTGTATTAGTGAACTGCTTTGAACCCCTGTGATTAAATGCTGACACATCTCGATTTAGAGTTTAAACTTCCTTTTAAGAGAGAACATTTTTATTTATCTTTTACAGAGTGCATAACAAGTTCAGAATGAAATAAACCCAATAGCTGCTATAGCACATATTTATCTTTTGTCTATCCTGACATGGCATTTCCAGCTTGTACTTCTATATTGGGTGGTTTGAAATGTTTTAGTTGTTCACTAAAGTAACTCCCTTCAGAAATTGCTCTTATGAACACATGTAATATAACTCAAGGAATTAATTCCAAAACAAACCAAAAAACAATTTTAACCCAGGTAGTGGGGACCTCTGCAGCACCAAAAGTGCTGCTGCGCCTTCCATAGTGACATTAGTATTGTGAAACATTTTATTCAATATTCCTAAGTCACATTTTGTCCCTCTGACATAGTCTTAGACCAAGCATTCTTGAGGAAAAGGTTATTTCTGAAGGAGTAGAAAAATGTTTCCAGTGATAAATATCTTTCAGATAATATATCCTTCAGATCATCTATCCTTTAATTACATGGTCTAAGGCTCTTCTCAAAGGAATAATAATTTGTCATGGAAGAGAGAATGGACAGCAACGGGTTTAAACTGGAGCAAGAGAGATTTAGGTTTGTCATTAGAAAAGAAATTTAACACTGAGGATAGTTAAGCAGTACAATAAGATGCCAATGGAGGCTGTGAAATCTCTATCACTGGGATGCTTTCAGAAAAGGTGAGGAAAATATCTGGCAGAAAATACAGTTATGGCAGGTTACTCAGGAGGGGAATATAGACTAGCTGGGTCTTTAGAGTTCCTCTCCAGCACTGATCTTCTAATATTGTGTAAAATTATCAGAAAACTATTTACCTGTTTACGAAATTTCATCCAGGTACAAGTGATGGGTGCTGTTCCTACCACCTTGGCAAACAATTCCACTGATTCACCAGCACGGACTTTCCTGTCTTCTGGGAACTGAGTAATCTGAGGGGGAGTAGCTGATAAAACCAAAACAAACAAACAAACAACTTCCTTTTAGCTGACTATATACTTTTTAAACAGTGAAACACATATATCTCACATATATTTCAGAGTGGTTATTTGAGAAAAGACTGACAATTATATATGGCTTGTTATGAAACAATTCTATGGTTGGACTCAATGATCTCGAAGGTCTTTTCCAACCGTAATGACTCTATGAATCCTATGGACACTTTGTTAATCCTGTTGTAGTGAAAGAAAAACAGTCTACCATCGAAAGTTTGCTCATTCAGGACTAATATACAGAAATCTGAAGGTCAAAACTCTAAATATTTACCACTAATTCCAAACATAAAACTTACTACATTTTGCATTGAGTTTTTCAGAATACCAAATATTCTTGTGGCACTTTATGCTTTCAAAGAATGGTCTCAGCTAGCTTTCTGCCTATTTGCATGTTCTCTGTGCATCTGCAGACCTGCTCCCAAGGGCCAGCATTCAGAAAATCTCGGGCTCAATAGCCTGCTTTGAACATCCTCATTTCAATAGCCAGGTGACCACTGTATGAAATCTCAATTAAGGAGGCAAGGAAGAAAATCAGCAAGTTTTCCCACCACACTGGATTTCCTGTGAGGAATGATGATCCTTTGGTTTCTGTACTGCAGGGCTTCTTTTAAATCTTGCAGACCTACTCATATTCCATCCTGTTGGAGTCAGTTATTTCTCCTCTTCCTTCTCACTGTCAGGGTAACAATAGATGGCAGGACCTCTCCGTGCTCTTAGTGCTATTTCCTGGCTCTCAGTTGTTCTGTTGAGTGTGACAGACCCCTGGCAGCTCTTAGGGATAGATACCAGAAATATCACAGCCCTGACCGCTTTAGGGTTAAACATTTTCAGTTGTTTTACAGGGATAGCACAGTAAATGTTATTTTTTTGGAGGGCATTTTGACTGGGATAGGAAAAGTCAACCCCAAACACCAGAATAACTTTACCAAATGTAAGACTGCTGTCCAAAGCACTGGGCTACTGAGCATCAAAGGAATAGGTTTTTTTTCAATATGTATAAAATAAAGTGGTTTCCCCTAGAACTGTTCTAAGGAAAGTTTTTGCTTGTTTGTTTTTTTAATATCTCAAAGAAATTAGAAAGAGGCACACATATGGCAGAGAAAACAGCCTGAATAGTTAAAAAGTCTGAGAAAGTTTCAAGGCTCCAAAAGCAGCCTGCCATAATGGAACATTCTGATTAGCATTAAATATAGATAGCTTTGCCTAGGAGAACACAAACACAGGGGCAAGTTAGCACAAGACCAGCTATGAGGAAATGTAGACTCTATCAGCTTCTCTGTGGTAGTTGCCAGTGCAGATGTGGCATTTGGTGATAAATAGAAAAGCCTCTTTCCCTGGGGGTTATGCTGCAGATACACTAAAGGGGCCAGAGGTCCAACCTAACTGTTAACACACTACAAGACCTTGCTTTTGTTTTGTTGATTCCTATGTAACTTTATGAGCAGGTTCGAGGAATGGACTCTGCCATCTGGTTTCCTCCTCACAGAACAACACAATCACCATTTAATCACCTACATGCAACAAATTTAGCAGGTAAACACTTGTACTTAGAAATATGTTGCCTGTTTTTAAAACTGCATTGGTTTATTATTTATTAATACAGTATGATATATGCAACTAATTACCTGCTTTTGGAGGAGTCTTTGGAGCTGGTTTCTTCTTTACTGTTGCTTCACCTAATCAGGAAAAAAAAAAAAAAGTTAAGAAAAGAGCTAATTCACAGGCAAGCTTTGGAAGGTATCAGATTACCTGCAAAGGCACATTCATAGTGATGCTTTGTCGGTAATTCGTAATTTATGTATTTTGGCAACTTAAAAAATAATGTAAATTAACTCGAGAATTAAAAATTCTTCCAAAAATCACTTTTATTATGTCAGATGATGCTCAAAATATTCACAGTTGAAGCAATGAAATCTGTTACGTGTCTCCCTTCCTCTCTCATACTCAGTTCCTTATAGCAGCTTAAAAGGGATAGAACGCTGGGCTGAGATCCATCTCACACTGAATTTCTGCTCAGAGTTTTAACAAAAACTCTGCTGAATGAGCTGAGTTTAAATGTCTCATTTTTTATGCCACTGGTGAACTAACAAAGAAATAGACATACACAGGCAGGAAATATTGTTATCACCCCCTCACCACCTCATCTTATCTAGGCAGGGACAATGTTTGGGTTATTCACAAATGTTTATTCACTCTGTCTTGCCACCAAAAATTATGAGCTAGAATTTGAAATCTGTATCACTTAATGTGATCATGACAGTGTTCTATTAAATTGTGAATGACTAAGTAGAAGGAGAATAAAGAAGGTAGAAAATGGATATCCACAGTTTCTTAGAAAACAGAAACTGAGGCCGACCCCATTAAATTAGCAGGTAGTATGCTACAGAAACAAAGTATTTTTAAATATAGCACAGGCTTAAGTTAGGGTGCATAGACAAGGAATGTTTTGCAGGCCGAAAACATAGCCAGATTTCAAAGGACAAACTCACAGGAGTCTAGTGGTGGCCATTAGCCTAACAGTCTGGATGCCTCCACCCCCTGAATTCCAGAGGCAAGGGTTCATTCCTTTAGAGCACCCTCYTTTTCTCCTCTGTGCCAGGTGTCTTTGTCAGAGGATGCCTGCTCTAAAAAGCCATTTCTTACTTTCTAATGCTCAAATAGGAAACTCAATGGAAGACTTTTAAGATGCTGATTCCTCCAAAGGAGGCAGCATCTCCTAAAAACTTTCCAGTATCAGACAATATCTACTCAAGGGCAGAGTGACAGCCGTAACTAGTTTGAATTATTTGGTTCACTGCTTATTTAAAATATTTCAAAGCAGTGAGAAGTAAATAAATACAGTAGTGTCAGCTTTTTTCTTTTAACTACCCTTTCAATATGATCCTGTACATTGTGTACCTCCAAGTGCTGGCCTCTGTGTTTACAGAAGTGCTTTTCTCTAAAGCTCTGCAAGACCTAACAGGCCCTGCCCTGCCTCCCTTGCACTGAGCCTGAGGTCTGCTCGCCAGCAGCAAACTGCAAGCTATGAATGTGACCCAGTCAACATGTCACCTGGTTCCCCAAGAATGAGGAGCCATCTGAGATGGGAGCCTACTGTGGGGCTCTCATGGCATAGCTCAAGTAATACTCAATTGTGAAGACTCTGATTTTAAGTTTTAGAGTTGTTGGAGATAGTAACTGATAGTAACCAATGTACTACAGTCTGTTATAACAGACAATGTTATAGCATTTATGTTATAAATAAAAATAATGGGTTAGCTGTCCACACCAGTGTTTATTCAGTTCATTTTGAGGAACATTTTATATTMATTGAATACAGAAGTCATTGTCRCCTTGTTTAGTAAACAGTTCTACTTTACAGCAATTGTCTCTCAAAGGATGCTTASCTTTCATGCTTAGCCTAGCTCCGTATTTACTAATTCTGTTGGAAACAGAAATACAATAATGAAGAGAGGTAGGTTATTCTTGCAATACTTAAAGCTGAGTCAAAAATAATAGGAGCTGGATATCTYCCAAGAAAGCCTTTCTTCTGAAACAGTCAGCTCAGTAGAGCTAGATATAGATTTAGATTAGTACTTGTGAGGTGTTTATCCTAGCATAGCTGGACCACCAAGGCATGAGATGTATGTCTGCACTGCTATGTCTTCTTCGTTGGCTTAGTTTTGTTTAAGTGGATGCTTTTAAAGAGCACCACTGTTCACTAAAGGAACCCATTACTTTTTGGGCCACCAACAGACTATCATGTGCCCTGCCTGATGTGATAAGTGAGAGTGAATAATTTCCAGCTCCTCTTCTCCATGAGCTGCATGAGAAACAGGGAAAGGGAGTGTTTGGAAAGCCTCTCTCCTCTTTATCAGTGCATGATCAAGCCCTAAGCTGAAACTCTCCTGTACTTCTGTAGTCACAGCAATGTGCATGGAACTGCTTCCATGATCAGGTGCCACTTCTTAAGGGCTGCTGTATGTGGCCTATGACCTGCTGGTAAACTTCTCAGTCAATGAAGTAAGCCACTACCTGCATAGCCCCGTGCAAACTAACACAGCTGCACGATTCAACAACAGAGACTTCTTTTTCYGCTGCACTTGACACCAGATTTTCTCCTTTTCCCTAAACTGAGAAAGAAATAACTGTTGAGTATACTCAGAGCTATCATGGCTTTTAATACTTCAGTGACATGAATCTTATTAAGTCCATGCCCCATTAAGCCTGAGATGAACAAGGAACACCAGTGATGAGGAAAAAGCATCATTTGTCAAATACTATCTTGGATTGAAGATACTACTAGTATTTTTCAGAAATGTCACTGCAGACAAATGGGAGGAAAAGCAAATCAAGCATGATTTACACTCAGCTATCATCTCTTGATTGATGTAGTACATTTGCTGCAATATCTCGGTTAACAGGCAAGGTGGCATATTTTTCCTGCTGGCTGACAATATCATTCTCTGCCTTTTCATGAAACATACACAGAACATGGACCTTTATACTCAAATACCTCCCTGTTTTGCTTCCCCCTACTTATTATCAGCCACTCTCCATTCATCAGAAAAGGACTCCCAATCATAAAATCTGTTCATTCGCAACTACATTCAGTGATGAATTGAATACTACCGTTAGAGACCAGTATTTATATATAGTTTAGGAGGTATAATGAACCATTGCGTACTWTATTTATACTCTGAGTGAAATATTCTCTGAGAAGTCTCAGGTCCGTGCTTAGAAGACTCTCACATCATGAATATCTTCACTGCAGCTAGGAAAAGAACATGAATCCATCACCTCATTCAGCCAGGGTACCGCTTTTTATATATAAATACAAGATTTTGGCTTAATTTTTTATTTTCACCCACCAGGACTGCATTCACATATGTGAGGCTGTGCAGACTGTCACTGGATTTCATCAAACCATACAGACTACAAGGGGTTGCTAGAAGGTCTGGTTGAAACAAATAGCCCACAGCACAGATGAAAGTTGAGGACAGTGTGGAAGGGAATGAGTGCAAAAATATGTCTCTGTGTCCATGAACCTGACTTTGTTGGCTAATGGAGTGCACTCCACTATTCACAGACCTTCCTTAAAAAAATTCAGCTCATCTCATGCATTTTTTTGAAAAGTAATTTTTTTTCAAATGCTGCTGGAGACGGAGACAGTTTAGTGAAAGAAATCTAATAAGATTAACCAAAGTTGACAAGGTCAAATGATTGTTTTCCTTAAAATATTTCAGCCTCTTTCAGCCTCTTGGAAATGTTAGTTCAAGTCCTCTCCTGCCATTTTTTTTTTCTTAAGACAGTTCGTCTCTCTTTTGATATTTACATTGAAAGAGACTGAAGCTAAAAACCAGCCTGGAAGAAAAAGGACATAATATTCCCTCCTTAAATGAATCTGCCTCCTAGAAACGACATAATGTAAACATTACAAGGCTGGTATTTACATAACTTTATAGGCAGGTTTGCCTCTTAGAGAGCTTGTGTCTGGGGGGGATATACACTAAAAGGGAAAGATCCCATACAGGCTGATAGCTGTGGAACATTTGGTTGTGCAGTTGCCTTGCCCTGATGTTGAATTCATGAGAGCAGATATATTCGGAAGCCTCCGTCTTTCTTTTTTGTTTCCCTTTTTTGGAATTTTACTAAAAATAGGCATAGGCCTCCCCTGAAATGACTCTCCACACAACTTGCTTTCATAAAGCTTGAAGTAAAAATCTGCTGCAGTCTAAAAAAAAACATCAGTACTCCAGATTCAGCCAGCCCATCATTCCTCCCATCCTCCTTGAAACACATACCTAAAGTAATGTGCTTGTTGTCTATAGCGTTGTTATGAATTTCAGCACCTGGTAAACAAACAGCATGAGTCCCCAACTCCTCCAAACACAGGGAGCACAGTAGAAGCCTGAGTGCTGGCTTCTGGCACAGTCTCATTTAGCTCTGGGAAGGAGAAGGGCTAATGCCATACTAGATAATCTAGCCACACTGGAACATATTTTTCCATCATGTAAAAGCTGTCAAGATAATATGTTCAGGAGGAACTAAAACAAGATTTTTTGAGTTTCCTTTGTAAGAATCTGAAAAAGAAGTCATATCCATAACACAGTAAATACCACAGTAACATGAATGAATATAGAAGAGATGTATAAAGAGGTATCAGATTCATATTATGGATCCAAGCCTGTGTCTTCTCCATCTCCCCTGAGTCCCTCAGACCTGTGGGATGCGACACTGTGAGCAGACTGTCTCCCACATGTAAGTGTAACCTCAGTCTGACCCTGGGAATATCAGATTCTAGTACCAAAAGTGACGGTTATCTATAAAGCTTTATTACTCACTGCTGATGCTAGAAACTGTGGATTCACAGAGACATGTAAGTATGGAAGAGAAAAAAGATGCCTGGTCTCACAGGCAGTGACTAACTCAGTTCTACCCTTGCCTCAACCACAGGCTGCCTTTGAGCCACCTAAACTTATCACATGTATCACTCAGTAGAGACAAACTGAAATAAAAGAAAGATCATAATTAAGCTTATAGTAAGAGATAGTACATCATTACTTACCACTTTTACATTCAGAAACCTCTGCTAATTGCTATACAGAAAATGGCAGGCAGAGATAATGTGCTAGCACCAATAGCCTGAGTCTTTACCACAGTTTGAAAGTTTAAATAGTTCCACTCCATTGCCTTTGAAGGAGCAAATTCCTCATATGCTTTCCAAGTAGCCTTTTTTTAATCTAACTACAGTAAAATAGAACAGAACTCTGACTTAAATTTGGTAAGATGTGGAAAATAGATAACTAAATGTCATATATGTAATTTTTCTGATTTTGTGCATTCCAGTACAATTTTAATAGTTTTTATTTGTTCATTAAAAACAACTGACAGTTTGTTGCAACACCCCATATTTATCTTCTATTTCATGCAAAGTTTGTCCTCTAATTGAAAATAATCGAGCTTCCTGTCCTTCCTCTTCAAAAAAAAAAAATCACTCCTCCATTCCAGTCAAGAGTGAGCTAGTATATATTAATCCACTCTCAGTTTGAGTAATGAAAAACAGGACACAGAAATTAACTTAATTTTTAAAAAGAGCTCMTCACTAGGAAGAAAGAATTCTATAGCAATATGAAAGCAAATGAGAGAAAAAATATGAAAGCCAAACTGAGAAGCAGAAAAGAGATTCAGTATCAAATAGCAATGCAGACTTTTAGGGCTTATGAACAATTCAAGCTCTGTGATTTCCACTAAAAGCTCTCAAGAGGAGCAAGACAACAATGTTAGCTTCTTAAATATAGATTTGATTAATATCTCATTTGATTCCTATCTCACATCCTACAAGGGCATCTAGAATTGAACACTAAGATGCTGTGCTCATGCATTTAGGAACAGCAGTCTAAATTAGGTTACTTGCCTGCCAGCCAGTCTCCTAAGTAGAGAAGAAAGGGCTGACAGTTTGTTTAGACATTCAGCAACCTCAAATGATTTCAGTAAAAAGCTAGGTGTTTGGTGCTTTTTGTATAGTGTTTAAGCACATAGATGTAGGCTTCTATTTTATATATAAAAAAGGAAACTTTAGTCAGTGTTTCTATTACATGCAATTTCTAATCAATGGCTTAACCAGGAATTTACTGCACAAGGCACCTCTTCCATTCAAGGCTATCTTGCAGAAATTATGCTCATCTTTTTCTACATGAGACAGTCAATAAACATCTCTCTCTTCTTTTGTCAACATACAGCTATGTGGGATGGATTGTATGAAAAGCACATGGAAAATACTATTCTGTGCCAATGTTAACTCAGAAAGCGTCAGTATGGGGTAAGCTGTAAAATAACCTGGCAGAGATTCAAACCGCATACCTGGCATTAGCTAAATGGTGCTGCACTCAGCGCCATGAAGGGATTTACACAACAGATCAGTTTCTTCATTGCTTTATATATACATACAGTGACTGGATTCTCTTTTCATCTGTGGAGGCAACCAACTTCAGAGTCATCAAGTTAAATCTTACACTGCCTTTTTACTTCAGCTTGTTTGTTCATTAGGCTTGGTGCCAGTTATTCACCCCTGGACTCTAGGCCTGAAGTGTGCAGTCACATTTTTCAGGGTTTCAGGAAAATCACACTTAAAACCAGCTCAGAATGAGTTTATTTACATATATTGTAAGTGTAGGTTTTAGCTTCACTTAGGAAAAAAAACAGCATATTTTTTCTCTCTCTTTGAGAAAGTTTAGTCAATGACTTCCCTGGCAATTAAACTGGTATTGTYCCAGCACACGAAGCAGAGATCTAGATACTTTGCACTCCCTGTAGGCAAAGCAACTCAGTTCTTGCAGCATTCAAAGAGTGAAACAGCATGGACCTTCTGAGAAAGGGACAGGCCCGAGGGAACTGTTTTGAATAGCTTCATTGACCCTTAAAAGCATCTCAGACTATCACAGGGAAAAAGAGGACAGCAGCAGCACAGGCAACAGATCACAGCTGCCCTCATTTCCTGACAGAGGGTGCAGCTACACAGCAGTGCCTTATTTCTGCAATTAAMGGAGTATCTCTGACCTGATTAGTTACTTCTTCCCTTAGAAAGTGGCAATTTTATACTGAGGAGAAAAACATCTGATGTGATAAGAAGATTTTGAGGCATTTTATACTTGTCAGTGCCCTGACTAATATTAAATTGATAGTTCCAAGAATGGAAAACCACAAATATGTGAAGTCTTTAATGATTTMATTACATATTATCTATGTCAGTCACATCAAGTTTAGCTTTTTACTAGGACATTTTCTCAAAATGATGCCAGCAGATTKGGATTCTCTGACCAGACTGTTTACTAAGAACAAATGATATAAATGTGTGCTAAGGACTTGGCCACTGGCTAATAATTTCTCTGCAATAATTAAAATGCTTTGACCTCTCCYGCCTATAAGAATATATAAAGAGCTCTGTCTGAAACATTTACACTTGGGACAGCCTTATGTACTGACAATGGGGAGAGTCAGATCTGGGAAGATAACACTTCRGCCTCCAGAGGACTTGATCTGGACAGTGTCACTAATGACATTTTATTAACAAATGTCTGCAAGAGAATGCATTGTTACTTAGCCAAAAATGTGTTTGTCATGAAATCAAACAGATTTTATATAGTAGCAGATATAAAAAATTTATATCAGCAAGATATCAAGTACTGTTAAATAATGTATTTCGGGGTCCTTGGATGCATGGAATTAGTTTTTTTAATTGAAATAACTTTATTTTTAACTGAGCAGACCTTAAATTTGTGCAGTTAAACCCTGTGCTGGACCGTCCTTTCATGAACGTGGTTTAATTGCCAGGTATTAATTTATGAGCATGAGAACAGTGGATTTAACGAGCAGATCGCTGAAATGAGGGAAGCCAGGATATCCTGTTAGGTTTTYACACCCCTGGTTATGACAGTGAGAGTTGCCATTTCTTAATATTTACCGGGAGTATGGCTGTGAAATAGTTTTTAAAAAAACAAAGGGTGTTTCTTTCCAAACACTTTGATCCGATGCTTAGATTTGGAAGGCTTAATTTCTAATGCATTAAAGCCTATTCTTTTCTAAGAAGCCTTTTCTTTTCTAAGAAGACAGGGATACAGTTTTTTTCCTACTATAGCTGCACTGCTCTGTTCTGGTAAACTCTAAGAAATAGCCTCTAACTGTGATAAGATTTTATTTTTTTCTAAGTGTTGAAAAATACTTCAGACTTTTCCAAAAGAAATCTGGCCTTGGGAAAACTGACGTGTTTTATGCAAATGTGGAGAATGCAAGTTAAAAATATACATTATGTTTCAGTGCATGGTATGCAATATAAGCTAATCACAAGACTGAGAATCGAAAAAGAGTTTGTTTCTAGACCTGCAGTTGGATGTGCCTCATCATGGGCACACTGTTCAGGTGGTTTTACTGATRTTTTGATCCTCAGCTTAAGACATATTTAAAGGGAAAAAATCTTAAGAAGTACTGAGCAGTAGGTTTTTTTCATAAAAGAGAATATTATTTATGTAACATGAAATCCTCATTCACTCCTAAACATCTCAAGCTGCACTTCCATTTTTTTCTGCAATCTGCTAGGAAAAAAAACATTTATATAATAAGCACTAGAGATTTTATGAGTTGTCATGGTCATTTAAATACCTTAAATACCTTAAATTCCTTTAAAGCTTAATTTGAATTAACTTCTAATTTTCATGGGATGTRTGTGCCCAAGTCTCTTTATATCAGATACTTTCAAAGCTTCATAGAAAGGTGATCAATTGCTAAGAATTATTAATTCAGTAGTTCTGCTGCAAGGTTATGTCAAACTTGCAGACCTTASATTATTCACTCATTGTTCTGGCATAGTGTAGAGTATGCAGTATGATAAATAATGAAGGTTCCAATTTTCCMCTGCCTCTCCTAATCTTTTATATCTGTGCAGAGGAAACATAACACTTTGTTATTCTAATCCAGTAGCATTTTTTATTTACTTAGCAAAGATATATAAGTCAGTAACGGCAGTGAAGAATGAATTGATTCTGAACGTTCAAAAAAAAAAAAAAAAGTCCTTCCTCCTTCTTTCTCACAATTGATTTCTTCAGATTCGAAGTGGGAGGTCTTTGTTTTTTCTCTCAAACATTGTTATTTATTTTATTTAGCATCACAGAGTTGCATTCTACAGAGCCATAATTACTATTAATTCTGGTTACAGAATATTAATTATGAGCAAGAAATACATCCTAATTTTCCTAACCTTCTAGCCCGAGAGCAGTCTTTCTGCATATAAACACAGCRTGCTTGAAAAGTAGTCATTAAAAGATCCTGCACAAAAATAAGCAGAAAGGTGCTTTCACAGATATTTTGCACAGAACAATTTCTTATTCTGACTGAGAGTCTAGCATCATTTCAAAAGAGATCATGCTGCAAAAAGTTAACTTATGAGTGGAATTTCAGTGGCTTACAAAAGCTAAACTTCAAATAATAAAATAACACTGTCAGAACAACTAGCAGATGACCTGGGGCAACAACATTTCTCACAGTGACACAAAATCTAAAGATTAACATATCAGCATTCATTCTGCTTCTCAGCAAGAAATGCGTTGATCTTTTGCTTTCACACTCTAAAAGTTAATTACTTTTCATCAGATTTCCTGAAGGTTCCTGTTAGGGCAAAATTTGGGGGATCACTTACCATTTATGAAAGGATAAAAAGGTTAGTGTAGCTGCTACCCATAAACGTTGACTTGCACTTTCTTCCATAMAATGAACAATAGGATTTTTTTTTTCTAATAAGGGGTGTTTCTAAAATTGACATACATAGCTTCTRCACCCCTATAGCACATACTGTTGTGACCTAACAGAATTGAATCTGTCAGGCCAGTAAAGGCAAATAAAAAGCGACTGACAAGTCTGTGATGGAAAGAATTATAGATCACATTTAATGTCATGTTGTTTCTATATTCAAAAATCAGTGGTATTTCATGGTCATGTCCAAGCTTAGCATTAAATATCAATGCTGTTCACTCTTCAGTGTATTTTACTTCTGTGTAATTTCTTTAGTCCTCCAATATTCCTTTGGAGAAGCTGGGGTGAAAGGGTTAGACTTGCACTCCCTATTAAAAACTCTGAATTTATGCAGTGGGATTATTAGGCTTGTTTTGCTCTCTGCTGCTTCCTTATCATTTCTTATACTCCACCTGCCATTACCACTGCTGCTGAGTCTATGTGGCAACAAAGGCTAGAAGAGATCAGAGGACAAACTTAACTTCTTACTAAACACGGAATCTTACCTCACAGTCATTTTTTATTAAGTTCATTAGAGAATGAAGCAGTAAAGATGGCCAAATACTTGATTTGTTAAGGCTGTTTCTTTTCAGGTTAGGAACTTTAAGTTCTCTACATCTGAAAGGAGTTTCAGTTTATGCTGAAACTGTGAAGAGAGTAGAACAGTTTTGTACATTTTACACTGACAAGCAAACAAACAAAACATTCATTTCAGGCAGATAAATGCCTAYAGCCCTCCAGAGAGCAAAGCTGAGATGTTAAAATCTGCCTGTGAAATTTCTATGGACAAATCGTTTTAAAATGAAATCTGTACTCCTCCAAAGGTTTTCAAAAGCTCTTCCAAAACCCAGCTTCCTAATATTCTGTCTGGTTACCTTGATGATATTTTCAGGGCAACAAGACAGATGTTTTTCAGGTGTTTCCAAAAAAAAGGACCTCAGGAGGTCACTGGTAAAATATGTTGTGGAGCAAACATAAGAGAAAGCAGGCATCATTATTTTAACTTTCTTTTTCTACTCATTTCTGAAGTCAGAGTTGCTAGCCTCTCTGTTACCAACTATATCCACTTTCTATTAGTGGAAGGCAAGCAACGATATCAGTAAGATGTGGCTCAGCATCTCCACATATTTAGACTTGCTTCCCACTAAACAGTTTTCTGGGAATGGTGCAACTGATAACACGTCTGGGAGGAAATGTGTTTGTTTGTGTACACAGAAAACACTCTTCAAAACACTAGCCTGTGGTGCTTTAAATGGCTTTAAAACCTTGTTTTCTAGTGATGCTGAAGAACAAATGCTTGTTCTCCTCAAGTTTGAAGCACAGGTGCAGTGGAGCATGTTGGTGTGACCCTTCCCACACTCTCAAATGAGCAGCAGAAGGGAGAGGTTCTAAAGTTCAGCCAGAAAGGCAGGAATACCTGCAGCCCAAGTCAAATGTCACCTTCCAAGTAGAAATAAAATGAAATAGAGAAGAAGTAACATCCAAAACACATAGAAATAGAACATGTCATGACAGAACAGGCTAGGGGCACATACTCATAATAGCTCTACATAAGTCAATAATTCCAGAAGCAGAAGTACTACCTGTGATCCTCAATAACTACAAAACTGCATCCATCTGAAAAAAGCTGAAACTATTCCATGCTGGAGAATCAGATAGTAGCTTGTTCCTAATTACTCTGAAATGGTTAGAAAAAAAATATTTCTTTTTTTCTGTGACAACTATGTCTTTACTCATTTTTTAGGAACTCATATGCAAACTAGGTACACAGCTGTCAAGGTCAAGTGCTTCATTTCAAAGTGAAACTTGTATTTTGTGGGCATTCTGTTTCTAAAGTAATAGCAGTATTGCCAACTTATAAGTRGTAATATTATACTGGTTTTACCATTATTATTTCTTCTTAATCAAATGCATGCATATAAAGTATAAAAAATATTGGATTTTATTGCTGATTTGTTACTTTAAGTAGTGTTAAACGCAAGCAAAGTATTTAGGGTCAGAATAAAAAATGTGAAACTGAAATGTGAAASAGAATAAGAAATGGGAAGTCAGTTGTCTGCATAGGACACAACATGATTTGAAACAAGTGACTGGAGAATTTCTGCACTCTTTGGGGGAGGCAGCTGAAGAGAAATGTGTCACAAGTTTATTCCATCATAATGAGAAACTGAGAACTGAGTGGGCTAGGTCTGAACTCACAGTTTCACCTCTCACTTCCATTCCCTACAAGGCAAAAACTCTTTTATTTCACATGACCGATGTATAAGGGTTAAAGAAACAGCAAAAGCTTCTGCTACTATGCCTACAAACAGAAGGGAATGACCACAGAATCCCCAAGCACTCTTTTGGTTCCATTGAAAAGGAAGCAATTAAAATCATTGACACTTACTCTCTGTTGACAGCACAGGGGGAAGTGTGCTCTTAGGCTTCTTGGTTTTCTTCTCAGTAGGCTTTGCGGTCTTTGTGGATGAGGCATCTGCAATCAAAACAAAAATGATAATAAAATACACAGTCATTTAAAAATTAAGAATGAAAGTACTGCCTGTTAACCTCAGTCTGTTCTGGCTCTTTCCACAAAGTTAGAGGAACTGCTGCTAGAGTTTTAAACAAGATTTTCTGCACAGAACTGTTGGAGTGTGTCTTATTCCAAAAGGAAGAGACAACAGAGAGGGACGCACTCTGCAGAAGCAGCTGCACTGAAAACCTGAGAAAGTGAACAGAAAGGAGACACCACCAGAGCTGATGGGCTTATTTAATTGAATAGAACAAAGTATAATGTGCACAAAGCTGCTTTAGACAGGACTTGGGAAGAAGGAAGCGAAGGYATCTTCGAGGCATCATTTCATCCAAAATAATCTCTTGCTATATMATTTTCTAGATGAAGACTCTTTAAAATTGCTTTTACTCTGTATATTTAAGTATTTTCAAGAAGATACTATGCATTCATTCTGTACCTGAAGAAGATGGCAAAAGTGGCATCAAGAAGACTCAAGTTTGATGCATTTCAGCATTAAATAGATAGCTCTTATCCAGCAATACTCGGCATTGACATCCAAGAGTCAATACTGGTTCTCTTTCAAGTATATGCAAATGATATAAACACATATAGCTAGAAGATGCAACCTTTTTTTCTCAGCCAAATTACCAAGGCAGAGCATGTCATGTAACACAAATTCTGAAAAGTGCTCTTTAAGGTTGTTTGATCCCAACATTCCTCTTTGGAAGAAAGATCTTGTTTGGGAAGAAGATACAGTTATAGATTCTGATCCCAGCTTTACAGCTTGTAGTTTTCAAATACTTCATTTCAAATGCTTCAAAGACTTCATAAAATCTATACAGGAGATAACAATATGAAATGTAGTTTTTGGAGAAAAGATAGCATAAATGTTATGGAACCACCTGTTTCAGTCAGCTACTTGTAGGTGCCAGATGAAAGCTGATCTTTCTAAATTCCCTGTAATATTACCAGAGGAAAWCAGAAACTTCTAGCAGCAATTAAAAGCAGAAGTCTGCTAGGTTTTAGACACTTAGATTCTACAGATTTATCCCTAAGTTAATCAACCAAATTCTCTGAGCTGAGCTGATTTTAGTCCATGGATTCAAAAAGAACAATGAAATTTAAGGCTAATTTTGGAGTCTAAAAACCAGCATGTTTGCTGTAGATTGAATAGAAAGGAGCAATTTTTTTTGTTGGTTTAGATCATAAATCTAATTTAAAAGTATCAGTTGTCCTGTCTGCCAGTCATAGACATGGGATATCTAGTGGCATCCCTTTGAGTACCTGGYGCTCAGTTTTCTGCCACACAAAGCAGCATGCCAGTAAGGAACAGAAAGGACAGATGAGGACAGTACTGATGTAGGAAAGTGGTCATCTGGTGTCCAGTATTATGTGAGCAGTTAACTCCTGCCACCATAGGTGCCACTGCCAGTATGAGGCAGACAGCTGATTGGACACCATCCTTGTCATCAAGTAATTAATATGTCATGAGCTGACAGCCTCCCTCCCATGGTCAAGGCTTTGCAGAACAAAGTCTTCATCTAGTCTCCCAGGATTGCCAGCAAGAAATTTAGAGTGGGAAACAATAATGCTGAAGGAGACGTCTTGAAAGAAGGGTGATCAGAAGACAAAGAAAAGGAAACAATGTGAAGATGACTGAGACATTTAAAATATGCTAGGATAGCCATAGGGAACTACAGAATACTAAGCTCTTGATTATCTGCTCCTTTATCCTTCTATTTCTGAACTGAAGGAGTTATATAATATTAGATTCTGCTTCAAGTCTCAAGACAATATTTTCAAGTTCAGTGCTAGTAGAATCTCATTATTTCTTTAAATTACCATCTAAGATTTTTGTTTGGGTGGGTATTACATTTGTTTCTTAATTCGGTGTGCTTTTAGTTGCAATACAGAGTATTCAAGAATGAGCTCTTCATCTGCAGGTGAGCTGATCAGAATCACATTTAATTACCTGGGCTTAAATTCCATGGCAGTTTTAAAARTCTGTGCTCTCAACCCCATGACCAAGTATTTACCCAAGACCAAGACTATCTGGCATGTGAGTACAGCRTTATCAGCATCACTGAGAACCATACCTTGGTTAGCAAATTATTCCTACCAGACCTCTATGACAGTGGTATACAACAGTGGTATCTTTATAGAAATACAGTGGTCCTCAGGAGCTTGGATTTGACCACAAACGAGCAAGAGCTTTAGGGGCTCCACTGTTTCTCTGTTCATGCTTCTTTGTGGTGGATGCTGAACTACTAGGAAASGAGGAAGTTCTCTTGAAGGGTTTTCCCATATCCAGCAAAGCACTTACCTTCCACCTGCACTTTGCAAGCACATTCAGCTTTTCCTGCTGCATTCTCAGCTATGCATTTGTACTCCCCTTCATCTTCAGGAGCAGCCTTCTCAATGGTAAGTGAACACAGGGCCCCTAATATAGAGAAAAAAAGAGGTCATACAAAATTCTCAAAACTTGACCTGTAGTCTTCAAGTAATCAAAAGAGGAAGATACAGAACACCTAGAACAAAATCTCTGCTGCCAATCTTTGCCTCACAKAAGTGATAAGAAGTCCTCAGTGAGACTGTCTTTATTCTGAAAAGTGCTAGTAATGTAGTAATGCAAATAAGAGAACTTCTATAACATTTCCATCTGCAGTACTTTGGTTCAACCTTGTCTGCAGCAGTCCTGTCAGCATCCGTGTTTGAAAACAGAACTGAAGCTTACTGCCTGAGTTCAAAAATTGTATTGAAAACCATCTTTTGGCTTGAATCACTCAAAGACCAAATGTCTGATCTAGTAAAGCATATTTTAAAAAGCCCAGTATAYGAATAGCAATCAAATCTATCACTGCAATGAACCCATTTCAAACAAAAAACTCACAAAATTTGGGTTCACTAGGTCTGCAGAAACAGGATGCAACATAAGCTCTGTAGTTACCAAGGGAAGCTTGGWAGGACCCAAGGGAAATACACTTCCTCTTAAAAAATAAAACTCTGTGAACCAAAGCAGAGGCTGTTCCCATTATGGGGGAAGAGGAAGGAAAACATTGGTTTACCTAATCCCTTACACTCTCACTTGCAGTGCTTRGAACAACAAAGAACTTCACGCCCTGGGGAAAACCCCCTTAAAAAGGCATATTCCAAATTTTCCTGGTACAAATATCCTTGCAATATCCTGCTTTCTCTGTCCTCTAACCAATCTTTCTTAGTCTTTTTTTCTATATCCTGGGACATAAGGAGATTTCCCAGCATCTTCTGCTATTTTCTGTAGTTCTCTCTCTAGGCTAAGCACAGGCCAACTTTTACCTCCCAGAGTGGCAGCCTGCAGGTTCCCCGTCATTGTGTCCCCATGCAGTGTGGGAATGGCACTGTCACAACTGGCATTGATCCTTGAAAAGCAACATGCTTTATTCTGAGACTTCCCTCAGAGACAGGACCTTAGTTCTGACACAGCAACTCAGCTTTTGGCAAAGACTGTCCTTCAATGTAAGACTGGATGTTATTATCCAAGGCAAGTCTTTCAAAACACATCCAAAGAGTTCCCAACAGATTTGTTTTGTCAGGACCATGCAAGAAGCAAATGTTTTTTTCCCTCCTCCTTATTTTCAGCAAAATAAAAAAGCTCTAAATAATGCCATTTCCCCCAAGAAACTAAGTGAGAGCTATTTCAGAGCACAAGCACCAGCCCCTCACTCACTCACATGGGCTCTGCTCAGCCAGCTCAAAGAGTACAAAGAAAACCCACGTGCCTTCCCTAGGCAACTCATCTTGTGAGTCAGCTCGAGCTGCAGCCTCCTTCCAAATGGAGAGACATTACAAAAGTGCTCTGTCAAGCATCTAGCAAATATAAACTCTGGCATCTCTGCTGCTTAAAGAGACCATTGGAGGGCAAACCAATGATAAATTCCAGTCAAAGAATTTGTGTGAGACTATATAACTTGATCAGAACAGATGACACATAAGAAGCTAGAAATGACTTTGCTGAACATACAAAGTCACATATGAACTAGAACTCTGGCCACCTTACTTATAGGACAGGGCCTGGCTTGTATAACTGGATCCTTAAGGGACAGGAACAATCTAACATTTGCTTTAGTTGCTGCTGGTGGGTTASAAAGAAAGCTCATATCTTCTCAATAGGCTTCCCTGACCTGAATGCTCATCAGCTTATTTAGGATTCATTTAAGATTCACCACTCCTAACATTGCACTGCTGCCCCTATAGCACAATCTTGAAGTGTAAGTTAACATCCGAGGAGAAACTTCTCCTGAAGCAGCATGCAAATAGAAAGAACCCTCCATGACCCCAGCTCAATCCCCACTGTTAAACTCAAACCTATAAGCAAATCCTAGCTCTTTCTCATGAAAATCCTCTGGTTTCTATGTGCATATAGTGATCTGTCAACAGCGTTTATATAATCCAGCACTGGCCAGGCTGCAAAGCAGGGGTCTGACTGAAAATGCATTAGGGTTACTGAGCTAGAAGTCAAGTCCTCATGAAATAATGTTAAGTCTCACTGAGGGCACTCATTCCAAGAGAGTATTTGTACATGCTTAGCTTGAATGATATTATTGGGTGCACAGAAGAATGAATGCAACCTAGTTTCCAAAGGGCTGTCCCTTTTGTCTCTTAACTTTCATCTCCCTGCAGGTGGATTTGTATCCTTCCTCCCTTCAGCTCTTTTTATTCCCTGGCAGCCACTCTGCATCAGCACATCCAAAGCACATGTGGGTCACTGGGCTTCTTGCTACCACCAGAAGATGAAATAGTGGCATTCTGCCCTATATGGAGGAGTAAAGACGAAATGGGRTAACTTGGGTCATTCTCCTTTAGGTAGCCACTGGTTTTCACAAAGCTGCAGACTACTATTTGTTATGAAATCRGCTAGTGGTTCAAAAAATATTTGCCAGACTGGAGGGATAAAAGGAAAGCCAGAGAATCAGCAGTAGAAAACTCATTTCCTTAGGAAATTGGAAAAAAAAAAAGACAGGCAAGACTTGAAGAGATTTAATAAGGACAGGAAACTCCCCCAAAGACCTATATTCTGCAAACCAGAGGTACAGTCCATTCCTGGAGCTGGAGGGCCGAGAGACTTTCAAAGAAGTATTTGATAYTTCCTCCACAAAAGTCCTTCATGACCTGAAACAAGCTTATTTTCTCATGACTTTCTTAAAGTTCAGACCAGTGACTGCAGTTGGGTGTTCTGAATCCCGGCACTTGACAAATCACAACCAACTGAAAAATTTCACAATTAATTTTGTCCTTCATCCCTCTATTTCTTTTCTATATTTATTTTCCTTTCTTTTTTTCCTTTTTCCTTCTTTTTTTCTTTCTTAAAGAACCAGCTCACTGACAGAATCTTTAAAACCCTGCCACAAAGCKCAGCAATAGAATAAACCCAAATTCTTGGATCCTCCACTTGGGCTATGGAACTGGTGCAGCTCTACAGAGATGTTAACAGCCAGAGAAGCTGTCAGTTTACTGGAGACGCTAGCTTAGATACACAAAAACTTTCCCTTGCATTTTGAGCTATTAAGGGATTTTCGGACTTACTCAAAAATAGTGCAAACCAGTTTAAAATATCTCTAGGCTTCTGCATTCTTTCCATGAAACTCTGCAGAAAGTGAACTTCAGATATAAAACAAATACACAAACCAACAAAGAACAGCTCCTGGTCTAATTCCCTGTTCTGGCATCTCGCTGGCCAAACTCCCGACTCCAYGTTTCTGACGCAGATTGAAGTTTCTGTTGTCTTTTGCGTTTGTATCCCACGGCAATAAGAAGYACTGCAGCGTATTTAGGTAATATTAATAAATACAAGGCCAAGGGAAATTGTGACTTCAAGTCATAACAAATTGGTTGAGGGGCTCTTTGGCTCATGGGTGTTAATTTTTAATAAATCACAGACTGTGTGGGAAAGAGCAGAAATGGGCTAATGTCACAGGGATATTTAAAAATGGCAGGTCGGTTGACCAGGAAAYTATTCACTGAATACAGTGACAGTGATAACAAGCAATGCCATGGAAAAACTCATGGGAGTTTCAAAGAAGAAAAAAATCAAAATTTAATTATTGCTAACTCACAGGGTTTTAAAGAAGGCCATGTTAGTAGCAAACTTGCTTTCATTCTTTGGAGGATTACATGTTCAACTGCCAAATGTATCTGTGTAAAGGTAATTTYCTTAGATTTACCGAATCGCATATCAATTTACATGAAACTAATGTTCTGTTAGTGGCATTCACATTAGGCACAGTCAGCCATGACAAAATAAAGATGTCATGAAGAAGGTGGCAAGAGGAAATCAACGCTTAATAGATTTCTAGTGTGTTTATTCTGTGATCCAGTTATGACCAAATTTATTCAATATTTCAACCTATGGCGTAAAGTACTCATAACTCAATGGTGATAAAAATACCAATGACTGGAAAGGGGACTGTTGGAAAGGGGAAACAGAAGAAGATAGAGTGAGAGGGAGAACACAGCAAGCAGTTATACAGACCCTAGTCAGACAGAGACATGCACAACTGATAACAAGGTCTGTGTTAAGTCACGAGAAGGTTGCTAAGGCATTACTGCTAATAAGATTGCCAGCTGTTCATGCTGCCAACACACTCAGAAAGAAAAGAAAAAACTGTCTTACACAAAGTAACACAAACTCTGGCCATCTTCTGCACTATACCACTACACAACACGTCCTCAATGTACACAGTCTCGCAGTATTACAGTAGCCCAAAAAAGCAGAGCARGTTGATTTAGCAGATGACAAGTTTGCCAGTTTGCATGTATATCCACTGTGCATCTCAATTCCTTTGTACTCTTCAGTCCACTAAGCACGCCAGTGTCCAGGCCCCTTCCACTACCTTCTAGAACAGGTTTTGTACCAGGCAAAAATTTCCAGCCTGGTATTAGCATCCAGGAGTGARTCACATAGCAGATCAGCAGCACAGGACACTGCTGTACCAAGTCCTGGAAAACACAAAACAATACGGTTCCTGCTCCCAAGAGCTTGCAGTGTGAGGAAGCTCATGCYACACGGTCCTTATATGTCTAGCTCCACTCTAGCAGCTGCTTAAAATCTTGTTTCAAACAAACAGAAATACTCCTTACTTGAACAAAGCAATSCTTTTTTTCACACTATAATCAACCACCTTTTAACCATATCCCATCTGAGCTGCCCATACATTCGCAATACTGATTTGTAAGCACCCTCTTTGACTTCCTCTCTTATTTGACTTTTGAGATTTACAGGGGGAAAAAAAAAGCACAGCTGCCTATCCCAAAAGTGAAGACTCTGATAAATATTTAAAAGAAGAAAAATATAAAATCAAACCATTAATAAATTCCTACCAGGTCAAACATATTGGTGAGAAGAAAAATGGTATAAGAATTCACTTTGCTATAAAAATGATACTTTATAGCAGCAAATCACTTCTGCAAATGGAAATAGAGAACTATGTGGGGAAGTATCCCATGAAAAGAAATGGGAAAAAAATGCTGATGTTCATGATTTGAAAGAGCAATAAAACACTTTTAATAGCTGAAGCGTAAAATGGAAGGAATGAGATGGTTCTTAAGTATGTGATCGTGACATTCAGTATAATGCTACCCAGATTCTGACTTCTAATTGCTAATGTAAACTTTACCCTGAAATAATAAGCATGTTGCAAGCCTTAGATTCAGTAAAATAATACCGCAAATATATTGAATAATAGGCCTGAAGGTAAAAGTGTGCTTTTAGAACAGAATGTAACTCTTTGTTTACTAAAGACCTTAAGAATCAATGATTATTCTGAGCCTGGTGTTTGAACTTGGGCATCTCTGTCCGTGAAGAATTTGGAGAAACAGCCACTCTTCTCTTGCAAGCTGACAGCTAAACAGCCCCGCAGAGGGAATGTAGCCTCTTCAGACACGGATGAGACATGCAAACAGAACTGTAGACCAGCTAAAGGGCCTCCTATCAGCTAGGGACAAATATGACACAGAAAGCTACTTTCAGTGAGTTATTATACAGAGGGCTCACTTATCTAGTACACTTGATAAACACTGAAAGATTCTGTGTAATGCATATATTTTAAGTCTGCTCTTCCTGGCCAGATCTATCATTTGTTTTAGCAGGTATCCGTGTTCAAGAAACCAGGAGATTCWGTGGATTTGTTTTATTGGTATGTTTGGCACTAGGAAGTCACCAAAGTGCTGCCTCTTTTTGCTTCCCCGCAAGGATAGGAGTGTTAATTTGATTTCCAAGGGACAAACACACATCATTCTGCAGGTTCAGGTGCCACACRTGCCGAACAGCTTGTGGGCCACTGGCCTGTACTAACTAAGGTGGGCTTGCCCTATGGAAAAGAAGCGAGTAAACACTTCTTGCTCTAGRTGGAGTTTTTTCCACTATCCAGCTAACCATGAAGGAATAAGCCGCTCTTCTGCTGTGAGACACCTAAGGAAAATGTACATATGGTATTTTCCATATACAACAGCCAGTGTCCGCCATCAAACAACAAGGCAGCACTTAAACAGTTGSTGAAATAGCTAATAATGGATCCACTCCCATAACAGATTTTGCTGCAGAACACAGGCCAGCAAGATCATTTTGAAGAAGTGAAAACTGGCTTTGTAAAACCTTAGGATATTAATGGAAGGCTAGGTCCTTTTGCTCTGAATTTCTCTCCTTTCCCACAGACTCAACCGTCCTTCAGCTGAGGATGACTGCAGGGGATTAGTTCCAGGGCCCATAAATGTTGCTCCAAGGCTGTTGCTCAAGGACATGATGCCTGTGGTCTGACCAAGTTGCCTTTTCAGCATTCTTGGTAAAAGATATAAATTTGGGGTTTGGCACTGGGATGCCAAGTACTGCATCCAGCTTTACCGTTGTTCTCTGTGTTTAAAGCTGCTCCAAACACTGTGTCTGTGGTACTAGTCCCCAGGCCTCTCTGTGGTACCAGCCCCCAGGCTTCTACTATTGAGCAATCTTTCCTGATATTTAGCCTAAAGGTGCCATTTCTCAGTTCTAGTCTGTAGTTCCCAGTAAAATTATCTTTTGTTGTGCTAACTTATTCCTTCTTCTGATTGCTGATATCCTTCAAGTATTCACATGTTCTTAATTAGGGAAAGAGTAAGTCAATCTCTAAGAAAATTAGAACTTGCTTTGAGTAAGTATCATGCGTAACTGGCTAATTACATAACACTTGGCATAAAGGCACCTCACAGCATGACAGCAGCAACACTTGGAACTTCAAGTGCCAAAGCAAGTAGGTACTCCTGGAAAAAAAAAACATAAACTGACCATCACACATGGTCTCCCTTCAACATAGCAGAGGGCAGGTAATAGAGTGGAAAAAAATATTTATAACCTGTGCTCCTTTTTTTCTTCTTTTTTTTTGCAATTGAAAGAGAAAACCTTATCATTTACTTCCTTATGTAATACTTCTTTCTAATTGCCTCTGTAAACACACAAAAAGCAACATAATTTTTAAGTACGATTACCTAATCATGATAATAATACAGGCACCTCTCAAACAAAGGCAGAGGTTCTTCACTCCCTGAAGGATGGCTGTCCTGAAACAGTGGATTCCTTACCCCATGGTGACCTCTGCTTTTTATCCCAATGGCCAGCATTGATGAACTGTGATCCTCTGCCAAAGTACCAGCTCTGGGGTGTTATGATTTGATACAAACTGGACTGGCCCTGGCACCTGCTCTGCTCAGGCAGGTGGCAGAGCATTTAAAGACATCAGGATCACTTCAGAGTAAACCCCAGCTACACTGGATTTTCAGCTTCACAGAACTATTTTGKTTTTAACCACGCTTTTCTGAGCACTGCAGCACCAACATGGCAGCACTCTGTGGGGCCTCACCATAGCTAGGGAGAACCTGATTCACTCTGAAACAGGGATGTTGTCTATCTGGTCTACATTGAGAGGAGAGATGAAACTTTCAGATGTGCAATTTCTTGCTACCTTGGGCAGCTCCAAGAAAACCCCTTGAAAACTTCTTCTTTGGAAATCCTTCAGATTAAGGCTACTTAGACTGTGATCCCACCTTTTTGTTTATCTCGGTCCTTTTCACAGAGTTGTCATTCTTTCCATTATACCTTTTCTCATGTGCATGAGAGTTACCCCTGTGCTGCACAGTTCCCTCTGGTAAAAATCAATACATGTTCAGCAGGAAAATTCTTACGCTGCTTCAGACACAAGATGCCTGTTTCACTATTCCCATCTACTCACTTTGTTATGCTCAAACATAGTATCCAGGTACTGTTTTGTTCTATGAAAAACAATGTTGTTTCTGATTTCATCAACTTCAAATGAAGGCATCCCTGTGTTTCAGTGCTTGTATCACTGTAGAAGGTTGTGGTGAATCACTCTGCATATTCTTTTGGTTCTCATTTGCCAGCACTTAAAAAGAATGTGGATTAAATGAAGAATGATTCATAATTAAGACTGCAGATCCCTCTAACAAGCTATGGTACCTTGGTATCTACGGTATGGAATACAAAATAAAACAAGGATTTTTTTTTCCTACAATATCAGTTATCTCCTCCACTTTTGTCCCAAGGAAAGTACATTTTGCCTAGATACAATACTAGCTTTCATGCTGCACAAAGTGGGATACAAAGAAATTACTCATTTTGACAACATGAATGTTCTCTCTAAGGACTTTAACCAAACCATGTGTTGTTTTCAAATTGGTTAAAAATCATCATGGCATTGATTTTTTTATGCTTCATTGTCTCCACAGACTACACGAGCACCTTCTGGTAAGCTACTGAATGTATTGGAAATCAATTCTGAATTCTGATCTTAACTGTACAACTCAAACTTGCAGTAATTTCTTTCAGTAACACAATTCCTCTTTGCTTCCACATTTCTTAATACAATAGAAAAGCCTGAAATGGTAAACATACAAAATAATTAAATCAGAATGTATAAACCAGTTATTCTATTTTTCAACGTTCTAAGTCCTTAAAGTTCAACTGAAATATATGTCACATACCAGCTCCTTAAAAACTTTTAGCAATGTAAACAGCATTTAAGAATGCATTTAGTTCAACTTTACAAAATATTACATCTGCAGGTTGTTACAAGAGAATCTGCAAGAAATGTTAAACAATACTGTCCRTAACAAGAGAGATGCATCTGGAAGCAGTTACTTGCACAGGACTTAAATAAAGTATTGCATTACCTATAATGAACTATGTATTATTAATCAAGAGATGGATATAATAGTGTGCCATCCAGTTCACTTCCAATTCAATTAATTTACCTTCTTGAGAGATGACAACGGACTTCGATGACTTGATGGGTTTGCTGTCTAGCATCCAGGTGACAGCTGCAGGGGGATCAGAGGAAATCCGACATTGTAAAACTAATTTTTCTCCRTCTAGTACTTGAGCATCCTTAAGCTTCTCTGTAAAGGATGGTGCTGTTCCTTTGCTTGCAGTTCCTTTACTCTCGGCTTTTTTTCCAATTATACCACCATCCACGACTGAGCACCCATGTTCACAGTTTCTGTCGTTCTTCTCTTCTTTTTTCACTACTGGTTTGGCCACAGGAGCTTCAGAATTGGCGGTGGCTTTCTGAGGTTCAGAATTGGTGCGGGCATTTGGTGCTGGGGTGCCAGCACTGCCGTTCTCTGCAGGTGGCTTCTTCTTTGAGCCCAGCACAGACCTGAAATCTGGAGCGGCTGGCTTAGGAGGTGGCACCTTCTCTGGCAAAGGGGTTTTTGGGGTGCCTTTCTTGGCCAGCACAGAACGGAAGTCCACCTGTTGAGGAGCATGAACTTTCCTTTCCTCCTCTGACAAGGTCTTGGGTTTGACCTGCCGTTGCAGGTTAGCACGGAAGTCCATTTGCTCGGCTGGGATTTCCTTCAGTTCCTCCTCAGAAAAACTTTTGGTGCTGACTTTCTTGCCTAAAATGTTGCGAAAATCAAGCTGCTCAGCTTCCTGCTGCCTCAGGCTCTCCTCTGTGTGTTCCCGAGTTTCCACTCGCCTCTTCAGCACCCCTCGGACGTCTTCCTGCTCTTCCTCAGCTGCTCTGATTTCACTGCTGCTCTTTTTCAAAGCACTTGTTCTACCAGATGTTAGTGAACCATGATCTCCACCATCTCTTCGCTCTCCAGAGCTGCCTGATTCCCTTCTACTAGTATCAGAAACAGAAAAGAAAGAGTCAGCCAGGAAAGGGGCTGGTTTAAAAATGTCAGGGAACAATCTCAGAGCAGGAACAAAATGTGTTTATAGAAGGGGAGGTTGATTAGAGGAGCACACTCCATTAGTTTATTGCATCAATGATGACTTCAAGAGCCATATAAGGGCACAAACAAAAAAGATCTTCTCTACTCYGGCTTGGTACAGTGTGCTTAGCCGGTATGATGAAAACAATTTGTTGGGTCACATTTGGGGATTAGGTTGAACGGCAGCCAGACTGGGTCTGTAAGGGCAGGGAATTAACRGAGCAAAAAATAGAACCCACCCATGCAAGTCCCTGGGAAAAATACTCACTCTCTGAGCATTTCTGCTCTGGAAGCTGAACTCTCTTGCAGCATCAGAGACACCTGGCAGCTGCATTCTCCAACTTGGTTCCTGAAATGTTTAAATGAAATCAGAAGAGCTGAGGTTTCCCCCTCTAAAACCGTAACTTCCCTGAGCTAAAGTGACAGCACTGTGTGTTGCACTAACACAGTGCAAACCTAGTGTGYTGCTCCCTCCTTAAGGCCAGCACTGTGGTGTTTGGCTGAGTGGGTTTTTCCCCTTCCAGTTGGAGTCAAGCTTTATCAAATATTTTTTTTCTGATTTATTGCTCTACACACTGGGAACAGCATTCTCCCTGAACAAAAATCAAAACAATTTACAGAATGAAACAGCTGCAAACAAACAAGCTAAAGGAAAAAAAATACAAAAGCTAGAAAATCCATGCAGAGGAAGGGGCTATTTTGCAAAGTTGAAWATCCTCCCAACTCTGCCCACTGTTTATTTATTCAAGTCCTGAGCTCCTAAGTTTCCTAACGCTAAGATATTAAAAGTAGAGTCTCATTTCCTTCCCTCCCCGCTGACCCAACCAATCAGCAAAACCCATCTACACGGATTGCTCCAGCCTGTGCATGTTTATATTAAAAAACATAAAAGTGTCACCATATATGGTACTGAGTACTTATTCTTCCTTTTGCAGAGGAATACCATGCGTGCTTTCTGCAAAAGGCTCCCATTAAAGAAGTCATTAGTGCAGTGCCCCCCCCGCCACCAGTGCACACTCCCTCCCACAGATATATATCATCTTTTCAGCCCCAAACAGCTCTTCTCCACTAAACACAGGAGATGCCAAAAGCAAAACCTATCTCCTCCAGCCAGTAGGGTTTTTTAAGTGTTGCCACAGCTCTCCTGAAGTCTTATTGAAAAACTAAATTGATCYCTTTGAACTAATTAAGGAGAAAATAAGAAAAAGAAATCATAGGTACATATTCAACATTTTATAATACTTTTATATATAACAACCTCCAAGGAAGGATTCAAAGCCACAGACTTCCTTTAATATAAAAGTCTGGAGAATATCTGAGTACCAAACAGAGTCTGTCCAAAGGGCACAGGAAGTCCCAGTTCTGTGCAGCCAGTGTTCAAATCACTCCTACAAAATGCGAGCTGAACGCTASAGAGCTGGCAGACTTTCTGCCCCTGACGTGCCATCTCCACTGAGAAGCAGGATAAACAGAAAGAAGAGAGAAAAAAAAAAAGATGTGTCCTCTGCTCCCAAAATACCTATCGGTCCTGGAAGATGGGTGGGAGCACCCTGAAGCTGCTCAAGAACTGTCTCATTCACCAGAGCTACAGGGCTGCTAGCAGTGGGGTTGGTTTAGTTTAAAGCCCTTCCCAGCAGAATCTCCCAGGGTTCAGTTACTCTCCCTTTAGGATATAAAACAAATCCAAAGTTGTTGATAGAGTAGAAGTCTTGCAAGCTTAAGAACTGGCAGCTCACAGTGTACATCAAACGGAGAGCCACTCAGTRCTGTTCAGCCTCGGCCATGACAGTACAAGTGAAGTTTTGCCCACAAGGTAACACCAGTGGGAAAGGCTRAAGTACCACAGATAGCACTCCCCCAGGAAGAAGATCCAGGTATGCTGAGCATTGCCTTGAGCACTGTGATAAACGCTGTTCCTGCAGGACCCAGTTCTGCACTGCATCTTCTTCTCAGCAAAGCCTCCACATACACAAGAATGCAAACAAGGAAGGCAAAACACACCTCTAAGTTATTTTTCGTAGGATTTATAAAATAAAAGAGGGAGTAAGGAAGCAGGAGAGCTATTTGTTCTTTCTGTTTTTAAAACCTGGGAGACACAAATTATGGCATGTGGGCCATGCAAGTGTCTACATGGACAAATGAAGTGAATGCCTAATAAGTAGACCTCCAGTCTGTGTCTGAATCATGACATCTCTGTCCAAATACTTAACTTTCTTAGGGTAAATTCTGGTCCCAGTAAAATCAAAGCAAGTTTTGTCACTGATTTTGTCTTCTGAATTCAGTTCAGTGTCTAAAAAAAGTGAAGTTAAGAATATTGACCCACCTTTGCAAAGTGCTTGTAGTTCAGAGGATGGAAAAAGAGAAATAAGCCAAGAATAATTAAGAAGGACCGGATAGTWTAGACATTAAATGCAATCCAGAATAACTCTGAAAACTCTGTAAACATTTTTACATTTATGCAATTTCAGAATCCAGTGAAGGCAAAGTTCATAGGAATAGCTGGATAAAACAGAACTTTACAGTGTACAAGCCCTAGTTCAAGTCTTTCAGGTCTCTGCTACTCTGCATTTTGGCAGTGACAGCAGTAGTTTTGCAACATGATAGTCTCTATGCTGGGATCATATCACCAAAATCCCAGACCAAGTCAGATCCCACCGGCTCCTTTATTGCACACTAGCACAGAACACAGATAAAAGCTGCGCTTTGTAGCGACGAGCCAAAGAGGCGCTTGGAAGCGTTGGATTTTGCAGGATTGTTCTGTATAATGCCTATGCTCAGGATTTATCTTTAATATATCAAGGAATTAAAAAAAAGCAAAACAAAACAAATAAAACTCCWTCTGCAAAGCCTGAAGCAATTTTTAAAATAGATCCCTGTTCTATTATGGGATCAGTTTTCCCTGGGATGGCTTTTATGTTCAAAATGTCTTGAAATACCAGTTTCTTGGCAGGGTCTACTAAAATATTTTCACTGAACCTTAGATGAGACATATTGTCTGCATGTCCCCAGGAAGTATTCTCTGGAGGAGGAAGGGAGGTGGCAGACAGGTGGCACATGAAGAAAGCACTGCTAATTACAGTGTGGGGACACATGAAAAATTCCTGCTGACCTACCAAGTGTGAAACAAGTATAGCAGAGTAAATTGGATTCTTTAAGAGTGAACTGAAAAAGGTAGGTAAGTTGATTCTTAGCTGTAGCTGGTGCTTCAGTGCAGATCACTGCAAAGTCTCAAAATGATGTTTTGGAACTCTTTTCTTAGCWAAATGGGGATACAGTGCAGACCTTATGAAGCTTTAACCACAAACAAAGTAATCTACTGGACCAGACCTTTAGCTGACAAAAGGCAGAGCAGGTCTGCTAGCTTCAATGAGGATGCACTGATTTATCTCAGTTGATAGTTTGGCCAAAAGGTTTTAATACCTGGAAGACTAATCACTTTATTTATCTTTTACAGCATTGAGCGGGAAAAGGAAATGGGAAGGGGGTCATGACTTTCTTCCTAAAAATAGTACATTGATAAGCTTTGCTAGTTTTAAGGTATTACCTTGTAGTAAGGTTTGCAAAGTTTATTTCACATAAACATAGAACTATATTTCCTGTGGGGTRTAATAGAATATAACCTTACTTTTTTTTTTTAATATAACCTGAATTACAGATTACTTGAGGTAGCCCTGACTTATGAAATGCATGTGTATCTCTGATTTTAATCATATCATTAAAATCTCTGAACAGAGGAATGAACACTAACCAAAGTTTTATGGAAGATGGGGTGAGGAAAAGAAGGCCTCAGCTTTTGAGAAGGCCTCAGCTTTTGAGAAGGCAATATATGCTAAAGATGACTTAAGGAACCACAGGAGGATTTCTGAAGTCTCCGATGTTGACTATGCCATTATAAAGGTTTTGCTCAAGAAATTCATCCTCAGTCCAGCACTCCCACTTTTTCTGTTTATCCCAGCAGTTAAAAGTATGCACACTGACTTAAAGAAAATGACTAGGATAGGGATACCTATGGGATAGGAGAASGGCACCTATGCTGGCATCACTGGAAGAACAGAATGGATGGAAGGAGAAAAGGATGGCTGTGGTTTTCTCAGTMAATAAGGTGATGATATTTCTCAAGCATGATTGTTTCACAGAGACTATGGACTCTGACTGAATTCTTGTCCCTTAACAGAACAGGCTGGCAATTTTGCAGGCTGCCATGCTCAAATTTGAATAGGTGAATCTCATTAGAGGATAAATCATCTCCCACAGGCATAAGCAAAAGCAAGCAGAGTAGAAAATGATTAGGATAATCATAGCTAGGGCTTGAAAATAATGGGAAAAAAAATGGTAAGTACCTAACGCAAGCAGAAAAACCACCCTGACTATGCYGAGAGGAGCTGGAGAAACAATGACTGTTCATAACAGTCTAGTAAAGCTGTTGGTAATAAGAYTTGAATAAACAGTAGAAAAGCTTATTTATGGTAAATCTTAATATAAACCAGCTATGGCTTTCTAAAGAACAAGTAACCTGACTTGCATAAAAAACCAAAGCCTGCTGAGGATAGCTTGTGGCTGCCTGTAGTAGTTATGGAAACGCACCTTCAAACTAGACATCTACAAAGTGACAAACTCATCATTGGGSTTTTTTTTTTCCTCCCCCCTCCATTTCCAGCACTGTTTGGAAAAGCAACCAGAATTATGAAAAAAACAAAACTCCTGCTTTAGAGGCTAAATGGATAAAATTTATTWAAAAATGCCTTCTCTCTTTGTGTTAAGAAGATAAGAGTAATTTACTTGCAAGCAAGCAAATGACAATTCACTTTTTGAATTTTGTACTGAACTGAAGCATATGAAATAGAAATAGCTTGTTTATAGCCCTCCCCAAAAAAGAAAAAAATTTGTTTCGCAACAACAGCCAACCATTGTTGCAATTGCTCAGAACASTGATGCTAACAGTTTGTAATAGTGGGCAATATTTCTGTTATCTGTTCCATGGACTAGTCAGTCTGGACTAAATGTAGTGTGTGCAGCAAAGCAGAAAACTTTCTTCCAGTGTCACAGATTCAAACATCTGGGATGGCTAAATAAATTTTAATAAAGTTACAAATATTATTGAAATAAGGTAATATATCTATGCACAGTAAATAGCATAGAATGATAACATCACTTTAAAGCTATACACTAAGTTTTTTAAAGCCATACAGGGAATATGTAAGTAGGCCCAATCTTCATCACTGGAGGTAGAAAATGCTACCTTCAAGATAAAGCAGCAGCAAATCTGATGCCTGGCTTAAGAGACAGTTATTTTGTCAACAGAAAATTAGCTAAATTCAGAATAGCTCTTCCAATTTTGTAGGGCAATGAGGTCAAAGCAAAGTGTCTCTGTTCAAAGCTAAGTCAGAAAAATGAGGCTCCAACTGCCATATAAAATTCAGACATTGTATAAAGGGTCAGCAAACACTCTCTTCTCTTACATATATGGATCTTAAATACACAGAATGGCCCTTCTTGTCAGTTTGTTCCTAAAGAAAGAGAGTATCATTAAAAAATATCCAATGAGATGCCCTACTGATAAACACAAGATCCAAAATTGATTCCCATAGCGCTGCTATAAAATTTTGCTTTTCAGGATCCAAAGAGCAACTGTATGTCACTTTGCCCTTCTTGACTTTTCTTGTGTTTCTCCTCTCTGTAGTTTATTAAAGATCCATTCCCTTCATCTCTCAGAAAAAAACTAGTTCCTTTAGTATTCTACATTTCTCTGCAAATAGGAGGGAATTTGTCTTGTTTAAGGAGGTCTTGTTTAAGGAGGAACAGGAGAAAGAAGAGATATTTGTYTCCACTTAGTCTGTGGAAAAGTCAAAGGTAAATATGTGTTCCACCCGAAGAAGCTTTATTCATGGCAAACCTACCTGAGCTGAATATCATATTGCCCTGCATGACGAGACTGCACATTCCTCAAGATCAGTGTGAAGATGTCTTCATTTTGCAGGATCTCATAACCTGCTCCTGGCATTATTTCTTTTCCATCTTTAAACCAGTGAACAGTAGGGAAAGGATCTCCAGCAATGGCACAGGATATAAGGACATTTTGCCCAGGAACTGCAGTCACTGATCTTGGTTTGCTAATGAACCAAGGCTGGATACCATCCTGAGGTTCTGTAGTTTACAAATCAAGAAAAAATGTCATGCATAAAAGGAACTAATAAACTAACTTCAGGCAAAGAAATCACAGAGAAGCAAACTTATTTTGAACACTTAGGGTGTTTTTCATCTGRTAAGTCAGGCTTTAATTTTGGAAGTAACTATCATTGGTACTAGTATTAATCACTTAACTGGCACTTTATTGGCTCAATCCAGACTTATATTAAGACCAAAAAAAGAGACTTTAAAGCTGCCCTAAAAGGAATCTTAAAGATTTGTCCTTGGAGAACATGGGCAGGAATTGCTTTAAGGGCAAGTGACAGCATTATGACTGCCGTGCAATTCAGAGCTCATATTATAAATCATCATTGGCAATAGCATAAAACTGCACTTAATATAAAACACTGACCCTGAGGCTAGACCTCAGGGAATGTTAGAGAATAGAAAATGGTCTGAATTTAGAGCAGACAGTGATGACAGACTGCAGACCCGCTCCATGAGGCACAGCTCTCTGCAGTCTTGGGGTTAAGGCCATCTATATGAAAAATAATAAATGTCTCCCATCAATTTTCAATAATTCTAAGTAACGATGATAGGAAAACAYTGGCATACAGCAAGAATAGCTTAAGTCTAGTATCATGATGCCAGTAAACGTACAAGTCACAAGAGGTATTTAAGYACTTCTGTGTTTACTGTGGGATTTATACATGGATATTCAAAGTCAAAATTTGAGGATCTTGGTCCTCATACTGTAGAAATCATTCTTCACCTGTTACCATTACCRAGCTACTATTCAAGAAGCCAGCAATTCTGGCTCCTGGGCAGCTTTTCCAAATGCTCAGTGCTTTAATTGGAAAGAAAAACATCATTACATGGTTTACATTTAGTCCGCAGCTAAGCAAGCCTTACAATCTGAAGCTCCATTTAGCAGAAGTTTTGCACTGTCCCTTGGAATAGGGCTGAGGAATGAATTTTTGAAATAGTAACATAATGTTCCAGAGTGAAAAGACTTTTTTAAAGTTGCTTCTGCTCAAYATCCATGTTAATTCAGATGCAGAGACTAAGCGTCCTTCACGGTATACCTTATAAACACTTATCCACTTTAAACAGACACTCCTCCAGTGTATCAGAATGATTTTATTTTTGCATTTCCTAAGGTGGAGAAGAACTTCATACCTTGTACAGTCAAAGTAGCCTGAGTTTGAGTCTCTCCTAAGTCATTCCAGGCTTCACAGGTATATTTGCCTGTGTCTTCAGGAAATACTTCCTGAATGTACAGACTGTACTCATTGCCCTTCTTCTCAAAGTGGAAATCTTCTGTCTCCTGGATTTCTTTCCCATTGTGCAGCCAGATAATTTCAGGAGGTGGGTTTGCTAAAGGGAAAAAAGGAGGGAGGGATGAAATCTGAGATAAACACAAAAACCTCAGTCTGACTTGAGAGGACAAACAAGGTTGATTTTTTTCTGCTATCTGACTCACAAATTCATCTTCAAAATATCCCAGAATTCCACATCTTGTGTTGATGCTTTGTGGATGCAATGTGKAATAGCTCTAACCTTGTCTCCTTAGAGTTAAAATCCAAATGAATGAGGCAAGCAAGAACACAACAGGCAGAGGAAATGATTTGTGCATACCATGAAGGCAGCTATCAAGGGTTTCAAATGCCTAAGTTCATCACAGCACCAATCTCTTCTACAACTTCCTCACAGCACCAATCTCTTCTACAAGTTCATCACAGCACCAATCTCTTCTACAACACTAATCTTGTCCCCAGCTGACAGGTATTCATTCAGTTCACAACACAGGCTATTAGTCTTAGTCCTGTGAAACTTAGTGTCATCAGTCCTCTTGAACTAAAAGTAGATTATTCCAACAAAGAGACCCTTCTATTGGTCTGAACACATTAGGCACTGGCCAATGCTCATCCTCCCTAATGATTATATATCGAATTTTTGCTTCTTAGAAATTGGTTCCTTGAAACATTATTTGCAAATACAAAACCACTTGCTGAAGAAATGGAGAATGATGAAAAGTGCACAGCTTAGCAGTAGCAATATTTTTTTAAAAAAACTATTTCTTTATGGCTACACACCTGATACCTCTACTGTCATTATCACTTGACTTCCATCCATTACTTTGAGGTCAGTCAGGCCTCTAAGGAAGATGGGTGCAAAAGTCTTGCTTAGTTTAACAGCCTGCACATTTTCTGCCTTCTTGCTGCTCTTCTTTTCTGCAAAGTCAAAAGAAGAAAAAATAAAGAATAAAAATTTAAAAAGGGATCTCTTACTGGGATTTTTCTTGATGAGCTTCAACTGACCTTAAGTTCAAACTGATTTTGAGCCAGTGGTTTTGCTTCCGCTCCCAGAGAATAACAGCACTGTAATCACCCAATATAGTTGTTCACTCTTGACAACAGTCCAAAAAGAAAGRGAAATGTAACTGTCCTTTCTCCAAAGATCCTCCTAAGTCAGTATTAACATATATGGTGTAGTAATGCACAGAAATTTGTATTAATTTTCCTCAAGTGCACATGCTCATGTGCAAAATAATACCTTCCTTGTAACTCAATGCTTTTTATCTGTGCTAAATTCACATAAAAAAAAAGTACATCACAAAGTGTTCTTCTCATAATTGAGGAGTTAAAAATTTAAACTCACAGGAATAGAGCATGTGCCACTCTGTATGAAACTACAAAAGCATTTTGTCATTTTGTTTGCTAGACTGTGAGTATCAATTAAACTTGAGTATAATAGATCAGTTCATCGTACTCCTCTGTCGTATTATACTCAGCCAACTATATAACGATGGSAAAGATTGAAACTGGAGCATTTCCCCCATCTATACTGGTCTTTTCTCCCTCAGATTTACAGGTTATGAAGCAAGCTTACTCGACTGTGCCCTGTACAGTATACCAGACTAGGAAGATACTTTTKCTTTAAGGACCTGAGCAAAGGCACATCTGAAGCCAAGGCAGTGATCATTACTAAATGCAGGAAGCCATAAATATTTATTGGTCACTTGGATACACTTTTTGATTTGTTTTCCTCTGTTCTCTTACTCTCTGTTCTCTATACCTTCTGCAAATATACCTTCTGTCCATACATGAAAATAATTTCATTTTACTTATTCCTACCTTGAACATTTTCAAAAGTATTACCAGGTCACCCAAGCTAGTCTTACAGYAGCATAAGGTGCCAGGCTGGAACAAAGCAGCCATTTATAAAGGGCAGTTATTAGGAAAGCTGGAAGCACCTCACTAAGCAAAGTTGCTGAACCTCCTAGAGGCCAAAAGTTAAGCTTGTCCCAGGCTTATTCAAGCTCTATATAAATTTGGAAGCTGCTTGGAGAGGAAGTTTTCCCCTCTTCTCTAGCAAAGCTTTTTCTAGCCAAAATCTTGCTCTGCTGGCTTACGTCATAGGTCTTTCCTTGGCACTGAATAGAGATACTGATGCATGTGAGAATGGAAACACTGGAACTGAGACCTGCTCCACTCAGTGCAAGGGACTTAGCCTTCTGAAATGCCTGAATTACCATCAGGCCACATTGATCAGTCTTACAGCTTCTAATAGCACAAACCTCGAAGTGACTAATGCTGTATAGAAAATAGCCATGAACTTTAGTCAAAATCAATTGCTATAACAAACTGATCTCATTCACCATATTCCTGTGTTTTGTACTGTTTACTCAGGAAAATTGCCGCACACATCTGCTGGACTGGGTGGCACCACCACATAGATCTTCACTATGTTTCTAAAGCCTTGCAGGAGACTCTCTTGTCCCTCAGACAGAAAGAGATCTGGCAGGGGAAGTGGAAATCTGCAAAAGGTGGAAAAGGAAGGCAAGAAGAAAGGAGGAAAAGGAGAAAACAAGAAAGTAGTAAGATAGGAAAGCAGCATGGAGAAAACAAGAGAAAATTAGCTGAAAGTGCTCTCGAGAGGGCTAACAGTGACTAGTGCCTGAATTTGTTGATAGTGGCTCCAAYAGCCACTCTCTCAGAGCAGACCAAGCTGCCTGCCGCAGAGCCCCAGCACAGTCAACACTGTGTGCTAGCAGCACTACGCATCTCTCATGGATTGCTCTTTGCTTTAGTAGACTGATATACCTGTCCTATATAGTCTAAATACAAAGATTATGAAGGCAATATAGTATAACAGCCTTAGTTCATTGAAAAAAAATGGGTGGGAGGATATAGAACAAATAGCACACAAAGTCATCCTCCAAAAGCAATTTTTCAACAATGCTGCCTCTTCCCAAACATATGTCACAAATATAAAAACTTTAGGCCATTTAATAAAACCAACTTCTTAGGGCACTGAAATCCTTAAAAGGAAGAAAGCAAACCATTCATGGGGCAGGCCCCTGCCCCTAAAAGGGTAACCTACAAGATTAAAGGATGAGCCCTTAAAACTGATCAATGCTCGCTATTTCTAAGTGACATTTCCTAACTGGAAGAAAGGAACTTGGCTAAACATCACAAATATCTTAAAAATAGTGTTTACACTGAATTTAAACAGTATGTATGTTTATGCTGATCTCTTGCTTAGTATTAAAGAGAAGATTATGATGGTGGCTAAGTTGCAAAAGTAACATAAATGTTATGGTATATGGCAGAGTTAAAACTTAAAGGGCATAGCTTCAACAGTGCAAAACCAGTTACTGCAGAGATGAATGAGTTATTTTATTAGGGGATGCTGAATATAATTATGCAGAGGAACATTTGGATGGACTAGTAAGTCTGAAATATTGTAGCTTGAAGATCACTTCAGGGGCAGAAACAAAGGCAATTTTGTGTATCATAACCTTTCTRAAGACATTCTTATTTTTGTAAACCTATGATATGGCACTCCATGAACATTGTCCGATTTAGACTGATCTAATATAGACTCACACACTGGTCTAAAATAGACCAGTCCAAAATATGACTTGGTTTCCCACTGCYTGTCAGAAAGCAGCAGTAAAGATGACTCTCTTATTGCTGATGTTCTTTATAGGATAGTCAGTGAGAGCAGCTCTTTACTGACCAGCTAGGAAATCCATTGTATGTTAGAGCTCAAAAATGGTCAAGCAGTGCAAATGCTACCCARTTCAAGTCAGCCTCATCATCAATGGGAAATTACCAGCTTGACTGGGGCTGCAGAAACCAGTACTCCTTTTCAACAAGGTAATATCCAAGACACAATAAACACATGTCTATAAAGACCAATTCCACAGTATTTTTACTACTAGAAATCAGTGCTATACATTTACATAGCTTATTTTAAACCGATATAAATATGGCCTGTCTCACATCAGWAAGTAAACTGGAACCTAAAGAAAGTTTTGTCAGATATTAGCATARAGGCCATGACTTTCTTATGTATTCTTAAGCTTAGTCAATTGGATGTGAAATACAGCAGATTCTCTCTCTTCCTACTATGTTAATGAGTTCTATTCATCTACAGCCATTTATCATCTCTTACACTCTTACATYCTATTATTTTGAATTAGGAGTAGTTTTACTTTTAAGAATGAACAGAAGGAATGCAGCAGATCACAGATATCAATATTGTCATAATGTGTATACAAATTTTAATCTAAGCAGCTATTTTCCCCACTTGCCTTCCTTCACTAGTCAACTTTCACCACTGCAGCAAGTTCACCTCAGGGTGATCATGACACTTCAGGAGGAATAGCAGAAAGCACTACCTAGAATGGGCTTGATAAAACACAGGTACATTTTATTAATTTTTGGACCACACAGCTAGTTTATTTTAGTTTATAAAAACAGCTATAATTTTTAACCACAACTGTTGACTTTGCACAGAAAGTCAAATCACCCAAGATAATACACAAGATGTGATTTCTCAAAGGTTGATGGTAAAGTACCTATGTTGCAAAAGCTCTAATAAAATTCTCAGCTCAAAAGGACTAACCATCTTTTCTCAGAGCTGAGCTCTAGCTTAATACATAAGCCCAGCTGGGACTTTTCTGAAGAGCAACGGTCTGCGATGGCGACAAGCTTTCAAAGGTGTTACAAAGGGTGACAGAATTAAATGTCCACCGCGATGACCAAACTTACATACTTCCTACATTTTTTTGTTGTTGTTGTTGTTGCTGGTGGGTTTCATTTTCTTTCTATGTGCTTTAATATGCATGGCTGTTGGGAAATAGCAAGTCATAAGATGCACAGYTCAGTGAGAAACAAATACAACACTCCATATGTATCTCTCCAAGGCACACTGTCTGGGAGATCASAAATAGTAAGCAAAACTATCTTACATGCCCACATATGTTTTATACCAAGCAAGAATAACACAGACTTTTCCCACAGCGTTTCCCTACCCCAACGRTTCATTTTTTTTTATTAGAAAGACAGTCTAATAAAAATCCAAGGCTATATTTAAAAAAAAAAAAAAAAGCTATATAGGGTATTAAATCCTCAGAGATTAAGGAGAATTCATAGCCTTCCAGTTTCTTATGAAAAAGCAGATTCTCAACATTTTTAGAAAGCAATAATGAAGAGATAAATTGCCTCTCATATACAATTATTTCTACTGATCTCTCTTTCTGACTTCCTGGGCTAATGTAATCAATAGTAAATTACCTACAGCTACCATATCAAGCATCTATTGATCTATTAACATGTATTGAGATATAAATTATTAGATCTATAATCAACTAATAGAGATATAAAGTGATWAATAATTCTTTGCTATTCTTTGACTCCTCTTGCTCCAGGATTTCAGAATCAATTTAACTTCCCCATATCTGCAGACTGGAAATTGTTACAAGACAATTACTACTATTAGCTATGGGCCCAAGCCAAACCCTTGAACGCTGTAGAATCTAGACTTGAATCAGAATGTGGTGCTTGAACATAATTGTAAACATACTTGTAGTGTAGAATGATTTGCAGAAGTGAGTTATTGTGTTGAAAGTATAAGTGTATATGTGAAAAAAAAAAAGAAAAATTCACGCTGACATACATCATTAATTTACTACAAACTGTGCAATAGATATATGTATCAGTTTAAATGAAAGTGAAAACCAAACTGCTTCCTTTCTAAGGTAAAAGATACAGATAAATCTATACATACACAGKGAAGAAAAAAAGAATCAATAATTGCATCACAGCATTTGCATTCCCAGGCCTGCTAATGAAAATAAAGTGAAGCAAAAAATCGAGACTGGGACATAAATGTTAAGGAAGTCTCCAAAGACTGTCCCTGGGTTCCACCTGGCCTCTAGCTGAAACAGTTAACATCTTATGGACATCATTTATTCTAGTAAACYGTCTTGCTCATTTGCCTGCCCAGGCATACTGAAGACTTTTTAATGTGAGCTGCAGAGTGCTGACATCTCCTGTTGGAATATCAGGATTTCAGCACACTCAGCAATGCACAAGATGAGGTTTACAATTAGTTACAGTCAAGGACATACAAAGTAAAAGGTGTTTGCGGCCCTATGTTCAGAACACTGCAAACATGCTGTTTAGTCTTATAAGAGATTTAATTATAGTCGAGGAGTCTGTTTGCCAGAATCTTACKGTTAGCTGCCAAATAACGCCTCGGCTGAGCCGTGTGAAAGGACTGTCTCAGCAACATTGACCATTTATGGTGGTTAAGTATCATTTTGGCTCAGAGGCTAATATGTCAACTGAGCTGAAGCGAATGCTTAATTGAGAAAGCCTCCACATGAGCAACTTGGACAGAGAAGCAGCAGACTCCACTAAAAGCTCTCAAAGCAAGACTCATATTCACACATATACATAGTCAGACCTGTAAAGCAGTCTGGCCAGCTGAATTACAGGCTTTTGAGTTCTACCTCTCCACACATTTTCAATGTAAATAACTCCAACTGTTACCAGATCTCATGTTAACACTGCTGTCGACTTAAAGAATAACAGATTTTATAGGCAGAAAATTGATATTAGGACTTTCATCTCATCTGTCTTTCTTCCCCTGAAGAATTTCTTTGTCTTGGGCTGGAAGTGTATGGGCAAAATTGTCTCTGCAAGTTTTCCAAAAAATCCAAACTTGACTTATACTGGCATAAAAAATATGAGCCCTGTATCTATTTGAAGCATGTAGGGATGCTTCTGCCTTTTTAAAGATATCAGGTTGGTATTTCATTTTGCAAACTTAGAACACAAGAACTAGATATTTAATCAATCACATAAGGAGTTTTTTTTGACATCTACTTCCCTCACACGCCTTTTCTTTTTTCCCCTGTAGTTATCATATGTTTCTGGAAATGGAAGGCTAGGGGGTTAAATAGCCTTGGGAGATGCTTTCAATGAAGAACTGGGCCTGGATGATGCATCTCCCCTTACTCAGAAAAAACGTAAACCCAAGACTGACAATATCCTTAGCTAATGTGCTTAAGGATATATTTAGGARACTGAGTTTTCATCCAGTCTCACTATTTTACTGCAAGCAAGTTCTCCAGTCCTCTCCTGMAGCTCCAGGAATGCTTTGCCCTTCTTCTCTGAATCTTTTTCTCTGTATGGGATGCCACCAAATCATCAGTATGTTTTCACCTCTGATTTGTTTTCTCAGCTTCTTCTGCAACCCACAGTATTTGTAAAGGGATGTCACCCCAGAAATCTGTTAAAAGGCTGACTATACCAGTAAGATACAACATTTTTGAAAAAAAGTAGCCCAAATCTTAACTTTAAGTTCAGAGGACAGAGATACAATGTAGTCAGCTGAGTTGACTGCAAATCACTTTGCAGTCAGCAGACTGAATTCCTCAGAGACAGTCTCACTGAAATTTTCTGCTGCCAAAGCGCTATTTGCTTTTGCCTTCAGAACTGTATGCCTTACTAATGACTAACACTGTCTGCAAGCTATTTACATCAAGTGATTACTCTTTTGTCACTGCCACAAACAGCAACTCTGTTGAAGGCGTGCGAGCATGTACATCTACCAAATGCATTTCTAAGGCAGCTTAGCTCGCCCACTAAATCAAAACAAAATACCCAATGTTAGATAACCTGCTAGAAACTCAYGCTGATACCCGGACAAGCACGATGCTACTGTAAACACAATTATACCAGTCTGACACAAGGAACTGCCAAAAAGGGGCTTGGTATATATTAAACAAACCTGGCTTAACTGTACAGTGAAAATGTGCATATTGATTGCTTAGGCAGAATTTCATCTTCATAGGTGGATTTTAAATTAAATGCAATGCATCATCATGTTCCATTTGAAAAAAAATCCAATGTARGCACAACAGGAACAGGCAGGCATACAAAGTGCAAATAGTCCTGAAGATGCTGTTAAAAGTGGGAGTTACAGCCTTTCTCTCRTACAAGTGCACCAGGAACAGAATGATTCTGTTACCTGAGGTAATATTAAAATACTTCTGCTCTTTGAATCAGTTATCAAACAGGTATTGTGCTAAGAATGCATTCAATGGACACTTCAAACAAGACTCAGCTTGATGGCAAGGACACACTTGAAATTATAAGAATATAAAGAAAAAACGAACCAGCAGAATCRTATTTTTCTGGTTGAGAGCTGGTGTCAGAAAGAATTTCTAATACAGACAGTTTGGACTAAAGCTTCAATTGGCATGAGAAGCTTTGATGGTACCTCTGATTTCTGAAAAGGTTTATAAAAGAAGCTAATTCTATGAGATAGTCTGATGGTTGACTTTTTGACTTTCAATTAGCTAATCCACATCAGCTGCTCTTGGAATGGTCTTTGGAGTAACATCATGTCCATGCTTTAAAAATTGCTCAGGTGTATATTCAAATAACAGGKTTTTTTTCTTTYCTTTTTTTTAAATGTATTTTGATGATTTCCCCTTTTCAGATGTAACCCACAGCATTGGAGATTTTGGCAAACCTGGCTGGGATAGCTYGCCCCTTGGCCGATGCAGGGCTGTTTCTAAGACTGATGTTAAAATAACCATCTGTTTTTTGTCATTCTAGTTATAATAGATTAACATGCATAGCTTTTGATCACTTCACAGTTGAGGACACCACCATATTTAGGGGGTTTGTTGTTAAGCTTTTTTTCTTTTTAATTCAAACACTTGTGTCTCTCAGCATCTCATCTTTGTTTTTCATTTACCAGAAATATTAATATAATTCCTAGCATTTAACTTTTGCTCATTCTGCAAGCATGCATCCCTTGTCTGCATCCAAATTTGGGTCCTCTTTTACTGGAAATGGTTTATATCAAGCAGCTTTCTTTAGAGAACACTACTTATTTTGATGGCACAAATCCTACTTCATTAAAAGCTTCCACACATGTTTTGCCTTTGTCCCCCATTTTTGGTCTCTGGCCAGCATTGTGTTTCACGTTTGTGCTTGAAGTGCTGAAAGAAGGAAAATTTATTTGGAAGAAAAAAAAAAAAAGAAAAAGAAAGCAACAGCTCAGTCCTGCAAGGAGTGTAGCTGTTAGTGACATGCAGAGTGCTCAGCTGAAAGCATCAGGACACTCCTGAAAGCACTGGAACAGAGTTTCTCTAATGGCTAATATTAGCCCTGCTCAGAGCAGCTTACCTTTGACCTCTCAGCACAATGACAAGAGACTTCTCCCTTTCATTTAATGCTCAGAACCAGTTCTCTGTAGCCAAGCAGTTCAAACAGGCTACTGGTCTGGAATGCCTTTTGGACATTTAACAAGACTAGTTTTGTATACTTTGGGAAGTCTCTTATAGTCCTCTATATTTATGTTATGTTTGAAATACAGCAAAACACTTTCAAATAACCAGTGGCTCTGAAAAGCTGTCACAAATATTTCATCGCTTTAGATAAGACATCATACTTTGCTTACCTTAGGCAGAAATATTTACCTCAGAGAAACAAAGCTGCAGCATCTCAGTTAAGGCTTCAAAGAGAGGCTGATTAGCGCACTCATAACCTTCTTTAACAGATTAGCAGCCCAGAGAGGTCATTCTGAGATAGAAAGAAAACAACCCACCACCTAAAGACAGCATGTCTCAAGATAGGACAGAAGACGCCTACCTGAAAACCCTTCTTCCACCTGGTTATATTTTGTGGTTCCACTCACACTGGGCTGAAGAATGACAGGAACAAAACAAACTGGTTTTCCAGAAAGCATCTCTCTTCACTGCTCCAATGAACTGGTTACAGCAGGGACCCTGACAGGCTTTCAGGTGACTCTAATCTGCTTGTCTGATGATCAATGAATGACTACAGTAATCGGATTACAAGAGCTACAGGCTTCCCAACATAGACACAGCTGGGAATGCTGCATTAAAAAAAAAAAAAAAAAAGTGTGAACCAAAGATAGTAGGGGAGAAAGGGGAACAGATGTGAAGTCAGGAAAGTGCCTTGTTGGCAGGGAGGGAGAAATGAGGTCAAGAGCCAATGAGCAGGAGCAGCAGCACTTGCTGGATAGTAGTTGCTCACTGACGGAAGCAGTACAAGATCTCCATTAAAGAAAGAAATGTGCAGAAAATGAGCATCAGCAACACAGGCTTTGGCGGCTGCAGAGCAGCAGAGCTTCCAGGAGAGCATTGAGTCCCTGTGCTTCTGCTGCTTTCACCACCCAGATTTTGTGCATCCCTTCTCAAAGTCAATCATGGATGATGTTGTCTAGCAAGAAGAAATGAGAGTATTAGAAGTCTCAAGAACTCCAGAGGATAAAAAAAGAGCCTGCACCAAGCCAGACATTTTGCTTGTCACTTACAGATGGACAGATCTGCAATACAGAATAACATTCCCCTTGCAAGTCAGGTCTCACATAACAAGAGCTCCACCTTGATACCGGACCTAGGGAGACCTGGAAAATGGATATAACTGCCCCTCTTACATGCAAAATCTGTCTGTGAAGAAGATAAGTTTCCTGTACAAAAAATTTACTTGGAGCAGCACCATATTACTGCAATCCTACTATCTGTTCCCTTCCCTTTCCCTTCTCTCTCCCCCTATAATCATGAGTAACACACCCATGTCTCAGTGTGAATGTCAGGTGGTTGAGTGTCCCTTTAACATGTCTTCTACAGCTGAATCTCACTTCAGATCTTTTTCAGTGATTAATGAACTGATACAACTACATATCAGAATGTTCAGGTATGAGACAGACCTGAAGCAAGCTGCTATGCTCAGAAGTTCGCCTTCCTTTACAACCATATAATTAATTTATTAAGTTACAATCACTAACTGGTCTGTTTATATTTCTATAGCTTCAGCACATAAATTGTCACACTACACAGCTATGTCCAAGTCAATTAACCTCGCCTCACCTCAGCTTCCTACTCATAAAACTGTGTTTAAAATGTTTAACCACCTCAGTAAAAAGCTGATTAATATTAATATTCACCCTCAGTATCTACAATCACCATCTCCACATTTATAGTATTTTTTTTTATTTATAGTATTTTTATACATTTATAGTATTTCAGGTGACCTGAATGTAGCTTACATCTCCCATTACAGAGAGGTGATTTTTTTTTTTGTTAACAAAATACCTGGTTATTTAAAAATGGACTATGTACTTATTTTCATACTGCAATGCAATATACAAACCGTACTATAAAATGGGAACATTAACCCAATTGCCAAGCTTGCATACACAAGCAGAGCACACACAAGCAGAGCAACAACTCAATGTGCACATATTATTTACAAACTTACAAAAACTACTCACAGCAGCCCCAACGCCTCCCAAACTCCAATTTGCCTGTATGAAGATGTTAAAAGAACTGCCGAGTGACAAATGACATCATGTCAGGAACAGCAAGGTCTGCAATGAGTTTGAATATCTGGATTACAGCGCTCACCAGTCAGAGTTTCCTGCATCAGACTAGTTAATCTAGCATTTTATCCAGTGTACCCCACTCATCAGAGCTTACTTTGCTACCTCCAGTTAGTTTGCAAGGCCAGTTTCACAGAGTGGTGCTGCTCACTCTCAGGCGTTCTACTCCGCCTGTGTTCCAGCTGTGAGATTGCTGTCATGCGGTGGGAGGCAGTCAGATTCAATCTAGTCTACTTTAGTCTTTTACAAGGCCAAAATTAACTTCACCTTGATTAACTTCATAGTTACACCACTACCTTGACGACCTATGCCAATTTACCCAGTCTGACTGTAGCTTAATGATTTGAAGATTAAGATTCTTTGCCTTAAAAAAGTAGAAGAATAAATAGGTTGAAATTGTTAGGGTTTTTTTTTTAAGACTATTCCATTATGCTTCATCTTTAAGCAGTGTGGGACTGTTTTAATGAAGTGCCAAAAACCTCTTACAAACAGCTAGGTTATGATAGCAAGGAAGGATCAAGGTTGTTCTGCACCAGGCCGTTTTTATCCCTGCTTTATAATAAGGAAGCAAAAGCCAACCAGAAATGAATCCAAGATCGCTGACTTGGAAGGAATGCTCTGCCACAACAGTCCTAGCTAGTTATGCTGGGTACAACACAAAACACTTGAAAAATCTCCCACTGCGTTTAACAGGACTTGAATCAATCTCCAATTATGAGGGAAAGGGCTGTTGAAATATTGTTTCCTATACTGATTTCACAATATGGAATTGCCTTGGGCAAACCAAAGTAATATATCTTCTTAAGGATAGACAAAGAAAGCATAAAAGATCAGAAAGAACACAATATATCACCTGATAATACCTGTAACATCTTGGCATGCTTAAGTATGATTTTCTACTAAAATTCATACATGAGGCTTCCTTTTTTTTTTTTTTTTCATTTCCTTTAAACAGTCACTGACTATCAATACTGCATGGTATGGGACTTCTCAGAGTTATCCGAAAGCGAAACTTAATTTAGGAAGTATTTTTATTTGAAAAACAAAACTAAGCTTTATAGTCAAGACAGACAATTAATCCCAGGTAAAATTTCCCCACTGATCACAACAGGTGACTCTTTCTATGAGACCACTGTAGCCTCACAATAGCAAAGCCAAAAATGGCAATGTAAAGCTAAATTTAGCTCCAGACTTGGAAATGTCTAAGTAGCAAGTTAAGAAAAACCTGAATTCAGACACTGGTCTGATACTGAAGCCTGGATAAGCCTGAAACATTCATTCCTTCTCAGATAAAATATAAATTACACTTAGAGTAAAAAAGAAAATATTCTTTAATGATGAATGAACAAACAGAAGGCTGTATGAAATCTAGATATCTTAAATTATCTGGGAAACAAAAAGGACCTGGAAAGAGTTGGGTTACAATTCAGAAACAGCTTTTGCAGGCTTTATCCCCAAAATCAGTGTCTGGTCTGGAGATTTATGAAGTTTTCTCTCTTCCTGCGCATACACTGATTTCCTCCTGTAATCTGTCTGAAAAGCCAAGCATTTAGGGAGGCCTTAACAGTGGCTTCAAGCCTCAGAGAACTCTAATGCCAGTAAGTGTTTGCTAGAGGGTCTGATGGAAAAATATATGCAAAAAGATAAGGGATTTGGAAATCACGATTTTAAATTTGGTACTATTTTTGTCAGGCAAATCCACATTGATCTGAGACTTGGGGAAAGTTACTGTAATCCTCATGGAAACAGGGACGTAATGAGTTTTAGAGAGGAAGTGGGGAGGACAGCTAAAGCTGTAAAAATGCTCAACATATGGCTTTGCAGCCTGTCACGCGTATTCTTAACTTTGCTCCTGTTCTCCCTCCACACTGCATGACTACCAGAAAACAGAATCAGCTGTGGAAGGGGGRAGCTAACTCCCCAAAGTAAAGGAGTGCAGCTTTCTAACTCCAGACTAACTGAAATACTGAGGGAACAGAACTCAGTGCAGCAGTGACTATGTAGTCTGAAAGAGTCCAGCAGAGAAAAAAAATCTGGGGAAAAGCTAGGTCACTAGTGTTCCCACGTTAGYGCTGTTTGTCAGCCCTGAAATAACTCAGCAACGGTTAGTAAGTGAGGGGCTGTCTTTTTGGCTTCTGTGCCTGAATGAAAAATCAGCAGGTCCCATGTCAAAGATAACTCCCTTGAGGTGGATCTCTGTTGACTGGTCCTTAGCTAATGCAGATGAAATGTTTCACAGAAATTATAAATGACAACTTTGAGAAAAGATTAATTTTAGGCTTATTTTAGGTCTATGTTTTCCTACTTCATGCTCTTTTTTTTTTTGGTAACTGCATTTCCAATTCTGCAATCAAGAAATTAACTCCTAGGTTCACTAGAATTACTCTGTTTTCATCTTGAGCTCATCTAGGGTTTTAGGTGGATTCACACAGACAGAATAGGGGCCGGCATATTATTGCGTATCATAAGCTGATATAACTGCAAGAATTACAACAGGGTGAGATATTCACCTTTGACCATGACTTGAGCACTGCAAGATGCTCGTCCTGTATTGTTTTCAGCCAGACAGGTGTAAATACCATCATCTTCTGGTAAGGCATCTTGGACAGTCAGTTTTGCAATGCCATCTTCAAAAGTGCAATGGGCATATTGGATTGGCTGGTCTGGAGACAGAAAAGAAGAAAATTGCCTTAATATTCTAACAAAAAAAAAAAAAATTAAAAACACTTCTTGGTTTCAGGAAAATCAGGCTACCCAACATGAGACAGCATACTAGAGCCCAAAGCCAAATTCTGCTCTCTGGTGCACAGCCACTGCTCTCTAGTGACTTCAAACAGTAACACCCCAAATTCAAGGCAGAATACAGTCTTCAGACAAATCTCACTTTACTGGGTGCTACCTTGTTAAGGAAAAGTTTTGGTTTTTATTTTGAACACATTCACTTTCGAGTGCATAAGAAACGAGATGTTGTGTATTTGCTCAGCCAATACTTACTTGAAAACTAGAAATTAACTTTACCCAGATGTGCAAAACCTGTCAGAGCATGCAGAATGGATGGATGACTTTCCAAGACACACAGCAAAATCTATGATAGACTGATTTACACAGGCAGGCAGCCTGCACTACAGTATGCATAGTCTGGTCATGGACAGCTATAGTCCAGTTAATGGTAAAAAGCATGACTACTAAAGAAGTTCATTTTAAAAAGATGGTTCTTTGAAATGGTATGGAACATACTTAAATGTTAGCTTGGACTCATTAAAGTTGCATTGCCGTTTTTTCAGAAACTATCATCAATCTCAGCCATACTTTCTGAAATGCTTCTGCAATCTGTTTTCCTAATATAAAATAGTTTCCACTACTGACTCATCATTGGTTGCCTTCCCAGTGCATGAAATGCTTAAGAGAGCCTGATATCTGTATATAAACAGCAAGCTGGAAAGAGAAATTAGGTTCATCTAAGAAAAGAGAGTGAAACTGAAGAAAAAATGTGCAAGACTGAATCAAAAACATCAGTCAGTGGGGAAATCATGCTCAAAATGAAAGATAAAAATTGGTTTCATTACCAGAATCATTTTAAAAGATTAAGGGAAAAGTTCTGGAGTTTCTAAGAACAAGTTTGGCACTATCAACAGGATAAATTAAATGATTCCACATATTTTTCTCTCAACTACAGTTTCCAATACTAGGAAAAACGGTAGGCAGTTCTTAGCTATGCACTAGCTAAGTATGAAGTTTCATTCTGAAATACTTACATGTGCTAAAAWCAACAGGATTCACTAGTTACATATACTATAAAATGCATGTCAGGACGATCTTGGTCCCTTATCTTTCCTATAGGTCATCTGTTTATAAAGTTATCGAATTTTCTACCACATGAAATCACTCRAATAAATATTTAATCAACTGCCAAGGAGGCATCAATTTCAGAATAAATTTCTCTAGCTTCTTCACGGATCATATGTTCTTACTCTAGGTTCATTTAACTCCCATTTCAATTTCACTCTATTATGTAGGGGCTGTTGTGCATACTGGGTCCTATTATTTTATTTTAGCATGTAGGATATCATTAAGTCCAAAAATGTGCATATAGAGCTAAAGCCTAAATAGACAAAATTTGCTGGTATAGGGCATGGAGTAGTGCATGGCCCTCCTGGTCTGACTGTGGAGGCCCTAACCTGATAAGGATCCTGGCTGGGATTCTCACATTGAGACCATAAATTGTACCTAATTGTGTCACAGTGATAAAATATCAGCATTACATATTCAGGATAAAAGCTGCATCATCAAACAAAAGGGTAATATATTTTTATTTCTATCATCAAAAAACAAATGAATAGGAGAAGCATTCTAAATGAAAGAAAAAAAAGGGTGGTCTCCTTCACCATGCCCTCCTTCCAAAATTTTCGGGGGCAATCGCTTTTTTTCTGTGTCTCAACAAAACCTGGACTTTCATTTTTATTTTTAGCAACATTCACTATTCCCCCTTTTTTAATCAGACTCCCAAAACCAAACAAAAATATATCTGCCCGGGGGGTAACGTACAGCCAGACTGTGTTCATTGTACCTGCATTTTGACCTAATAAAAACAGCCCCCCCAGTAGTGAAATGTTCCCTTCTCTAGAGGTAAACAGTCAAGTATCCGTGACAGCTTGGCAGCAGGAACAATAACAAAAAATACCATACTGCTGGCATGCTATGCCAGAAGAAAGGAAATTTTCCCCTGGACAATTTATTACAAGCTTTCCGGACAGGCCAGAAAGCTATCCTAAAACAAAACACTTCTCAGAGAACTGCTCTGCTAAAGTTAGGAATCTACTGTTTTCTGTATTCAGCAGAAAGAGGTTCAATTCAATTTAGGAGAAAATGAAGGACAGCAATATGAAAAGGTAGGTTCAGTTATAGGAAGATACTCAAAAAGAACTGATATTGGCCTTATTCCTGCACATTAAACAGAGCTATATACTCAAGTATTGTCACAGAGCATGAATAGAAAGTTATTCTATACACAGCCTTCTTGAGGTCAGAATTAAGACACAAGAAGTATRTTCCTAGGGAATTTGCTAGTAAATAGGTACAAATTCAGAGAGAAATTTAAGATAAAAGTCTGAGAGACAGAGATTAGCAAAAAGTTTAATAGAGTTTAAGCGCAAGGAATTGCATCATTCTACCTTACTACCACCTAGAAAGAGGCAAAAGCAAGAGCAATGAAAAGCAACCCCAGTGGCAAAAACGAATCACCTATAATGGTATGGAACAGAAAGCTATTTAAGCTTCAGTTTCTGGAAAACTTTCAGAGTGAGAGCAACAGATGGAAGAACTGTCTTTTTAAAGTTGGAAAAAAATCCCTTTCCAATCATTAAAATAATTTGAAAATAGGACAGAGAAAAGTATAAGAAAAAGGAACTGAAGGTGGTAAAGTTTCAGAGAAGAGTGAGAGCTGGAAAAACACAAAGTTCAGTTAAGTAGCTCTTATTTGTGCAAGCTGGATGAACCAACTCCCTGTCCTCACAGGTGCTAACATGTGGTTTATTACACCGTCTGTTTTTTTGGCTTGGTTAACTTGAAACAGAGGCCGGTCTATACAAAGTCTTGAAAATCTTTTAAATTTTCATGTAGCCATAGCTGATAAAAAAGCCAAGAGGTGCTGTAAAGCAAGAAGCTATTTTAAGTCTTGTAGGTCTCAGCTGTTGTGGCTTCTTTARGATCACAGGAGGCAAACGGGACAAGGTGCAGGCTCTTCAGTATCATGCGATGGCAAGCCTAAGAGTAACACCATTCTACTTTTTTYCCCCATTTGGGTCTCTCAAAGCAGCCTTTTGCTCATGTTTCTTACAATTTGATAACTTTATATTCTTCACCTCATCTAGTATGCACACACTTTTTTTTCATTAATTCTTTTGAAAAAAAATCTAGTTTGTTATTACTACACACTTKGAAGATAGTTTGATATTTTCCTGTGTACTTTATGTACTTTATGCATCCTGTCCCATATATAAATCTTATTACTACATAGTTTTGTAAAAATGACATACTGTGAGCAAAAATGCAATTGCTATTAGTACTTTTTTTTTTTTTCTATGAGGCAACCTACTAGTTATAAACATTAAAAGCTGTATATTCTAAGCATGGACAGCAGATTCTAACACACATATTCTACAATATTTTTTCTACTGCCTGACTCAAATTATATACTCTGAATCTACTGTTTTCTTCATATGACCAGTTGATAAAAGACTCCATCATTTTATTTCACAAAGAGCATTGTTATGTCTGCTTGGAGTGGTATTTCAGGACCAGAAGCACAAATTTCTCCTTTATTTGGTTATGGAGAAAAATATGGTAGTACATAGTATCTAGTCAGCTGGCAGACAGGAAAGAAATGTTTGCATTCAAACGGCTATCACAGTAGCCAGTTTGATCCTTAAGTAAAATTATTACCATTGGCATGTACAAGGATTTATCAGCCTTACACTACTGTTTATAACTCATTAAAGTCCAAATCCAAATGGTATATAAATAATTATGTATCACAATCAGATACACGACTGAAAAGCATTGAACTACAGTAGCCTGCTGTAGGAATCTGGGATGAAAGTAATTTGTTTATATCTTTAGAATAATAAATGATGTCCCTAATTTTATTATTGTGATAATTTCTTGTGCTTCTGTTGCTCAAAATTATCACTGCCTTTGATTTAAGAGCAGAGTTAATGAAGTGGCTTTCACTTACAGCACTCTAAACAATTTGAAATTCAGCTACCCGAAAATCCGCTTACTCCTCCTTGTGCTATTGATCCAACTGCAGTTTGGAGCTTGGACACTATGAAGACCTGGCTATGCCTGAACAGGCACAGCACAGGACTCGGACGGTATTAGTAAGAAGAGGAGAAAGGTTAACTCAGAACAAGCACACAGCAAGACGACAAGAGGAAACAGTACATACTGGATGACTTACAGAAACCAGTCATTTATGGATCTCTAAGCTGTATTTTCTAGGAAACACTGATTTCCCAAACAGCAAAGCTTAACACGATTATATCCATGGAGACACTATGCCTAYGTGTAACACAATGGCATTGCACTTCATTTCAAAATCAGAACTATCTCTACGAGGTGGAAGGCAATTGAATATAACTACACCAAATGACTCAGAGAACCCTTTGTGGGCATGGGATACCTTTGGAGTACAAATCAGAAATCAGCTGACCCAATGGGTAGGAGTTSCTCTTTCTGAGCTGCAGGAAGCAATTCTTATGTAACAAAACAGTGCTTCTATCTCAGCCTGCAGTGAGGGAACTGAAATGTAGCCTTCAGTGACAGAGAAGTAAATAATTTCCAATGGAAGGAGRTCAGAGTTTTATTCACATGTATTTCGTGCTAGCATTTCTATTCCAGACATAGAGCTATTGGGAAGGGGAAGGGCAGGCAGCAGGAACATACTAGTCTCAAGGTCATGGTTTATTTGCCCTGCCACCTTTCTGAATTATCCCATTTTCTCTGAATGGTTCAAGGAAAAGCAGAGATCATGTGCAAATAATTTATTTTAAAACAATCCTAGAGGAAATGGCTTGATGGCAAAGTCTATTCTTTGTCTTTAAATCACACACAAAGATAGATGGCTTGGGAGAGCCTGGAAAAAATCAACTGCACTTCAGAAGTAACAGACCTGATCAAGGGTTAAGCTGAATAAATCCACCTAGTGTTTAATAATTATAGCTCTAAATGGAAAGAGCTCTTAGTTCAAATGTGCCAGGCCCTGGTTCTCCAAGATAATTCGGATTCTAAGCAAAACACTGCTGTTTGGACCCAATTTCCATAGTAGGAGGGAACTGTAAAGRAAACTTTCATGTTAGTTTGTTTAATCATGGCAGGATAGAAGATTATAGATTMTGATAAAAATAAAGAATGCTTTACTTGCTTATCTGATTTTTTTTGTTTGTTTGTTTTGTTTTTTTCAGACAGTTATGGACCAATATTCCAATTCAGCCTTAAAATCTCAAGGAACATCTTTCCAGTAGGGATGTAAGCTGAAAAATTGATATTAAGCAGAAAGTGAAAATGCCATTCTGGTTTCAATGTCTCTAATAACTGAGAGGCTCAGAGGAAAAAAAATAAGGAAGGATGAAAAGGGAACTGAAATTTAGATGTTTGTGGATCTTCTTCACTCTTAATAAAGGAATTCTTAATTCTTGCTGTTAAGAAAAGGAAAATACTTGTATGCTAAGAGCAGTATATATTGCTGCTCTGTGTACACTTTGATTTCCTTCTCATTGGAGAAATGTGTATGATTTATGAAGAATATAGTAACTCAACAATCCACGGAAAAAGAACAGACCAAAGCAACATAAATGGGTAAAACATTTGGAGGTTAATCACGGTAAGTCCAGGGCTGCAGCCAGACCAGAAGTATATGACCTTGCCTGAGTGTCCTGCCTTACTAGATTTTGGGTATGTGCTAGCTAAAAACAATTATGACCTACCCAGGTGACTGAAGAGCAGAACCAGACACAGAATTTGTTCCAAGCTTCAAGCGTGAGACTGCACTTATTTTCCTTATAAATTATCTTCCCTAGAGCACCATGATGCTTACCCACTACCCTCTGAACAGAAGCTAGTAGCAWAGGAGAAGTAGCTGCACAGTATTCAGTATTTTGCAGCAACATGGACTTTCTTCTGCTGTGATGAAAAACAGCCTTTAACGAAACCCAAGAAATACCACCTGCATACAAACTTATCATCAGAGTCCCCCTCCTGGACATACTGGAAAACTGCTGTAAGACAGAAAACTGCTGAAGGGAAACATTCTTCCTGCATAAGGTTTATAATAATAATAATAATAATAATAATAATAATAATAATAATAATAATAATAATAATAATTTTTTTTCCCCCTCCCCTCGGTATTCTAGTAGATACTATACTACGGTAAGTTAGAGACCTCTGTGCAGTACTCACAGTCTTACTGTGTACTGATCGGAGTAGTATTTGAGACTGGCCAGAATTTGATGTATAAATGTATTTCTGCACACAAAGGAATTCCTTACCATTGAGAAGCCATGTGATCTGAGGCACAGGTACTCCTCCTACACAGCACTGCAGCACAAAGTCTTGTCCTTCACTCACGGTGCATCCTTTCAAGACACTGGAAAAACATGGAGCAACCTCTTCAACTTTAGGCCCTTTAAAACCAAAAGGAAAACAGTTCCTTTATCCAAATGGACAAAATTACCTTCACTACTTAGCAACTTTTTCTAGTGTGCTAAGATGACACGACTGGGATAACAAATTTGTCACGTGCAAGAAAGAATGATCACAATGAAATATTTTTGGAAAATAAAAAATCATTTTAAGCAATAAGCTTYCCTAAATAAGTTGTTCTCCCATAATCTACAAGGCAGGATTTCTTGCCTTCAAGTTTTGTCTTCGATTGTGGTTTTCTATCCCAAAATCCACTATTTGCAAACACTAGTAGGGAATGGAATACATTACCAGAGAACTTAGTGCAAAGAGAAGCATAATTATTCTTTCCTCTTGCCTGTGTCATTTGTTCCTCTATCATATTTCCCCTGACCGGCAGTAAAATATTGGGTAAATTGAGGAAGCTGTTTACAGATCTCTAAGGAGATCTGTTACATAAACACAACCACAGTTCCAGAACAAAAGCTAAAACCAGGTAGAAAGACTAGAATTGTGGAGAGGATTTGCTAAGAGGTCAGTAAATCTTTCAGTCAAACCAGGAAGACAGTATAAGCTCAAAACAATTTGTCTCTGGGAGTTGTACTTGAATTTGGCAGCACGCAATCCTCATCTCTTCTCATATTCTCATCACTGCACAGGATTGGTTTGTGCTTGCAAAACATTTCAGACATGTAGTGTCCCCTRGAAGTGCTAAGCAACTCCAGAACTACATGCAGAATAAAACAAACAAAAAAATCCCTTCTCGCAATATATATTAATACAATCATTTTTAGAGAAGTCCATGAGAGAACAGGTCTTCCTTGTGTACAGACTGTAAGATGCTAAGCAACAGGTAGGAGCAGAACAGRCACTGATGAAGAATGTGGCTTGCCAGCTTTCCTATACTACATTAGTGGCAGAGGTAGGAATCAGAATTAACCTACACTGAGAAGTTCTAATAGGAATTTTGCATTCTTTGACAGCACAGAGAAGCCCAGCAACAGTTTTCAAACTGCAGATGGGCTCGCAAGAGCTTACTTACTTTTGACAGTTAACAACCAGCTGGTGGAAGTGCGGCCTTTGGGATTGAAAGCTACACAACTGTAAGATCCACTGTCCCCCAAACAGGCCCTCTTCAATAACAAGCAATGAACTCCATCTTCTTCATGTATTTGGACTCCTTCTTGAGGTTTAATAGGTATACCCTCTTTGAACCATTCCACAACTGGTTTTGGTTTCCCTGAAACTAGACAATCAGGTACTTGAATTTCTATGAATAGGTATTCCTTCAGCGTAATTCCATTATTTACTTTTGTGCAAATTATGCATACTTTACACATATACAACAAAAATTTTAATGAGTAATACCCATAACTATCTTCAAATAGACAGTTTGATATATCTGATTTTCCAAAACTACTCCCCTATCCAGCATTTAAAATAACGAGTATTTGACAGCTTGAAAAGCTCCCAGCACTTTCTAATTCATTGTCACCTGCAGCCAAAACAGTTATGTTCACTGTTTTCTTCTAGACCAGAGTCTAGGAGTAGGCAAAGCAGGCAGCTTCCTAGGACAGGGAACCGCCAGGAAACAGACACAAAAGAGCTGTGGCTTCACTGCTGGCTTTGCCAATGTCGGAGTTCTGGAAAATCAGATGAGGAACTGACAGTCTGGCAAGCAAAGATCCTCTTAAGGTCACTGTGGCATTTCCATTAACACTGCCCACTGCAATCAGGAAGCAAAAGTGCATGTGAAGACAAATCCGGCCAACCTCTAGGGAAGATTCTTAGGGAAGGGAGTTTCCTGGACCAGACTAATTGGTTATTAAAGGGAGTCAGGGAGATTTCACAGCAGCTTCCCTATAGATACTATGTCCTATGTATGACTTTCCCCAATCAACTTAAAAGGCTGTGCTTTGGATCTGAAGCCAAATGAAAAGACATTCACTGATTTCAATGAGCACATGAATAACCACCTTGATTTCTGCAGAACAGGGACTACATTTCCCTATCTAAAAGAACTATGAATTTATTATATTTTGTAATATTTTTTCAGATGCTCTGAAGGAAAGTGAGGGAGAAATTCTTAACTGAACTATTCAGAAAGTTCCAGAATCTTTGGAATACTTTCCTTTTTTGTACTCCCTGGATTGCAATATAAATCGTACTCTTTTCCCATCATGGAGAAAGGAAATCAATTAGCATGGTTTTGTTGTGATTTTTTTTCTTCACAGACATGACAAAAAAATTCTCTCTCRCTTGTGGGAACAATTTGAAGTGCAAATGCTCTTAAAAAAAAACCATACAAATGCTTCAAAAATATTTTTACTAGAACAGTGATAAACAAAATGAAGTGTTCCAAACCTACTCCCTGCTTCAAGGTTACCAACAAAATGCAGCCTTCATTAATCTTTTGAGAGGTTAAAACATGGTCAAATTCTGAAGAGCAAACTTTGAACCACTTTTTAAATTCTSACTTTTCCATTTAAATGGTTAGAAGCACTCGTATTCAATATTGGATTGACCAAATGTAAAGTGTAACCTTTCAATCTTTTACCTTTGCTCTTGAATTTAATCTCCTGTCCTTCTGATGCRTCCAGGCTCTGTGGACGACTCTCAAACTGAGGAGGAATTCCCTGAGGCTCCCTCTTCTCCTCTGTTACAGCTTTCCGGACTCCAGCTCTGTTTTCTGCTTCTCTGCTCCTTAGACTGACTTGTCCTGTCAGAAGCGGAGTTTGTTGAGCTGTCGTCATGGGCTGCACCGCCCTTTTCCTATCTTCACCTGGTCTTACACAGGTGGTCTGGGGTTCTGCCTTTGGTTCTGGTTGCAATTTAATGGTTTGCAGTGTGATGGTGCTTGAAGTTTTCTGTAACACCTGAGATCCCCTTGTTCCTCCTTTAAGTTCTTGAGATACTACATTGGCTTCTTGGTGCTGTCCTTCCTTAATGTCTTTGACTTCTTTGGAAGAGATGTAAAAGGTCTCTCTCTTCCCTGACACGCTATCTTTGGTTTCAATCACATCAGCACTGCTGGTTTTCAACTCTTTAGCAATCCCATTGCTAGTTACCTGCTTGAATTCTGAATTTTCAGCAGCTTTAGCAAGAAGTGTTGTTGGTTTTGATGGTATGCTGAAGAAAAATGATAATTTTATAGAAATAATGGATAAAGACTAATCATTACTATCAGCAATGACACAAACAAATGTCAAAACCCTTAATGGGACGACAAACTAGTCTTTTGTGAGTTAAGTTATGAAGGGGGCAGAACTGATCTTGTGAACTCAGTACATGGGAATTTTTGGCCACAGGGCAGCACAAATGCATTTATATCAACCGTATTTTAAAATATGTTCCTATAAGTCACACAAATGTTAATAACAGAATAGGCACAGCATTTTAAGATCAGCTTTGGAATGGAGTTAGGACAATGTAAACATGCACTTCTGAAATCCCATCCAGGGCATGCTACAATAGATTACGTATCCTGAAAGCTCTAAATTATAACAATATTTTACATAGGCAGGCTAGAACATCTCATTCTTGTGTTTTCTATTGATGAAAAAAAGCTAAAATTATTTTCTAAAATCAAAATCATCTAAATTTAATAAATATGCTAAGTCCTACAGTATTTTTTTTCTTGTTACTGTATACGTACTTCAGTAGTCTATTTTCCRTCAACAGTAAAGACCCTGGACATACCAATTTTGTGTATGAGACCAAATATAGACTGCCTCAAACCAACCAAACTGACCCTATTTTGTGAGGAGGGCTCATAGAGTAAATGTCAACACTAGTACACTATATTTAAATATACAGAGAAAGTCCTCCAGAAAATACATACCATAATGACTGAGCACATGTATCACTCTTATCTGGACCTGMAATAAAGAAAAACAAAACAGGTAAGTGCTATATGTACTATATACAATCTCATAAATTTCATACGTTTTAAGTAAAGAATGTATACTTCCTATACACCGAAATCAAGACTGACTGTCACAACACCTTGAATTTGATAAGGGGAAGAGCAAACTGCCAAGCTGAGACATAAGGACCTCTTAGTTCATACTGAGACATTGCTGGAGCAGTCTGAAATGCTCATGTTAGGAGAGAAGTCAGGAGGAGATTCTTAGGGGAAACCACTGACTACGCGAAGTGGAAGAAAGACAAATTATCRGTACTACCTCTGAGCAGTCCCTCAGGGAAAAAGAAGCTGTGCTCCAGATAAAACATAAAAATCAAAATAATAGTAATAGTYCCCTTCCCTACAAACATAAGTCCACCTGTAAACTTTTATTGAGTCATTTCCTGAGTACTGTGCATTACTATGTCCAATACAACACAAAAACTAACATACAATATTTTTTGCTTTGCAACAAAACCACAAAATCTGCGAATATGGCTAAGTTGTGTGGCTTGCCAAGTTACCATCATCAGCTGCGCTGACATAAGTGAGTGCACATTTTGCTTGTACCAGTCTGTTAGTTCAGATGGATGCAARGTTCTATGCATTCTCCCAAACCTAGATGGTATTTGCTTCCCTGTACCAATTTCTAAGCATAGCATCAGTTCATAAAGAGTTTGGAGGGAGGGAAACACTCCTCTACATCCCAACCGTGTTTCCTCATTTTGCCCTGGTTAAAACTGATGAAGCCTGTTTTCCCTGGTCAGCTCACAGAGTGATCCACTCTGTTGTCAGATGTGGGACTAGAAATGCCAGCAGAAACTTAATAATTATGTATTAATTAATTTGCAAGAAAAATTMATCATCAAATACACCATAAAATATGCTTTCAGAGTCATTGTTTCAGGGAAAAGACAAAAAAGTGTATCAGATGATACTCTGATTTTAAGTGTGATTTGCAGGCAAAAWCTCACTTCTTAAGTTGCTTGAAGTTGCATTACTGTTTGCAGTGATCAAAATAAATGTCTAAGTGACCACTTACACATAAAGAAGGGTTGCCAAAATAGCTCATTGACCTCACTTCAATAAAGCTGTCAATATGCAGTTTCAGATATTTTTTTTCAAATAAATATTTGACTGGATAAAAGCAGAAAAGCAAACTGAAAARCTGCTGGTTACAAAAACTGTGCTATCCAACCCTGTTAACTAAAAGAATATTTCCCCTTTCTTTACTGCTATCTATTGTGCAAAAATATGAGGGGAAAAATGAAGTGCTTACACAAAGGTTATCCACATATGTGTCCACATAACTTTATTTAAGAAAAAAAAAAAAAGGAAAGAAAAAAGACAGTAATTCTGAACCACCTGACTGTCTGCTAACATTTTACAGCAGTTCCTACTACCTGATCTAATTGATAATGAAAGAACTAGATACTGTGGTTAGGTAAGTGGAATCATCCGATTAGTGAAGTGCACTGCCACAGAATGCCCTTTTTCCTGACCACTTTCTTCTGGTTGACCTGTGCTAATCCAAGAAAGAATGTGCACATTATTCAGAGATGTGGTCAGCATCTGAGGTAAACATATACCACTACTGACTTTGTGATCTCCGTTCTGCATCATCTCTCCAGGCTGCTGTGTACACAACAGAAAGCCTACCACTTCAGGCAGGGCAAGCAAGGATCAAGTTTCACGTTTAATAAAAAGGCTCAGTGGACAAAAAAAGACCTTTCTATAATATATCTGTTGAATAGGCAATGTGTAGAAGCTTTCTGCAATGGCTTTATTAGATTAGAAGAATGTACTKCTTTAAGTCAAGTCGTAAATGCGAGCTGAGCTTCTGAGAATCCCAAACACAAATCCTGCTGTCATTTGTAATATCAGTCTTACAAACTGACAGCATTGCTGCGAACCCAAAAAGTTTCCTTCAAATTTTCACTGCTGGGGGCATATGTGGCCCATTGGTCTTGTGCCTGCAGCTGAAACCAACAACTATTCATTTATTTATCTAATTGAGTCCAGCCTGTAACAGCCTACTGCCTACTCACTGGCTAACAAAATTCCTCTTTAATGTAGTTGCTGTGGGCTTCATGCTTTTGTGGCTGATTCAAAGGGCATCCTAAAAAGCATCAAACTATAAAATATACTTTATACATTAATGTCTATACAGAATAGAACACCTCAAATATTCACATAGAAGTATTTTCTTTAAAAACAGTGAAACGAGTCAGGATTGAGGGTTAAAACCCTGAATTTTAATCTCAATATGCTCCTCTTCTCTTTTTCTTATAATACTGAATTATGTTCCTACACTGTACTTTCCTGGTTCTATAAACACAGATACAACTTTGTCCCCAAATGGGAGTTGGGATTAGTGTGCATCCATAAGCATGAGCTGGTACTCAAAAAATAATGATTAAAAAAARATACTGATTAGAAGTATGGGGCAAAATTTCAATTGGCTGAAATTAAAATCTATGTCCAAAACATCTGAAGGTCAAAACCAGAGTAAAAGTTAAAAGTTGTTTTTAAGGGATTTTGTTACAAAGAGACATTTGGATAGTTGTTTCTCATAGCACCAACACAGTGTTTTCAGCTGTAGCACAATCCAAGCTACCACAATATCATTTAATAAAGACATGAAAAGACCTGGGGAAAAAAATGAACGTGTATATGAACACAGTATGTGTGTAGTTCACTTATTCTCTTTCTTATTAATTTTTCTTTGCCATACCTTGAACGGTGAGCTCTGCAGACACAGACGCCTTCCCAGCACTGTTTACCACTGTGCAAGTGTAAATTCCTGCATCACCCATCTGAGCATTTTGGATTTCCAAGAACTGGATGCCTGTTTTCTCAAACATGTTGAAACGATCATTTTGCTGCAACTGAGTATCACCCTGCAAATAACACAAGACACCACAAGACAGACAGCTATTGTTAAAAGAAGGGAGAGAGCAGTTTCTTTGGTCAAGTATCAAGCCAAAATGTCTTTTTCCTATCTCTCAGCCAAATTCCTTCTATGAATACTACTCAGATAATATAAACAAAAATGTGTGTCCAAATGTTTTATAATTCATATCTGCATGAGACTGCTTTTTCTTGCATTTTGCCATTCCCTCATCTCAGTTTGCTTGTGGCTTTTTGGCTTTCACAATTTAGTGTGTTCAATCCTCAGAAAAATTTCATTTCACTGCAGGTGGGCTCAGACCAGTTTTCCATTCAAGTTCTTTCCATAAGTCAAACATCATATTTTTAAGTAACAGCTTTGAACTTAAGAGAGTTGTTCTTCATCCTGTAATAGCTTCTTTATGCTGTTTAACTTCAGGAGGGGGAAAAACACCTGTGTTAAGAAGACCTCAGCAGTAACCAGACAAGGGTGGCATCAGGGACTAGGCAGGATATTGCTGCAACTCTGCTCCTTTGTGGAGATGAGATAGAGGTAGCTCTGGGTTACAGCATCCTCCAGCAGAGCCCACAAATCCACAAAAGGTCCACAGTAAAGAACAGAGAGAAAGGAGAAAGCCACCTTTGGCTTGATTCTTATTCTTGCATAAAGGAACTCTTAACCATCAACAAGATTTAAATGCACCTTAAAAGGAAAATKATGTTTATTATTAGTGGCTCCTTAGCCTACCAAATTAAAATGATTAATCCAATGATTAAAAAGAAATGAAGTCAGTTATCTACTTGTATAGAAGGAGGGGTGGATGATTAACACAATTTACTTGTAAATTTGACACATTCTCCTTCACATCTATCACTTAAAACAAAGTGGAGTTTCTTTCAACGAGGTAACTGGAGATGAAACTAAAGCTTGAGGCAGGAACAAAGGCACATACTTCTCTGCTCTCCATTACATGGATCAGACTGGATGATAGTAACAACTATTTTAGGCCTTCAAATTCTAAAAAAGAATAGATCAAAAAGCTCATTTGTGAGTTAATTAGTGCTTCTACTTCAGCATCTGATATAAAAGATAAGACAGCAGGTACCCTTACTATAAGGCACCACAGCTTTTCCCAGCCCAAGTTTAGGAAGGGAGAGCTTTGGTTTCTGCAGGACTTTGGGTGCCACTCAGTAAGGGTTTGATTTGCAGGCACCRTCCCTCCTGAAGGCTCTATCCATTTACTACTATCTCAGTGCTATAAATCCTATTTGAAAGAGAAGCTAATGGGGTTTTGGTGGTAACACAGTATCAGCTTCTGTTGTYTGTGACTTTGGAAAGAAAAAAAGAAAAACAATAAACAAAGACCTTCACCTTATTCATTTGTTCTGAGAATGGCCATTTTCATTGTTTCTACAAATTCCGTGCACTCTACAGAAAGTGGTGAAATGCTGGCTCTGCCACAGCCAGATGCACTCCAGCAGCCATGTGGGCTCATTGTCAGGATGCTGAGGCAGATTCACATACCATGTTGCCCAGCACAGCTCTGCAGCACCATCCTGATGTGGCCAGAGAGATTCTGGGCCTTAACTTGTTTGCAGCCAGCCAAAGCAAATGCATGATCACTTGTGGGGTCAAGACCCTAGGAATACTGTATGCAAAGAGATACTTTGCAACAACCACCTGCCTGAGGAGAAGCAACAGCACATTAGCACTTCACAAAGTGTATGAATTACTGAAGGAAAGTTTCACAACATTTTCTTTGTACTTAAAATAAGGGCTGAAATAGCATCAGTAAAGCCTAAAAATCCACTCAACATCAAATTAACTAACACATTGAAGTAATGAATAAAAGATAAGTTCCAAGGGGTGACAGGGTGTCTGCAGACCTCTGATGGTTGGATTACTGAACATCTGAACAACATCTCCAAATTATTTTATATAGCACTATATGCAGATCTGCTAGCATCCAAATATGACTGTTAATGATGCACACATCAACAGAACTTGTGGAGCTGCTAACAACATGAACTTCTCATATCTGGTCCATTTAATCCRCAAATGAATGATGGATTATAGAATGATGCAGTATAGAAGCTGGCAACTATTGGAAAATGTGTAATACAACCTGCAATGAACTGCAAAAATGCATATAAAGAAGTACCAAAGCACAGATTCAAGCAGTKGGACTCACTGCCTAACACAATCCTGAGTGAGGAGACCCAAATGACAAATCCTGCCTCACATTGACTTGCGTGGCTGGGAAAACTGAGCCAGTCTAGTGAGACTGGGAAGAGGTTGTTACAGCTGTGGAGCAGCTGCTTCACAGACTGCCTGGAAAGATGCTGCACTCGGGAGAACGGACAGCAGTCGCCGGGAGAAGCAGACTTCAGATGGAGCCAACAACTGACATCTCAGTGTTTGCTTGCACAGCACAAGGCTGCACATTTTTGGAGGTGTCTCCTTATATTCTTATCTTAMAGACAAGAATGAGTCTGGAATAAAGCAGCCAGTAATTGGAAGCATTCACTTGCCCTTTAAATACTTTTGTGKTTTTTTTTTGTTTGCTTGTTTGTTTGTTTCTCCAGAAAACCTATAAGTACCGTAAGAAATTAGAAGTCCAGAGAAAAGCTCCTGCATTTCCATCTTTTTGACGCCATAAATAATGCAACCAGCTGTCAAAGGTTGAAAAACAGAATATACCAATCATGCAATTGGTCTTCCAAATTATATAAATTAATTGTAATTTTCTAAAACATTAGTAGTTTCAGCAAAAATGGCCTAATCCGCGTAATATTTAATTATCACCTGAAAGCCCTCTCCTTACTGACAAGAAAGTAGTTGAAAATCTTCAATCTGCCCAGAGGGGGCACTAGGACTTAAGTCTTCAGTGCTTTTTAATAATCTAATTAAATTTGATTTTTTCTGTGTGTGTGTGTGTATATATATATATGTATATGTGTGTGTATATATATATACCTATAGAGATATATACATGTGTGTGTATATATATACACACCCATATATCTATATATGGGAGGTGCTTATAATTATAAGTTTTAATTCAGATCATAAGTTCAAAGCCCAGACTTTTTATCTTACATGTCTGACCCTTTACCACTGTTTTAGGGGTAGTACTGAAGCAGATATAGTGTCGCCCTGGATATTTTTGTAAAAATTTGTGAAAAACAATATCGAATGTCAAAAAACAACTGCCTAAACTGCTCATTTCCATTTCAGTTTAATTTTACTTGTTTTGAAATATCTTGTTAATTCTATTTCACAGGTAAAATCCATACAAATTAAACAGAAAAGTAATTTCATGTTGGAGGCTCTGAAATGGAATTTGGGAAATATAGATGCAATTTTCATGGGTGTCAGACACTCCTCTGTAACCACAGTCCTGGCATTAAACCCCTGCAGACCCTGTCTATAAAACAGAGMTGCTGATAATATTCACACTTCCCACCCTTTCTCTATTTGTCTTATCTAGTTAGTAAGGTCTTTGGGCAGATATGTCCCATATCTGTTGCTTTTAAAATGGAATCTGGATCTTGTTTGGTGCTCTCTGATGCTATCTCTGTACAAATATTTTCAACTATGAGACTGATAAAAGTTTATACTGCAGAGAAACATTATCTTTTGTGGGTTTATTCAGTGTAAAAATACGGCCCTCCTACTTGCACAAAAATTCTTGTCATGACAGTTTATCAAACCACAGTAGCAAACACATTTCATCTTTTCAAAATAGGAAACCTCATGGCTGAAGGAAAACAGAAGGAAAAATTCTTGGGAAATCATACCTTAAACCAAGTTACTTGAGGCTGAGGTCGTCCTGTTATTTTACATGAGAATTTGCCTGTCTGCCCTTCACGCACAACAACTCTGTTGGGTTTCGTGGCAAACTTTGGTGGACTCTCTCCCCAGATGCTTGGCCTGTACTCCACAGATGGAACAGTAAATCTTCCCCTGGAAAGGCAGTCAACATCCTAGGTTCACAGAAGAACTGTGATTTGTTCAGATTAGAGCACACTTCAGGAAGCATTTCAGAACAGTGGTCTGCCAACTAGAATATATCATAAGTAGCAAGCAAGATTGCAGTTACCAAATTTTCGGCCTAACACAGCATATTTTTTTGCCAATGTGAATAATGCACTGTTGGCAACAACTGCCCTTGCCTCCTCATGCAACCGAATAGCGTGATGCAATCTGTCGTCATCCAGCACACACACAACTCCCAATCTTGAGAACAATCTTGAGGTGCCTATAACTAGAGCTGGGGAAATAAAATCGCAGGAAACATGCCACACATTTAGTTTTTTCCCTTTCCTGTTTTTGACTTGCCTACAATTAGATTACTGAACATACTTGTTCACTGTTCAGAGTTCTTTGCCATGTGGTTTTGACACTCAGTGTGATGATCCAGCAATTCATGATTATGAATCAGCAATTTGTTTTTGAAAAACCTCTGACATACCCTGGTGAAGATTATTCACTTAGGGAATGCTTCTGTTTGTAATTGCATTCACTACAGTATTTGCAAAGCAAATATGAAAAGCACACAAATGCAGAGTACAGCAATCTGAATGAACGGCAAAGACTATCTGTGGCATAAAATCCCAGCTCTACTTACATGGATGGCACAGCTGTGGAACAGCACGTGGAACAAAACTGCAGTGCCTACAGTCCGAGAACCTCAGTCACACAGCCATGAAACAGCAAACAGTATTGTAGCATGAAAAAAACAAGTGTAACTTATGCGTTGCACGCTTTGCTCTGAAAACCTGGTACAATCAAGAMACACACTGAACAGATGAGAGATGGTGGTTGTTTTTTATCTGTTTGTTTTAAGCCTTCAATTTCAAGCAAGCCAAACCATTTCCAGGGCTATCCTCTCCAGCTGGCCTCTTACCCCATGCAAATGAGATGTGCCAATACCTCTCCATTTCTACGAGGTATCAGATACTAACAGAGACCTCACCGCCTCAGTCCAAGGTGCTGCCAACACATGGTGGTTGCCGTATAGGCAACTTGAAGTTTCTGAGTAAGACAAGATCATGATGAAAGGATTTAAATGGACAAGAGGAACAATAGAAAATCTTGGGAAAGAARGGTGACTGCAACATAATAAAAGGGAAAACTTCCAGCGTAGAATTAATAGCTGGTGACTTTTACTGTCTGCTTCTTCGTGTTATCKCCAAACAAGAGTATAAAAGCTTATTAAAGATCTCTTTTCATTAGTGACAACACTTAGGTGATGTACCTATAATCATGCATTCAGCACATATACTGTGTTGGTAAGAAAGGCTCAAATTAAATATGAGAGAATACTCATTCCAGTTCATTTATTTCTTAGTAATCACTCTTAAAGCAGTAGTTGCAATAGCTTTACAGATAGACTCATGGTAGATGCAGGGAAAGCATTCTGAGTGACAGAGAGCTGGACAGGAGGCTGCAATACCGCAGCATGGAAACCAGCAGCAAGTTCTCCTTACAGCCTGATGAACGCCTATCAGTATGAGTGAACAGCATGTGCATCATGCTACTTATGTTTYTATGAGAGCCTCAACAATTTTACCGACGGAACAGCTTTCACAGAAACTGTTCAGCTTGGGATAAAGGGAGGTTCGGACTTGCAGCATTTGAGTTCATAAAAGTCAGAYTGATTTTTTGAAATGTTGCTCTAGCTGGCACTGAACTCTATGGAGACTACAGACTTTGAAATTACTGATGAAGCTAGACTAGTGCTGCCTCTGAGAACCTGCTTGCTATCCYCATCTCACAAATGGGAGAAATCAGTTAAAAATGTTCTTTATTCTATTCCAGGGGATACTGTGCAGGACAGGTTTTGGCTTCCTCCAATGCCTTGCCCTCTTCCACAGAAGAGGAGCCTGGGAGATACGTCTCTAAAGGGGAATTTCTGAGAAATGAGGAGGAGCCAAACCTTTCTGATTGGGCCTCCAAGTGAATCAGAAATAAAGGCAGAAAGTAAGAGACTCTTGAAAGGAAGTATAGTGCATGTCCTTTAAAAACAAAAAAATTTTTTTTGGATGTCTGTTAAACAATAGTAGAGCCACTAGACTGCTTACCCAGGGGTTTTGGCACTGGATGGCAAGCTGTATTTCTTCAATGAGTTTCCTGTAAGCATAGGACAAAAAGACAGGAAGTCAGAAGTTTTGTCAAGACTATTGGGGAGTACAGATACTAAGAACTATGTAAAAAAAACATTTCTCCAACTTTCAAATATAAAGGAGAAAAGCAACATCTATAGAATAAGGTTGTTATCTATAATCTAAAGCTAGACTTTTGAACTTCAAGAGTAGGTTTCAGCAGACTTTTTGGCTAGCCCCGGGCTCAGCAATACCAACACTGCAGGTTACTCATGCAAAAACATTTTAAAATAAGTACAAAAAATGAAAAAAAAAAAAAATTACATAACAAAAAAAAAGGGTTTCGACTCTTTGCTTTGTTTTTTATTCCTGTGTTTTTTCAGACTACTGCTTCTGTAAAATGATTACCTTTGAAGCAGAACAGTGCACATCGCCCTTGCTAGTGTAATTCCATGCTTTGCACAAAGCCATGTAAGCTCAGCGCCATCTGCTGCATGGAGAATTCCTGATAGCTTTGCCACAGAAAAACAGGGGTAGTGATGACGGATGGATTCTGGGTGATAGTAGTTTTCTTCTAGAGCTTTGTAAGGATCTTTATTAGTGGTCAGACAGGTCAATTACACAATATGGAATACATGTTTTTTTTATAGTAGTAGCCAACCCTATGAGATACTTTTTTGAATATAGAATAATTCTGCATTTTGCTATTAGGATCCATAGAGAAATTGCAGAATAAACACCACTGTAATTCTTAAAATCTGAGAAATTCAGTCATTGAGTATGGCCATGAAATTGCTTTTGAAGTGTAACAAAATCCAGGTCAAAACAGCAATATAAGAAAAGGTTTAAAAACACTGCCTCTGCATGAACTGTCATTTGGACAACTTTAAAAGAGGAAAAAAATATTTTGAATAATTTTCTGAACACGGAGCATTAACAATATATTCCACATATTTCTGTAAGAGATTTGGACTCTGCATAGACCCAAATTCTAATTTCTTCAGCACTACTGAGGATTTTTGCTTTACTTCTGGGGTTTAACACAAAGTTATGACYTGAGAAGCTATCAAAGCTTTTCAGCAGATCTCTGACATGACCAAACTGCAAAGAGAGAAGCAGTGCTACGGATTTCTATCATTTTCTGGCTTAGAGTCACTCCTTTACATTTTAAATTTGATAGTTTGCAACTACCTAATATGCAGGTGTTCTCTTAAAAATTCCTGGGTTTGATCTTAGCTGTTTCCTGTGTGACATTAAGAATACAATTGTAACCAGGTGTTTTGCTTTGCAAATGGGAGCACACATGGAGAAGCACAGAAATCAATTGCATCAGTGCCTGTCTGATACACTGTGAAATATCCAAGATTAACACAGTTTCTCCTGCCTGAGTGAAAATCYTTCACTTTCCAGGACTGTGTTTCTGTCTTGGGTGGTTTCTTCCATGAAAACCACATAGTTTTCAGCAATGAGTTTAACTCTAGGACTCTACTAACTAGTGTATCATCATATATGTCTGAAGTTGAATGCATACTTCACCTAGCTGTAGACATGCAGTTCCTCGCAAAATGTCCTGAAGTGTGAAATCCACCTGAGAAAGGCAGAGCAACGCAGCAGAGAGGCCTCAGGAGACATGGAGACACAGCCACAGACAACAGCTCTTACCTGGCCTTACCCAAGCTGCTCCAGCATGACAGCTCTCAACCTCCAGCCTGCCTCCCAGCTCAGGATGGCAGGCAGAACAGGCTGATCACTTTGTGGACTGGCCACAGCCCTATCACTGCTGGGGATTGCACTTGAATGCTCTATGCCTGCTCACATCTACTGTACGCTCCCAAGGGCACAGAGCTGCACAGTGCCGGTGCTGCAGGTTCCCTCATTGGACTAGCAGAGAGCTGTGTGAATGCAGGTCAGCAGCAGTTCCAGTAAGAGCATGCRCAGCACCAGCTAAAACAGACCCCATGTTGTATGGGCTGACATTTTGCAGTCACAGATGGCTAGTTTCAAGAGCTGTTTCAGAAGACAGAACGCCACTGGCTTTGGCTGGGAGGCAAGCATAATCATATCCATTGCAAAATTGATGTTTGATGGATGCATGGATGGCTGCCACGTTTTAGAAGACGTTTATTTAGTGATAAAATGGATTTTTTTATTCCGCTGAGCCCTTCCACCACAACTAGCACAGACTGGCTATGCTGCTGAGTGTAGCCATAGACTAAATCAGAGGAAAGAGGCAAAGACGTCACTTCACAGACAACCTCAAAAAAAAATCCAAACCAGCACTCTTTCTTCCTAAGCCCCTAGCAAGAAGAGTCTGTAAGAAAAGCCATGAATGGAACAGCTCCCAAAGGTTTAGATGTAGTAACAGGAAGGCTGTTAACACCTCCACAGCACTAGATGAGGAAGGAAGAATCTTCATAAAACACAGAGCTTGGAGAGGACAAATCTGCTGACAGTGTATAATCTGCAGTTTCAAGCCTTGTCTCTCATATGCAGAACATGTATAGGTAAAATCCCTCTAGAGATATTTTACCTCTATCTAGGTAAAATAGCTCTAGAGAGCTATTTCCTTTAGGAAGCTTCTGGAAGATCTTTTGGACTGCTTCAAAATAGTGACCCAACTTCAAGAAAAAGAGGTCCTTAATCGCTATTAAAATATTTCAGCCTTTTCTTTGAGGGTAGAATGATACACAAACTGTGTTCAAATATTTTCTCAGACAATTTGTAACCTGTTTATAATTTTGKTAAGTATGAATCCAGTAACTGTACAATGAAGTGTAAAGGTTTTCACCTGCTTTAGTAAGGTCCTTGATATGGAACACAGCGTCCAATATGAAGTCAATATTAATTTGTAAAGCTGAGTTTCTATTCAAGGTTCAGAAAATACAAAATACAGAAGTTATTCACAGTAACCACGTACTCCTTCAATGGAATGCATTCCATCCTGCTCAGCAATACAGTGTGCCATTGAGTGACGTGAGCAACAAAGACGATCAAGGGCCTGGAGCACCTACTGTATGAGAAGAGGTTAAACGGGCCCGTTTAGCCTGGAGAAGAGAAGGATGAGAGGTGATCTAATCCATGTGTACAAATTCCTCAAGTATGACTGGGGGAGGGGGGCTAAACTGTTCTCCGTAGTGGCCAGTTACAGGACAAGGGGCAATGCTGGAASAGGCTGCCCAGAGAGGTTGTGGAGTCTCCTTCTCTGGAGATCTTCCAGTCCCACCTGGATGCCACCCTGTGCCACATGGGTGTCCCTGTTGGAGCAGAGGGGTTGGCTAGATGATCTCTAGAGGTCCCTTCCAACCCTAAAGATTCTGTGACTCTGTGTACATGCACTACATCACCAAAGTCAAAGGTTTCATGGTTCTAACTGAAGCCTCCACCCAATTTTTCAAAATATGGTTTCAGTTTTTGGTGAGAAAATTCCTATGAATGAACAGAGCTAATATCCCATTCACAGCTCACAGATAACTAGAGCAGATGAGAGGTGGAGAAAGCTGTTAAGTATATCATGAAGACACAAAAACACTAGAAATCAGCAAAGCATTCTGTAAATACAAGGCTGCATATCCTACTCCCTGCGCTCATGTCAAAGTTAGGGCTAGAGCAATGGCATTTCAGGCTTCCAGTCCTGTCAGATCACTCTTGCAAAGAAAACAGCARTGTAGCTAGTCTTATTCCTGCTCCAGTGAGAAAGTACTATTACAGTTGTGTTCGTAATCACTTTAATACACCTAGTCCATTCAGTGAAACTCTGTAATCCTCACAAGAGTAGGAGAAACCCTCTTACCTTCTACTGTCAATTCCACAGTCACCTGACGAACCCCACCATCATTTGCAGCTTCGCAGGTGTATTTTCCACCATCGCTTTCCTGCACAGCCTTGATTACCAAGCTGAATATCCCCCGGATGCTGCAGTCCACAACATAATGTTCTCCCTCAGGGACAGGATGCCCATTTCTGTACCACGTGATTTGAGGCTCTGGGTAGCCTCTGACCTGCAAAGATGGGAGAGAAAAGGGAGAAAGAAGGTAAACAGATGATTGAATTAGGAAGAAATGCTGGACATTTAGCAATACAGTGGAAAGTTCATGACACAGGAGCTRTTAAGCACATACTCTTTGTGAGCCAAATGGCAGAACCTAATGAAATGAAGAAACTTTTGGATAAGTAAAGCTGTTAAAGTCATAAGACTAGTCATCGGACAGATACCTACACAGCAAGAATTTTCCTCTAGAACAGTTTGTCTGCAGATGTACCAAAGGCTAACAAAGAACTCTGACACAGGTTCCCACACAAAAGCTGAACTAATTTCTCTATGTATATTAAGTATACAAGCTATGTAGGCCAAATACTTATATTATGAATTGCTAAGGATTAGACCCGTATTATCAGTCTGTATAGATCTATCTATTTTGAAGTGTGCTGAAAAGCAGTAGCTCTTGTCAATACACAGGCAAGAGATGRAGGCACTTTAACTTGTCACCTACTGTCTTGGTCCTTAAAAGTAGATAGGAAGTTGCCATCTGAGAAAATGTTATTATGGGGCAGACTGATGTTATGTGGCAGGATATAAAGACCTAGACATATTCACGCAAGCACGTTGCTACATGTAAGCATGGTTGTGATCTCTTGATGGAGAAACCAAACCAAAGAGGCTTCAACAGAACAAAGCAGCCCTCTGCTCATTAAATAGCAACTGTATTAACATATCCCTGCCTGAATTCATGGTACCTGCAGATTTGCAGACAGATCTTCAGTTGGCATCACTGAGAACAGTCATTGACTGCAATGAAGTGGCTGAAACAACTGAGGATCTGTGTCTTCTTTTTTCATAAAAAGATGAGAAAAACAAACATATAGCAGTTTCCCCACAGAACTCCTTGGGCAAAGGTTTTTCTTCCGTTTTATGAGAGATGCCATCAGCTTTGAAGGTTGCTTTAGTATGTGTTAACTATTAGAAACTGCTAGAATACTTCTTCAGTCATCATAAAAAAATCCTGCTTCCCCCTTCTTTCCTCTTCCCTCACTCCGATATGTTAGCTCTCCATCTTCCAGCTCTTTGATCCTTTGCCTAAATGTCATAAAGTAACTGAGTGGATCAAGATGAAGTGGGATGAAGAATCTCTGTGGCTGTGTTTGCTCACTGAGAAAGTAGCAATGCTACGTTCTGATCTATGTTATCAAAACTTGGCAACTGAACAGGAAGCCCCTCAGCCTCCAGGTGAGCAAAATATTGATGACCTGTTTTGATTTGAAGAAGGCTGGTTGTAGCTCGTCCAGACTTCTACCAACATCCTCCTCTCAGTTTCTCTCCAGCCAGCTTTACTCCTTCATAGGTTCTCTTCTTTCAAGACCTTTCATTTTTAATCCTGCTCCACCTCACTCCAGCTGAGTTTATCATCTGTCAGAGCTTAATTTACAGCTATTGGAAATGTTTCTCATTCCTTTTTTGAAACAATTTTGATGTGGTGACCCCTTTTTCTTGACATTACTTACTTAATATACAAGACATTGTTAGGTGACATTAACGTTTGCTGTATGAATACATTGAATAAGCAGGAAAAACTTTCCTCTTCTGGTACAAACTTCTCAAGTTCTTTCCAAGTCTGTCTTTCACTGTGTAACAACCAGGCTCTACAAGGAAGGCATTGTGGGATCCTGAGCAACTGAGAGTTTGATAATTGTTTAAAATTACCACAACTTTTAAAAGAAGTTTGTGTGGCCATGCCCTACTTTTCCTGTGCTRCCTGAAAAATAGCAGCTCCCACCCACTGTGCCTCTTAGCACTATTCCAGCACAYTGGGTTAGTGCCTACTCAGAGAGCAGGCTGAGAGGACAACTAGAGGAGGCTCTGAAGCATCATGATGAGACTTCTACAGCAGTGTAGCACCTGTGAGTTGATAACGTGCTCCTTGGTACAGAAAGCAACTTGTACCACACAGCCCTGTCTGACTATCATCTTGGCAATTACCTACTTTTCTTCTCTTTTTAGATTAAGAAACCAACARAGAGATTAAGTGATTTACCAAAGGGTGCACTAGAATAGTTTCTACCTCTCATTCCTGCTCTAATGGGCATGAACTTAAGCTTTCCTTAAATTTGAAGTATTTTAGGCAAAATGTCTTTGAAACTGCAGAGGAGCACCTGGGCTGGCATGAAGAACCACCCTCTCAGCACATTACATCACAAGGTCTCCACTAGCTTTAGCCTCACCACATCATTTCACAGTGGCTGAGATTCTGGCCTATGAAAATGAGTAATCAATTGCATTTTACCTACTATATTTTCTATTTTTTTTCAGTTCATAAGCATTCTGTCTGGTATTTTCTACTATATATCGTTCTGCCCAGTTTCAAACAGCCCAAGCACAAACCTCCAGTCACTTCCCTGGTGAACTACGGAGATTCTGGTAGCCAGTTACACATGCCCATCCAGTATCACATGGCTGAGCCTACTCTAAGTATTTTTCCATTTCTTCCACGTCTGTTTATTTCATGCTTGCTACATCTGTGTTATTATGCTCATCCAYACCTCTACACTTAGGAAATGCCAATAGCATATTACAATTGCAGACAATCAGCATGCCAATCCCTTTCAAAAGGTTGAGTCATTCCCTTCCCAAATGCTTTATTTTTCTCCGTTCATTTTTTGTTGAAAATAAAATGATGGGAAAGCAAAAGTTTACAGAAACGCTTTTTTGCATGGCTTTATTTCAGGTTTGAGCTTGGAATGCGTTTCAAACTGAGCCAGTCCTCTCTGAAATACATAGCCTTGCCATAAAAGTGTCAGGGACCCTTAAACGAATCACTGATGACTGGGTTTTGATCCTATTGGATTAATTCCAGAACTGTAGCAGGTTTTATATTCCTCCCAAACCTTTCCARAGCTCAGTGAAAACATTTGCCTTTGAATAATCCACAGCAAAGATAAATTTATCTACTTATTTAATGCCAAGCAGCCCAGGGCTATAACCTTTATTTACAGCTTGGCCTATATGGATATTGCCAGTCCCAATAAGGTTATGACTGTTCTTTACTGGCTGTACAATGCTAACAAGCAGAAAATTGTCAGCAAGCAGCAAATAACTCCGGTATTAGCACAAAGATGGGGCCTGCGTTTTTGGCTGGATCTATCAGCTTAGGGTGGGTCCTAAGGGTCAGCGAAGCCTGCCAAGGTAAAACAGGCATTTTATTCTGTCCATCCACACAGGAAGAGGGAAGAGCTGTTGCTCTTGACTCTTCTACAGTCTGGATTCATTTCTGCACTGAGGCCTGGAGGTGCTAATTTCCCAGTGGAAAAAAAAAAAAAAAAAGAGAGAAAAAAAAAAGAATCTATGGCACTATCCCTCAAAAGGACAGCAACATTCAAAAACATGTTCCTACAAGCCAGACTCCACTGTCACAAACCTACAGGCATTCAGTGATCAATATAGCTAAATATATATAGTGACCCTTTTTCTTGCCTGTTCCAAAGTACAAGAAGGGTTTTCTAAAACATGGCCAGTAATCGTGCTCCACAAAAAGGCTGCCTGAGTACCAATTTAAAACCCACAGAGCATCTAGCCTTCTCAGATGCATCACAGTTGCAGTGGCAATTTAGAATATTCTGATGTACTCTTTTGTTTTATATTTTTTTAATTAAGTAGCACAAAAAATTTTGTAAATTTAGTTCTATCCAAGAAGTAAAGATGCAAAAAGGTTGCATACAGCAACTTACACTTGGAATACATGAGAGACTCTACAGGGAGTGTACCTCTCCTTCCAATATCTAGGTTTTAGCAAAAACCAAAACTGTTCATTTTATTCCAAGTTATCCATTAGCTTATTTGAAAGTCAAGCAGTTGAAGCAATTCAGCAGCTTTCTGCAGCCCCAAGAAACTAAATTCAGGCAGTAATTGCTGTTCTGCAGACATGGTTTACAATAACCCTGGTAATCCTGCCAACTTCTGGCAAGTGTCTTCTCCCCACTTTCAATCAAGATCTAAGAGTTTCTGTATCTTCATCTTCATCAAAAGATTTGAGAGGGAAATCAAGTACTTGAGAGCAGACCTAGTAGAGGATGCTAAGAACTGGACACACTCTAGCACATGCTCTGCCCAGTTTGCTTCTAACATGAAAAAAAAGAAGTMATTTCTTACTGTAACAGTCCAATAGTGCATTTGAACTTTCTGCCACTCTTACRAAAAAAGTATGACAACACCGTAGAGATTACAATGTGAACATCATTATTAGGACTCCATCTAATAGGTGGCACATTTTTGTTCTATTATTTTGATTAGTGCAGGTGGGAAATACAGTTCTGGCCAGTGTACCAGTTTCACAAGTCCTGTCACAATGTTCTGTCAGGTCTGAGCTGCACTCTGACAAATGAACAGCAGATGTTCTTGATAAAGGAAAGTGAACATGATACATTGTTAAGCTCCTTCTGAGCCTTTAAACACACACACAAGCCCTGTCTCAAGAATAGTTTATACATTYTAAAATTGTGTCTATAAAATAGAGAATCTGCCTGGCAAGGTTAAACACGAACATGGTAAATACTGGGRGACTTAGCTGCAACCTTGCAAACAAAGCAAATAATGATACCTCATTCTGTAACATGTTCCTTCTAAACATAGCTCACTTCAAAGCATTACCTATAGTACCTATAAGAAACAATATTGGTCTTTCTGYGACCCTTGGGAATGTTTAAGTGCTGTACCCTGATACCTTACATCTGGTCTTTAGGTTTGGTCTTCCTTGTGCCTGGAATTGTCATAAATTAGGTCTTTGGGTGTAACCTTTACTGGAACACTACTCCGAAGACACAAGTCTTTGCAATTGGTGTATGCAAATTATCTGGTCCTCTCCCAAGTGATGTGGAGCACTGACAGAAAAATGACAACAGAAGTCWTCAAATAGATCCTTGTCTTTAAAAGGAAAGGGCAAGCTGGATGGAAAAAAAAAAAGTAGAAAGTAGAATAAAACATCTGCAAATCACCTTCAAATGTTGCAACTCATTCTCAAGGCTCCAAACCATCCATCTCTGGCAATCACTGTGCTCAATCACCCAAGGACAAATTTCCATCTAAAAATGCAGCAGAAAGGAAACATGGACAACCACAGATATTCTAGATGCAAAAGGAAAGGAGCCTCAGTATTTTGAGCACATTTAGAGCTCTCTGTTTTTCTGTTCAGTACAGATAAAGAGCTTATGGTGCATGTAACATGTCTCCACGTATTTAATATGGAGAAAGCCATAACTAAATTTATACTTAAATCTGAGATTTCTTCACTGATTTTGCAAGTCTTTGTTGTAGTCAGATTACACTCTGAGACCACTTCTCTTTCTTTCAGTGCACTGAAGTTGGGGGGTAACTTCTTAATTAAGGCAAATTAATTAAGGCAAATTAAGGCAAAGATGATTAATGGCCTGGAACATCTGCCCTATGAGCAAAGGCTGAGAGAGCTGGGCCTCTTCAGCCTGGAGAAGAGAAGACTGAGAGGGGACCTAATTAATRTATATAAATATCTCAAGACAGGGAGTGAGGAGGAGGGGGCTGGCCCCTTCTCAGTGGTGGCCAGGGATAGAACTAGAGGAAACRGCCACAAATTGAGGCACCAAAAGTTCCACAGGAACTTGAGAAAGAACTTCCTAACAGTGAGGGTGACAGAGAATTGGAACAGGTTGCCCACAGAGGTGGTGGAGTCTCCTTCTCTGGAGATCTTCAAAACCYGCCTGGACACCACCCTGTGCCACGTGCTCTCGGAGACCCTGTGGGTGCAGGGGGGTTGGACTAGATGACCTCTACAGGTCCCTTCCAACCCTAAGCATTCTATGATTCTATGGTTCTATGATTATGATGGTCATGGACAAACTATGTCCCCAGAAAGGGAAAGTACTCAAACAAAAATATATTACAGAACTCTTAGAAAACAGCAGTGGTCTTTATAAAGGAGTGCAACTTTGGAGCTAAAATTTTGTGAAGTTTTACACAAATAACTGAAAAAAAAAAGCTAGTTTGGATTTTCCATCTGAAAATGTCAAGCTATGAGATGATCCCCAAACCAGATTTACCTCCTTCATATAGTGGGAATGTAGAGAGTAGCCAGAAGCTACACTCTGACATTCAAGTCCAAGCAAGTGCAGCAGCTTAGTACCTCATTAGGACAGGCTCAGTCAGGCCTCCCAGGCTGYATGGAAAGCTCTGTGGGAATAGCAAAAGGGTCAGTGTGGAAACACATCCTCTTGCCATTCTCCAGAAGTCTTTAAAGTCAACTCCGGTTTCCATAGGAATCCAGCACCCCTTCATACACTATTTTAAGAATTTAAATATCTATATGACTGGTGAGAGATACGTGCAAGACAAAGTGTAGCTTACAGGAAAATGACGCATCCCCTAGTATCCCTCACTTGTACAAAGTATGGCACATTTGCAGTCCCCTTTCCCCAGATCRCATCAGGGATACAAACCTTAAAGCTCAAGACCAAGCATTATAAAAACTCTAAACTAAAAACTAAAAAACTCAAGTGCAAAGGCAGACAAAACCACAGAGGTAAACAGCAGATCAAATACGTATAAAAATATGTGTACCGGATAAGGCTAAAGGCTCCTCTAACCTAGTGCCCAAGAAGCAGTAGCAACAGGAATACTCCAAAGTGCAACAGTAGAAAAACAGCCTATGTATCAACCAGTTCTTTCCTAACTTCTCATTTTTGCATCTCGCACAAAGATCTTGTCAATCTGCAGTTAAAGCAGGCCATCATATTTAATACCATCAACATACTCACATTCCATGATTTTGATTAACTTTTTGAATTCATCACTGCTTTTCCTCCCAAGTATCTTCCAGGAGTGAATTCTTTATTCTAAGTATGCCAACTGAAAAATTGGCTCTGGTATGTTTTAACCTTGCTGTCTGATATTTCATTGTGCCTCTCTGTTTCTTATGTTTTGGGAAAGAAAACACAAACATTCACTTCTATATCAGTGAGCACTGTATAGAACTGGATTAAATCCTCCTTGTGGAGTCTCCTCTGGAGATATTCAAAATCCGCCTGGATGCCACCATGTGCCATGTGCTCGAAGTGTACCTGCTAGAGTAGGGAGGTTGGACCAGATGATCTCTAGAGGTCCCTTCCAACCCTMAAGATTCTGTGATTCTTCTCTGCTGATTTTATTCAAAGAGTCCTAATTTACTTAACAATTCTGTGCTTGTACTAGATGCAATAAAATACCTCTGCTAGTCYTAGTAATTTTCCTGCCTCTTTTCTAACTCAAGAGTGGGAAAGACCAGAAATGCATGAAATCTMCAAGATGAAGAACACACTAATTTATGGAGTGACACATTACTCTATTTTTATTTCCAAATAATTTTTAACATCCTAATAGCTATATTTACCTTAGCCTAAGCTGAGGAATGAGAGAGGTGTTCAGAGGAAAATCTCTCTTCTGAGTGTAACAGTTAATAAAAAGTGCACCAGGTATATATCATTTCTCTACTTTGCACCTTTCTATATCAAAGCCAAATGGCATTTACCATCCTATAGTGGAATGAGACACTCTTGCATCTCTCTCTTCAGCAGGTTTAGCTTTGACATTCTCAGATAATTCTGTTCTAGCTGCACATTTTGTCATGTCACTTCTGAAACCTTTTTGCAGCCTACAAAGGTGCTGAGCACTGTACATGCCAACATAGCTCCTTAGGAGAATCAGTATTTACAGTACTTCCAACAGGAAAGAATTTATGACCTATCCATGGAAGCCATGCTCTGCTAAGTGAAAAGCAGACAGCAGCTGCAGTTCATTCCTTCTCCTATCTTTTGCCTTTAACCATAGTTTCTTGTAAAACTCAGCGTGGAGAGCTGCTAGAGGTGTACAAATACTTGTTGTGTGTTTAGTTGCCAGAATATAGCTGTTTGAGTCAGGCAATGCCTTCCTAGAAACCCTAATGTCAACAAGTCCGTCTGTCCTGAATTACTTCCGAAGGTCTCAAGCAGAACTGCACAGCTGCAAGCTGTGCYGCCTGTGAAGCTGCTTGGACTGTACTGAAGTTCTAGGTTCGGATATGAGCCACAGCCAATGCAGTTGTTAAGCCTATGCTTAAGCAGTGTTTAAGTCTTTTGGAATTAATCACATGCCCAGGTGTTTTTCCTAAATTAAGTTTTATCTCATTTAAAGAATGAGTTTAAATTGATGGTATTTAAAGTGGCACTGTTATGCATCTCTTCAGACAACTCCGAGGTAATTTTAAACATCATTCAGATGGAACAGAGAATGTTATTAAGGTGCACTCTACCCTTTCCAGTAGTGTACATAAGGGGAACATACACTGTATAGAGAAGCATAYTTCTGTGAATCTATATTTTTAATCAGCTAATGGACTTGCTGATAATGTTGCTAAATCTCTGCTATACTAATGCAGACATTTTCACAGAGGTGCTGCAGTCCCAGAACAGGAGCRTGCTTTGACTGCGCCTCAATAAATCATACTACCAAAGGCAACATCTGGCTTTCTACWTTTCCCACATTGTAGCCAGCTGACCTACTGTTGTAAACACACAAGGTGAGTTTTATCAAACCACCCATACATCTCACCTAGACTTTTTTTAATTTTTCTTGGCAAGGTGGCAAAGTCCAGGAGAAGCTTASAGTATTTCCCCTGTGCACCTGCCCTAATACTGTCCACCCTTCTGCTCYCCTGCAGAGATTACATATTATAATGATCTGCACCTGACACACCAATATGACAAGGTGGCAAAATTCTGACACCTTGTCACAAGCCAGAACAGCATGCAGGATACTGAGATACATGTTGAAAATGATCTGTTTTCCAAAATACATAGCTGCCATTTACTGAAGGGAAACTAAGTTTCCATACTTTAGGTCAAATCATCAGGGCAATTTTTTCTCTGCAAAAGATTTCCCATAAACARTTTAGACAAGGACCAAACTGAAGGTGCAGCACAGGAGAACAGCTGCTCTTCAGTTTTTGAATAATGAGATAAGCCTATCTGCATCACACAGTTGTATTTGTACAGAAGTATCAAAGGGCACAGCTTGGAGTAAAAGGAAAAGTTCCACACAGAATAGTCCAGAGCCTTTGCAAGCAGAATTTGGCAAAATATTGTTATAAAGACAATAATGCCACCCTGAGTACCACAGGATAACATAGTAAGCTATTAACTGGCAGGTTTCAGTAGCCTTATACTTTAATACAGCTTTGCAGAATACAGCCTGCATCACAGGCTAAGAAATGTTGTGAAGGCCAGCACAAGAGCTCTCAGCAAGACAAGGAAGACAAATATTGCAGCCTTCATTTGGGTGAGTCTCATCAGTTTAAACGAGACTCTTCCCTGCTTCAAAGCCTCTCAGAAATCAAAACATTCCATGACTACCACCACCCCACAAAACAAAGAAAAGAGGTGCACATTTTGGGTGGGGGGGTTGGAGGGTGTATATTAAAGGAGGAACTTTCTTCATTGATTAACTGGTGCTAAGGCCTTTTAAAAGGTGTTAAATTTTATGAGGTGCTGAATAGATGGAAATGCCAAAAAGGCAAAGAAATAGCCAAGCCATGTGTGTGGTTATGGATCATTTAGGATTATGCTTTAGGAATGCAAATGAATTCAGAAGGAAATAACTGTGGCTGCTGAATGGAAAGATCTCTTGCTAATTGTTCGAGGCACCCAGTGACCATCTAAAATATCTGACTCCATCCCTCACTTCCCCGCCATCTTTGGTTATTCTGAATCATGATCTCCATCAAAGATTCGCAAATGAAGCAACTGCTTTTAACTCTCTGTCAGGGAGATGCCAGAAGTTTCCCAATAGGSCTAGCTCATTTCAGAACTGCATGAATCTCTGCTGCAGAAAATGTGATTTTGAAATGTTAGACCAGAGTTTCACTGTGTTAAGAGTGTTGTCAGAATAACCAAAGCAGTTCATTCATTTCCACTTCAACAGGAGACACTGAGTTAATGTGTTTGTCAACACTTCAGTTCAAAAGTTTTATTTGGCAGCCCTAGAATAAAGGTTMAAACACAAAACAGTTTAACACAAGAAAAATAGAACTTTGGGGAAAGTGTTTCCGTTCTTCCCTCTATAAATATCTCATTTTTAACACTTGAGAAGATTTTTACCATAAGATGTAGATCCCTCATTCAGTAAGAACTCAGAAAGGCAGAGAAAGAATGAGTTTAGACCAACATGCAAAGAGTAGGAAGTCCCCCTCCCACCCTCAACATACACAAGCCAAAATTAACACCAGGATTTCACTGTCATTAGCAATATGTTCATGTGTTCCTACTTTGGAGGAAAATTATAAATATTTAGCTTTATTATCTCACAGAACCCAGACAAACTCCGCACCACAACTTGAGACTGGGACATCATCAGGTCAAGAAACTCCACTGATACCACAAAAAAGAGCAAGACTAAACAGCACCGGTTATTTGCACAAAGCAATGATCCCTTCATAACAATAATATTTCAGTTTTGAATTCGGAGCCATTTTTTAAATAAGACAATGYACTCTTTCCTGTGTTTTTCAAGAGAAAGATTGTCAATGTTAAGATACTTGAAAAAACTAAGTTTTCATTATTTTCAGTCTTCCAGCAATATATATACATATTAATTTTACTAATGCTAAGTTATCTTGATGGGAATGTGAATTTATTTGGCATGTTTCCAAATCCTAGAGGCCCAATCCTCCTATACAAACAGTGCGATTGACCAGAATAGCTTGTGTCTTTATACCTCCCTAGCTTAGAGAGGCTATTTTAGGAACACTGCCATTGGTACATGCTACTTGCAGGCAAGGAATCTGTACAGATTCACGCTCTACATGTACACATTAGGTGAGTCTGTGGAAAATTAGTAAAAAAACCCATCATTTCTTTCTGKACTCACAACTACTGGAAGACAGACTTTGTAGCTATGAAATTTGTAACAGAGGGCAGCAATACACATCTGGGCTGTAAGGTGGTAACAGAAACCCTCCAGTCCAAATTAATATGTCTGTACTCCAACAATCTCTAGCAAGACRTGTTTCCTGCAATTCAGTAGTTCTGGCAGCAGCCACAGAAATCACTGCAATCATTTTCCATTGCAGAGCTAAGCGCATAAGAAATCAAGAATCTCATTACAGTAAAGACTGTCTGCTGAGAGCAACAAATGCTGATGACAAAGGCAGTGTCCTGGAGAGCCTGCAACAATTCTCCTCGGTTAGCTGCACTGTCCTGGAGAGCCTGCAACAATTCTCCTCGGTTAGCTGCACTGTCCCATCGCTAATCCTGCTTTCTAAGGCTGGCAACAAGACTGTGCGTGACATGTTGCTTATTTGGTTTAAGTCTCATTAAAAAACAGAATTGATGGGAACACACACATCAACTGTGTATGTGAATATAAAATGAAGTATTGGAGTATAAAGATAAAAATACTTTAGACATCCTAAACATTTAGCTTTTCTCGTTGCATTGTTTATTCTGTGTAACTTACTTCTAYGCATTAAGTAATTAAGACTTCTACATGCAAACCCACTGTAAAACATTAACTACTTCTTAGCATCCATCAGTAATGCTTTTATCCTGTAAGAATCTGTAAAATTTGTAAGTTAAGCTTTATAATCTTAGTTCATAAACTTAGCAGCTTAGCAAAGATAACTCATACAATGCAATATATAAATTGCTGCCTTAAAAGCAAATGACTAAGCAAAAACTGTTTGAAAGAAAAAGACCCCAAAACTCTCAAAGCACTAACTGAAATCCTAATATATTAATTGATGTGGCTATGAACTTCTAGTTCAGCAGTCCAGAATAAATATTTATAGAAAGTCTGAGTTCAAGAGAAATTTTGTGGGCTTTCCTCTCTTTTCTAGYGCTTTTTCTCTTGCTTGCTCTGATCTCAGTAAGAGTAGATTGCAATTTTAAAATGCTCTAATAGTCTTCTCCTTTTCTCACTTCTCTCTTGCAACATGTCTCCCCTATCCTTTATTTCATAACACACCACAAAATTGGTCTCTATCACAAGACAGGGAAGTCAACTTCCCTGTTYCCTCCCATTTCTTCTCACGTGAGCCCAGTTTAATTTTTCAGGCAACGTATTTCAAGTAGTATCTGCACAACCGCCAGGGGCACAAGCAGCTCAAACTAGCAAGTTCAAATGTCATTTGGCTTACTGTGAGAGAAAAAAAAGAAGAAGAAAAGAAAAAGAAAGAGGATGTTGCAACCCAGAAGGTAGGAGAATGAGAAAGCACATTAACAAGAAGCAGGATTTGACATTTACCTGGTTTACCTTCAAATTTACCATCTAATTCACCAGCCCTTACTTGAAGAGGAAAGCAGGAGAGTAACTACTTAAGGGAGCAAATATCAAACCACTAAACTCAACACCTACTCAAACTCAGCTTGAACCACATATGTATGTACAYGACTCACATGAAACGTAGCTCATTGAGATTAGAACACCGGACTAGATTTAGTAGTTTGATATCTTGGTTCTGGCAACAGACGATACACGGGGGTTTGCATAAAGTCGAAAAAACATAATGCTCAGTTGCCAACTGCACAGTACTTCATCTGAGGAGAAAAAAAATTCTTCGCTAACTCCCCAGGCAGTCTGTGGTCCATAGCATGACATTTGGCTGTTCTTTTCAAGACATGCTTTAGCACAAGTATTCCTTAGACCAATAAAATTAATGACCGCCAATACTACCCTCAAAAATTATATACTTACGCAGACAAAGCAGGTTTAGCTAACTGCTTGCGGCAATCAAATGCAGAGGTTAATATCACTCTGGAAAAAGGTTTGGTGGAAACTGCCGTTCTTTGAACTCGTCCATTTCTTAATGCTTGATGTATTCAGAAATATTCACACCATGCTTCTGATGCAACCAGTCTACTGCTATTTAAGAAAAGCTACGCTACGTATGGGCAGTTAATCACACAGTTATCAACTAAAAATTACCACTGTGGGCAACCATCCTTTCTGTTTAAAGCAGCAAGCATGCAGTCCTCCTGGGGACGGGCCTTACTGTTGCTCTATTCACCTACACAGACCCCCAGGACTTTGGGGACCTAGTGGTATATTCTGGTGCAGAAAACTGGCTGCTTTCTGAGATTTTCCCAGAGAATCATGAAAGAACCTGTCAATGCCTCTGAACAGAGAACAGGGAAATGCAAGACTATATTGCTGTCTTAGAACAAACATGGAAAGGTACAAAAAGCGGAGGAAAAGCAGAACCTAAGCCTGAACACTATCACAGGCCAACTCAGGCTGATGGCAACACTCAAGCTGCKGTTGTAGGAAGATCGGAATGGGATCATGGAAGTATTTAAATAGTTGCTAAGTTCTACAGTGGAGGGGAATATAGAGCTGGCTAAAAGAGTCAAATATTAAGAAATGTAATTCCTAGATGGGAAGAAGTCTTCACAAAAAGATTAGAAATATTAACACAGGCCTGAGCCCATAGTGTTGGAAAGACCAAGATTTTAAGAAATCAGGTCCTGAACAAGATCAGGCAGACAGGCTGGCACAAAAGACTGCAAATTGGTGGAACCTTTGTTTCATTTGACTTTACAGAAAACTACACTATTTATATAAATATTGATTTTGAACTTTTACTCTTTTGCCTGAGGGGCTCTGCAAGGAAGACCAGTTCATCAGTTAACTCCTAACAAACTAGGTATCCACAACACACCACTTCACAGAAATTTGTGATCACTTCTGTAAAAACCAGATCAGCAACTGCCTGGTGAACAACTGAGATGCWTGTGCTGCAGAGAGGGAGCACCTGGGGAAGGTAACTTTGCCTTCGCTTGACTAAGGGATTTCACACTTCAAACTGAACTCTAGGCCAAAAATGTGTTTGTATGCATGAAATATGAGAAATTACATTTTGAGCCTGAGGTCACATTGGAAAACTGAGGTCTGCAGTCACATAGAGATAAATTTCTTGAGATATTGGTAAGAARACTGGGGTGGTAGTGGAGGGATTAAGAGAATTCTTGTTAAGAGGAATTACAGTTCCATTCTACATTGGATTTCCTATGCTTACAGGCAATATTTTCAGTTTATGCACTGTCCTTCATCTTCCATTGTCATTTCACACAACTAATGCTACATGCTGTTGGAAAGAAAGGCAAAGTTTGATTCTGCGGTTCTCTCCTCCTTGTTCACTGAATGAGAGTGCAGGATCGTCACAGTATCAGATTTATATCCTGTCTTGGATTCTTGAAATGTTTGTTCTTTCTGATAAGATAAATTCCACTGTAGAGAAACTCTTTGAAGAAAATCTCCTGTCTAGCCATTTTTAAAACTTTTATTTTTCTTTAGCTTAAGCCTAGTTTAATACCTACACTATGTGATGGACTATCAGCAATGATTCTTCATAACATCTGTAGCCTATTTCTCAGCACAGAAAAAACTAAGCATGTTCGGTAGCTATCACTGTCACTAAATCTTAGTAAATACTTTTCTACTGGACCTCTGGAATGGCTAAGCAATAGAAAATGCAGCATCATCCTAGAAGCTAAAGATGAACCCAGATGATATGAGCTAAGTAGACTGCAGGCTCATGAGATTGCAGTTATTGAGTCGTGGTGTTCTTCCACCTGTAGTGTTATGTCCCCTCACCCTGTCATGTAACCAAAATAGCAGCACAAGCAAAACACTAATATGAACCCAGCTGTGAACAACAGAACCAAAAGCAAGCTGCCCAGCCACATTACTTTACAAATAACCCATCACCCAGACAATTTTTAGTAGTATGTTCATTACAAAACTCAGTTTCCAGAGCACAAGGTACTAAGAAGGATGCGCTGTGCTCCATTACTCTCTATTTCCAATTATCGTAAAGTAGGATGTTTGCTCTCTCCTTCCTCCAGAAATGTAAATTCACATCGCAGCCTCCAGCTAGTTTGGATTCCAGGAAATTTGGACCTGATTCACAATGCTACAGATTGGCTATTTTGTCTGCAGCTGAGTTACATGCTCCTTCTCAGCTGCGTTCGCTGAGAGGGCTCCCAAGGGCAGCAAGTTGCACTGAGCCAAAATCAGTCAAAACTACATGCGCAACAAGAGGTTGAAATGCCAAAGGCAGTGGCTGTAATTGTCTAATCCCAATTTGCCAGGCAGTGGAATACAACCCGTGATGCTGCCCACAAAGTAATTACAGATCTCACATGCATTTCAGCAAAGCTATGGTCTTAAAGCCTAGCACTTACAATGCACTTGCAGCAATAAAGGACTACTTCATCTATATGACATGCATATGGCCAGTTTATGGAAAATTAAGGGACTCAGCCATGCTCAAACACCAAATGGGCAGAACTGGAATTTAAATTTTCAAATATGTTCAAGCCAAGACCTCAATCAAAGCTCAGTTCCTTCAAAGAGTTTGTTAAGCCTGTCACTTCTACTCAGTAAATACTCTGTTTTATCCAAGCTGCTAGAATGAACCCTTAGACTTTATCTATCCAGGGTTCTAGACAATGATGAGAAGCAGGTAGGGATATTAAACCCAGAAGAATAACAGCCCTCCAAACAGACCAGTGATCAAACTCTAACTTAAAGGTAACTAGAGTTCATAATGGCTTCCATTTGAGTAATAACAAAAAGCCTGCAGGATGCACTGAAAAATGAAAATATCCTACTCAGGCTTTGGATTAGGAGATGGGAGAAGGTAATCAAACACAGCTACATCACATACTTCATCTTTGATTCCACTTCACTCTTACTGCCTGGTGTAGAATTGCCTGTCTGGAAGAACCAGTCAGAATCAGGATACTACCATGCATAGGTGCACCTATAAGAGTGATATGTTTTTTTCAACGTTTTCAACTGAGTTTGAAACTAAGTAACGTGAAATAATGGAATTCTATGAAAAACACTATCTTTTCGTCAAAGGAATTCAGTTTGAGAACTACTTCTGAGGTTTTTTCTTCACTTAAAAACTGATACACTTCAAAATCATTTTTCTGCAGTTTCCTTAGAAAAATTCCAGTTTCTACTCTGATCTTGCATAAGCAAACAAATAAGATAAATATCAGATGCCCCCTACAGCCTCTGTGTTTATGTTAGAGCTTTCAAAGTTATGAATTTCACAAATTCCTTTTAGCCTTTGCATTTGTTACAGCAAAGCTGCAGTTTCCTGCCTCTGTCCAATAAATCCCAACACTTCAAAGATTTGGAGTGCAGTCAGCTAGATGATACAGCTGTCAGGACACAGGCAAGGTGTGACAAGGACAGGAAGAAGCTAAAAGGGACAAGAAAAAGAAGTGGCAGCTCCAGAAGAAAAATCTGAGTTAAGGGAGAAGACAGGAAAATAAGTAGAACAAGAAAAAGATGATACTGGATTGAAGCACAATGGAAATACAAATCCTGGTAAGGACAATTCAGTGTCCCAAATGAGGGTAAAGGAAGAATGTGGGGCTCCCCCACCATCACACACACTTTATCCCTGTTATTTTAATATATTTACTTGATGAAAACACTTTTTCCTCTGAAAACACTCCTTCTGTTTCCAGTTGACTATGCACATTGCAGTGGTGTAGTTAAATAAAATTTTACCAGCTTTTCTCTTTGCAGATTTCTAGTTTGACTACTAGGAAGCACATACTGCAATGCAGTCACTTTTTTTTACCAGGCTCAGTGCCTGGCATGCTCATCTAGGTTACACCTAGCAGAGCACTCATTTCTCCTCCACTCATAAGCTGACCTGTAATATTCCTGCCCTCTTTTAGTGCCTGGCGAGAGAAAACACTGGTGCACTCTTTGRGAGCAAAGGCCCTATAAGATGGGTGCAATTAGAAATTTCACTATTTCTGCAGCCAACTATGGTGCTTCAAGAAAGGACAAGTGGACAAGCTCTCCATTATTTCCATTTCTTACCTTCCCCTCAAACCTGGCGGTGGCTCCCAGCTGCACTCGTATATTCCGAGGAGGAAGGGTAAATGCAGGTGCTTCTGCTGGCACAGTGGGGCTGAGTGTCAGGGAGGTTTTGGAAACTCGAGTTGATGTCACCAGTTTCACATCCCCCATGATGTGAACTGCAAAGAGAAAAACACAGTTGTGATATAGAATTTAGAGTAATTAATTGTCTATATTACAGCTGCAACCAAGAATCAGATTGAGGATAGATCATTCTGTAAGTTTATTATATTCCTATACATAGTCTTTGGTCTAAAGTAACAAATGCTATTTTCTGGGYTGGGAACCATGACCAGGATTGCCTAGTGTACCTGCAGTTACAGATAGGGTCACAGCCTTGAACTGAACTCAGATTGAACTCTCAAGTCCCAGACCAGCRCCTTAACCAAAAAGCCATCCTTTACAACTGCATTAAACTGTAATAACTTACTTCAGGAAGATATTTTCGCAACGTGACTTTGATTTTCCTGGCATAGAACACACCTAAATCAGTAAGTCTCAAAAGCAGAGCCAGTGTTAAACAAGTACTTGTGAAATAAAGGCCTCTGTTTGCACTGGATTTAAGTTGCAAGTGGGAATGTGGAAAATCTGATTTTCCACACCACACTTTGAAGATCTTAAGAAATATCTTGGTATCTCCCTCCCAAGCACAGCACTCAGTACGTAACAGGCACTTTTACAAAAATTCCAACTCCCTTGCTTAGTGTTCTTCTTTCTATAGCACACAGACTAAGAAAATAGCAGAAAGACCAAATTTCATAATGCTACAAAAAACTGTTCAGAAACAGTTCCTTTGCTATTCACTCTATTTTTGTTGACTGAAAGCAAAAAATTAAAAGAAAAAAAAAAAAGTGGTAACTTACCCTGCTAGTTACTTGAGGAACTTATATAAAATAGAAGCCCCACTCTAAAATATCTATTTAATAGACAAGCTTAGCAGAGAATAAAGAGGAGAAATGCTTGGCCAACCAATCACGGGGAAATGATGAAAAGAACTTTGCTTGCAGGTTGTAGTCTTCTGCCATATACACCAACCCATGATGGATTACATATTTATTCATCTGCTTTTGCAAAATGTTACAATAAATAATGCTTTCATCAATGGTAATGCTTCAACTTAAAAAAAAAAAAAATCTATGAAACAGGGGCCACACTACTCCTGACTCATCCATGTATCTAAGGAATACCTGTTCCTGAAAAGGCTGCCGAATTTRAAGAACAGAGGAGGAAAAGCCATCACGATAGAGAGGAACTGCATGTCTGGGGTCCACCTTCCTGTTCCCAGCCAAGGGGTAGCTGACATGCTGCACCATTACAGCACTACCTTCCCACTGCTGTCTGGAAGTTCCTGTCATTCCCAGGCATCTCAGCTCACCTAGACAACATTGCCCTTCATTCCCAGGGTCACGCTGTCTGTGTGTACTTGTTAGAGGGCCCTGTCCCACCAGAGCTGAGCTTGGGTAAACACCTCACCCGCTAGGTCTGGCAGGAAGAGGGCCTTCCCACTGTGTTGCTACCTATGGAACATGTCTTCCTCACAGGTTCCCCACAAAAGCAGGGAGGAATGAGCTGCTGGGAAAGTCAACAGCAGCTGTGCTGGGCTGCATGTGCTGTTGGCCAAGCATCAACACGGAGTCATGCTCCAGCAGCACTCCTTCTGAAAAATGAAGTAGCATTTCAAATATTGCTATTTTTTAAAACAAACCTTTGCACATCATTGTTACACCTCGAGTTTTACTGCTGTTAAAGAAAAGTCCCCTGTTGCTACAGAAAACAGGGACACAAAATCTATGAAGTACCATCACAACCACAAAATAAACAAAATAAAGTTGGAATAGCAACCGAGACAGTCACGTTTTTCTCTGATCACTGTCAGCTACAGTATTTCAGCTGCGGCATTCAGGAGCACTGACAGGTAGCAGTTAGGAGGGAAGAAGAATTTAGCTGTTCTTTCCACTTTAAATGGTTTTGCTGGCTATTGTAGACAAAAATCAACCGTACTCGGAAACATTCTGAAAAAGCTTCTTCAAGACAGTATAGAAAGGGCAAATACTCTAGCACATCACTGCTCTCCATGAGCCCGGCCCAACTGATCATCCTAACTGTCTCCAAGGAAAGGTATCTGGAAGTTCAGAGCCGATCCCACAGGAACAAAGCCAGAATCAAGGCTGGTGGCATCATCTGGTCTGTCTATTCTAGGATCACACATATGCTTCTGAAAGTCCAGTCACAGATCACAGTATTTCCATATCACACTTCTGATATGCTGTGTCTCTATGCAAGTACACCGTGCCTATATCAAGAAACACATTCTCTAAACTTATCAGAAACTCCTCTCCTGAAGTTAGCAGTCTAGAAGTTAGGCAGCTTTTCTGAACTAGGAGCCAYTGCTTCTCCACAACACAAAGAGTCATCTTCAGAGACCACTCTGCTCYAAGATGGAGGAGCCACAGAACGCCTTCTGCTTCACAGGGCGTATTTACCAGAAGCTGTGGTTTGGAAGGCAAACCCTTCCAAGATACCACTGGTATGAACAAGTATTTGTCTGAAAAGCATGATGGAATTGTTTTTTTAACTAAATGTTCTTTCATTAAGGACAGAACTCCCATTTCTGTTCTCCACTAAGGTAAAGCTGCAGCTTATCTTACAGATATTCATTCAGCTCACAGCTGTGAATGGATGCCCACCAAGACCATGTCTGTCAGTGATTTTTTTGTTAATTATTTTTTCCTTTACAAATTAGGAATAAACATTTTWAAAATTTTAATAACTTTAATAATGTTTATATAATATACATAAATACATATAAAATATATAAACAATATATGACTTTAATAATTTTTAATAATCAACTGTGGTTTTTTATAATAAGTTAATATTATGATATGGTGATATGTGTCTACTCATCTGTTCTAGATTAACCTAAATCCTATTTTAATTTGTATTTCCAATTTCCCTTTTTTTTCTCTCTCCTTTTTCTTCAAAGACTCCCTTAAATTTCTCCTTTCCAGAGACGATCTTCAGTTTTGCAATATGCTCAACGGACTACTCAATCTTGACTTTTGCTTCCCACACATTTTTCTCGCCAGCTAAGGTATATCTTTCCATAGCGTATAAAAGGCCCACAGACTTGCGATGCCTCTGTGGCTGTGAAACTCTCCACCAGCAAGTCAGTCTGCCAATATAAGCCGGCAATAAAACTTGTAATAGCAACAACAATGTGTCAGGTATAATATAGATGAACACATTATAATGCATTAGGTGCCATAAGAAACAAACGACAAAACCTGTCCTTTCACAAACACCTATGTCAGCTTTGCAGCATTTAGTGACATGACTGACCTTCCCTAAAGGGAGAAAAAAAAAAAAAAAAAAAAAAAAAAGGAAAAGAAAAAGACCGATTTCAATTCAAATTTGACATTAACTCATGTAAATCAGATGCAATTCCCCTGGTGAATATGATTATACTGGCTGATAAATAAATAAATAAATAAATAAATAATGAAAATGCCATGTGTTACAAATGCTCACAATATTATTTTGTAGAAATAGATGCAATACACTGCTAAGACAAGGTTATGTTAAGAACTCTTGCTAGGTATAAGACCTCTTCACGTGTGGAAATCACAACATCAGGTAGACTGCAAGACTAGACCTTAAGAGTATATGCAACAGAGCTAGAGTACACGCCTGCAAAATGCAATGTATCCACAGGCTCATCCTCGCAGCCGCACTGGGCTCAGGCAGCGTCCAYGCTGCTTTGGATGTGAAGTTCTGTGGTTATGAAAGAGTCTCTGATGAAAAAACTGAGCTGAAAGCTGATGATATCATCTTTCCACTAATAACTCTGGTTGTTGGATTTAGCTATATGGAAAAAGTCAGGGGTAGGGAGACAACAAGGAAAGCGGGGGGAAAAAAAAAAAAAMCCTAAACTCCTAAAATAGTCATTCTTACTTGTCAAGTTTCATTTTTATTGCATGTTGGTAACATGCCARAAGTTAGGAACAAGTTGATGCTTAATGTTATAGTTGTAAAGTATGAAATAAAGTAATAGCTAGTCTTTTCCATAAGGACATCTTGTATGGATTTATGCTTTTCTAAATAAAGTGTCTAGAAAGGATTGAATTAACCTACGATTATTAGCTCAAATCAGCACAAGCAGTTTTCCATCAGTATAAGCTCCTAAACATCCCCATTTAACAGTCTGGCTTTAATTAGCTATGGAGGCTGAAGATGCTTCTAGTAACTAATTATAAAATCCTTTTTTCAGCTTAGAGCATACCTAATAACTGTGCCCCAAGCAAATAAATATTTCCATATTGTGCCCTCTGGTGTTCCTATGGAACTACTATCTCGGAATATCTTAAGGAAATTATATTGAAGAGAACAAATCTTGCCAAAGTTTAAAGTTTTATAGAAGGGAGGGGGAAAAAACAGTAAGACATTAATATCTAGTAAGACATTAATATCTATATTTATTTATTATCTAAACAACTTCCCACAATTACCCTATTACTAAAATCATTTTCCTAGGTACTGCAAGCTTGCTTGCAATTGAAAAAGATTTCAAGGATGCTGCATGAACTGATAACACTTCATTTCACTTGCTGTGCACACCTAGACTACGACTGTTAAGCAAAACTTACTGCAGCTGAAGTTRCAACACAAACAGTATCGTATTAAACATAAAAGAAAGCCATCAGGCTGGCTTGCAGGRCTGATGTGGTTAGACAGCATTTCTAATCTGGATTTTTAAAATTCTTAATCCTTTCTGAAAAGTACATAAATCCTTATAAATTCTCACAGTGTGCCCTCTAATCTTTCTAATACCAAAGCAGACAAATGTGTTTCAAGCATCTTTTACCAAGAACAAATCTCTAGCACTCAATACCATGCTCACAGAAATAAACCCACAAAAACAAACAGTAAGATATCCACTTTACAGTTTTCCCTCAATCACTTATTTTATATATGTAAATACTTACCCTCAGCCTCCTACATAATCAGTTAATTATATTAATTTCCTTTTATCAAGTCCTTCTTCTGAGGCAGAAGAAAACACACAGGCAGAGAGGGCGTCTGTATGTGAGACAGCGTGAGCGCAAATGAGAGGAAATCAGGGCTGCCAGTTGAAAAAAGCTTTATTCTTCTCACTAAGATTGCAACTCTACACCTAAGCAGCACATTTTCACTTGGTCTGGCTATTCTGTTATTTTAACCAGACTGCCCCTACTAACCTTTGAACCATCTCTGAAATCTGGATAGAATCTTCTCAGCTCTTTAAAAACAGGAGCAAAAGGAGAGCCCAGGGGCTGGAGCATTTGTTTGCAGTTTGGGAGTCCACGCTGAATTCCCTGCTCCATAATGGGCTGCCTGCATGACCTCAGGCCAGGCACTAAGCCTCTCTTTTGCTATGGTTCCCCATTTGTAAAGTGGGGATTATTGTACTTCCTCACCACAAAGAAGAATCCTGTGAGGATAACTATATGAGAAGTTGGAAGTCAGACTACAGCAATAGGACCATATAAATAAGTGTAACTAGTAAAAGGCACAAAATTACCATAAACTCACAGGAAGCTGGATCTCATTATAGCCTTCCTTTTCTAAATCACAGAGTGGTGTTTTCAAAAAGCATGTATTTTAAAACACTGTAAGTAAAAATTCATTTCCTTAAACAGCCTCACTGAATTCAACAGTTTTGCTAGGGTCATGCACCATGCTCCAAAATCTTAAAGAGTTTCTTTCATTTTTAAACCTGCTCTACAGCTTCCTCTTTCACACATCTTATTTCCTCTGTTACAGCCTCTATCTTTACCAGAACATGTGGTTACCATACATCTGAACTGAACATGGTCTCCACAGAACTACAGAAATGAATTTCTGCAGCCATACTACTTGTGACTGTCTTGTCMATCTTACGGTACAGGAGTGCATGAGGAAGCATCATCCTGCCTCCAGCAACCAGGACCTCAGAAACAGCCTATAAGGGAATGATTAAATTACAGAGCATCTCTAGTCCTTTGGAGAATTAGCAGAAGACAGGAAGTGGGAACAGGAAGGGGCTTTCTAGTGACTTACTAGCACCATCAGCGTAGCCTCACTTTCCTATACAGTCTCTAATTCAGATCCACTGAGTAAAATTAAGCAAAGGTATTTACTTCTGAGAAGGGCAGAGCAACAAAATGGTGCTTCTGCAATGAGGTCTTATTTAAGCAGGCTGTATTCTTTGTACAAGAGAAATGGATCTTTAATTTTTCTAAGGAATCACAAAGCTACAAATCATGCTTTTCTAATGTACACATCTTTTGAGTGTCTGGGCTCTGGTTCCTGTGGGTCCTGCTAGGCTTTGTGGTCAAGAAGAGTGTAAATTTGTATCCTGACACTGTGGGAGCCAGTGAGGTTTTTATCAGTCCGACATCAATTTGACTGGGATTTCTTCTTTCTTTATTCATCCATGAATGATCATGATCTTCCTACCAGTTCTTTACACACCTAAACTCCAGAAAACTTTCCACTATAAAATTTTCGCACTCTCCTAAATATCCCAGGAAAATTCAATAGCCACTCAGACATAGCACTATAAGCAGGATCTGATGCCAAAACTTTGTGCCCAAGCCCAATATCCCAAAATTTTGCAATCTTAAGATTTGGCAGCTGTACATGTGTAAAATCTGTGTATGTTCCCACAGACTGCATTTGTATAACTATCTCACACAAATGGGAATTACATGCTAAATGTCAATGTATGCAAAAGTTTAGGCTAGACAAAATGATAGCAATAGAACCTAAAGTAAATTACAACATGATTTCAGACCATTGTATCACAGTTCTTCTTAAAATTGAGCAAGTTCCTCAAATCCAATCATTTCACTGACATGAATTTCACACTCAGCAAGTCTTCAACAGGTCATCAGGACGATTCTTGCTTGTACATAGGAAAAAGGAAAGAGTAGGCTCAAACCATTCCAGGTGCTTATTTCAATAAAATAATGCCGCGGCCCCTATGCGGTATTCAGACACAGTAATATTTTCCAGGCTGCCTTAAAGACTAAACTCACTGTCAGCTCCAGGGTGAGACAGTGATAGAAAGTTTGGGCTCTGCAGTGCAGTAAGAGCTTTCTGAGACTAAGAAGGTAGCCCATTTTCCTTTTCTCTTTCTTCTAAATGCTCTCTTGATGTGCTTGCTAACCTGACGAGGAGAAGGAAGGACAAAGAACTTCGTAGCACTATGCAATACCTTCTAGTAGTTAGAGCTGCACTGTTAGGAAATAAAGAAGTGCTTTGTGGTAAATTGCCTTTAGTCTGCTGCTTACCCTTGCAAGAACAAGGACAAATCTTCAGACCTCCTCCTCCAGGGCTGCTGGAAGGCTTACTGCACTAGAGCTTGTGGAATGCATAATCACAACGTGGCTGCCACAGATATGTCCATCAGTAAAAATGGCTAACCATATGTGACTAAGACCAAATTTTATAACACTCAACTGTCAAGTAACTCTTTTCTTTGGCAATATCTTTTGSTTTGTGTGACACTGAAAATTGAATTGCTTTTACCAGATCAGAGGGAGAATCAGGAAAACAATCTACCTAATCGATAAACCTGTCCCTTTCATCATATTTGCATGAATATGGCAGCATGGGCTTTAACTTGAAAAGGCGTCCACGGTACAATCAGCTGTCTGAGGAATTTTATCCTCATCTTGGGCAAGAGAATAAATCAAGATGATGGTAACTGATCTAGACTTAGTTAAGATAGTCTTATTAGAAGACAGGAGAGATAGCAGTCAAACTTTGATTACTTAAATAAGTCATAAAAGAAAAAAATGACATGTTCTTACCAAGGAAAAAAAGAAAATCATGCCTTCCACATCCTGTTTATGCTGTTTGAAAAGAATTTGCTAGCAAGGATGTGTATTTCTCACAGTTGCTGTCAGTTTTAACCGCTCTCTAATCTTCCCCAGTTTAAGACTGCTGTTCAGCATTCTAAAGGACCTATCAGCCCATAGTGATTTGCACAGATAGCCAAGTTCACCCACTAATCAGTAGCCACGCTACTGCCACAGAAGACGTCTAACATGAGCCCTGGCATATGCCTTACATAGCCCTTCCTTAACGGTTTACTGATGGACTAAACTAGCTGGAGAAAGTATTTTGGGAACAAGTAAGGATACAGAATATACATATGCACAGCAATAAATGGATCTTTGATTACATATTTATCTTTATTATAAACAGACATATTACATCATTCAATTATTTCATAACCACTCAATATCAAAATTTAAGAATAAAGATGCCCATTACAAAGCAGATGAACATGTGTCTTAAAAGAATTTTAAGGTTCAAAACCTTGAGTGCTTAACTCAAAACATCAGACAGAAGAGCAGTAAATCAAGAGGAACCACAAGAAACACTGCTTCTTTGCAGCTGTTATCTTAGAAGAAATTACGAGCAACCAAATGTGACATGCATTGGGCAGGTTCATTACAGCACTCACACCTAAGAATTACTTTAGAGCAGCAAATTGAATGCCGAAGAAAATATAGCTGGTAAACAGGATGCAAACTGAGCTTGTTCTTGCTGATTCCAAAGTGACTTCCTATAGAAGCATGTTGGGAAAGGGAGGATGGGAATTGAATTCAATCTGACTTATAAACAYGTTAAAATTCTAGTTACTAGCAACACCAGTCATTCAGGAAAGAAAATACCGTTTCTATCCTTGCAGTAATGCTCTTGTATCTTATAAAGCAAAAGCGCTGCTAGCATCTATGCTTCATCTGTAACTACCAATCCAAGAATAGCATACAATAGCAATTCCTACCTTAACATGTGTTGATTCAAAAAGTCTCAGTTCCATACTAGGGCCTTCAGCATAGGAGCATCATAAACTGTTCCATGTCACCAAGCTGATCCTAATCATACACACTAGTTTCCATTACTATCTTCAGTTTTCAGTACTGAAGAGCTTTTGAGGTCATCTCAACTAATCAGCTCAGGAGAAGTAATCAGTAATATACTCTGCTTAGATCATTAGGGCAGGTACTTGACTAAAGAAATAAGACAAAAACATTTTGACATTCTGGATTTGGGACTGAAGTCAGTCTAGCACATGAAGAGGTAGCTCTCTCTCGGTCATATACCCATCAGGATGGGTCTGCTTAGAGGGACTGGCAAATAAAGCAATCTGATTTGAGCGCAAGGCAGATGATAAACCCACAGACCTCTGGCTCTAAATCTGAATGGGCGGTGTAGAAAAATGAGCCAAGGCAAGCATTGGTTCTAAAGCTTTTGGGACGGAGAGGAAAACCAAAGCACAGACTGCAGTTTTCCAGAGGTATTTTTTAAGCACCCAGTTTGAAACCAGCTGTACATTTCAAACAGTTAGCTTACCCTCAAATTGTAGCAAAAGCTCTCTCCTCCAGGAGCCTGAAACCCATCACTTCCTGAGTTAAAAATATATCATATGTCTATGAAAGTATCTACAAAGGAATTTTTTATATATAATATATACATATATGATCAAGATGTCAAAGTTACAAAGACTAAACACAAAAGCAAAACAGAAAGAAAAATCTCATTTCCTATTAATTTAGTTATATATATATAGATAGATATATAAACTGAGTGCAAGCACCAGCAAGGATTCTAGCATGCCTACTGAGTCTACTTTTGCAGCAAGGCAGCCTGAGACAATTTTTCTAAGGTCTGTCTGACAAGGTGCAAATGAGAGAAATGCTGAGAGGTTGCCGACTCTGCCCAGTACTACACAGCGATAGCAGGTCAGAAAAACACGTTGGTTTGAGGTGCTCTCAGCAGCATTTCAAAATAGACAAAAGAGAATCTGTACTGCCTTTATACTGATTATTCTGGCTTTACCATTTGATTTAAATACACAAGACTCTGAAGAGTGATGCTTCTGCAGTGTCTTAACTGCGGCAGAATATTATGCTAAACGAGCAGTACATAATTAAATTGTCCTTTTTTTTGTTTATTTTTTAGGTTGCACATGTCAAAGGATAACCACTACATCAATTTTCCTTGATGTTGATGCTGCAGGTGGCCAACTGCTGTTGCTCTTTTCCAAGCTAGTAGGGCCATACAGTTGCACGAGAGGTGAGTCATGGAAGATTTGCAGTTCATAAAACACAGAATTTTTTCAGCCTCTTTCAGTTTT
>PTEX01000019.1:452780-672436 GCA_003342815.1 Eudromia elegans | reverse complement strand
GCCATTTGGGAAAACAAACACATGCACTCTATCAGCTGAGGTGTGTGAACCCCAGGGTAGCACTGGAAAGAAGCCTGTTGACTTCAGCCAGAGATAGACTGGACCATGAATAAACACCATAAAATTTCAAATCATGTTGTGAATACTCAATACTAAAGGAATTAAATCTCTCAGTTTGAAAAAGCCACTGGTTCTCCATTCTGAGATACTCTGCACAGGCCAAACTCTGCACTGTCTTCCATTCTGTTCGGTCCCAACAACTGACAGCACAAAAGCAGGCCCTAAGTTCTCCCACAAGGTTGTTTTTCCTGGACACAGCAGTTTCGTACATGTATGCAAGCCAGCACACTCAACAATCATTTGTTATACATCAATCTTTGACAATATATTAGCAATGGAAACAACTCAGAAACACCATCTTACTCAAAGTTAGAACCTAAATGTGCAATACGCTATACAATGACAATACTTTTATATGTAGACAATTGGTTTTATTTCATTTTATTTTATAAAAGCACCTAAATAACATGCAGGATTCATTGGTGAATTATGATCCAGAAAGCCAGGTAGTAAGCAGGATTGATAAGAATGTCTACAATTAAGATTACAGAAGAAACCTGAGAGATAATTAGTCTCACAGCTTTCATGTCGACAATAGAGAAAAAGCTTCTCCTCAATCCCCACTTTACACAGCAGGCACAGGAGAGCTTCTTGTGGCCTTTTTTCTGCCTCTGTTCATAGAAAGAAAAGCAAACAGAAGATTCAAAAAAGTCATCCCAAATACAGTCCCTAGACTTGAGTTTATCAAGATCTGAAGGCAGTTTGCAGATGATGAAAAGCAAAACCATACATGCAAGCTCTGAGCTGAGGACTTCTTTTCAATGCTACCTCTACTAGTAAGGTTTTAGCAACTTTGTAGTTGAACAGGACAAGCTCCTGTCACTGAAGCTATTCTGCTTCTCTCAGAGCTACTAATGTTTCATATCCAGCACTGGATGCCAAAAATCAAACACAAATCAGCTGCAGACTCTGGAAACAAACAAACAAACAAATCCCAAACATTAAGATTATTGGGAGATCTGGGAGAAGAATCAGAAATTCTCCAAACTGGCCTCACTTCGAAGAGAGGTTAGGTTGGTAATTATATTCCAGCAGTTCAATTTTCTACAAAGGAAATGTAGAAAACTGTTTACTCTTTGTGCACATGGGAAATAAGAGGAGAAGTAATGAGGTTTTAATTGCACTAGGGAAAGTATAATTTAGACATTAGAGGAGGGGGAAAGTTTAAAAAATATGGATTGAAGCAGCCCTGGAAGAGATTGTCCAGAGTTGGATGCCTTACAAACGCCTGTCAAGCTTGACATGCACTCTTGATTTAGTCTTGGACATGGGAAAGACTGGATAGCCTTCTGAAGTCCCTTCCAATCCCATGACTGTGATTCATCTAACAACTGATGTTAAATTTGGAATATAATAATATAGACTTTCACATGCTGGCTCCAGGCCAGCAAGACAGCTATTGTTCTGCAGAGAACACTATAAATCTGAAAAGAAACAACTGTTACATGGTGAAAAAAATCAGCCTATGAAAACCACAACAATATCAATACATAAATCATTAACAGAACAGGGCTTTGCTAGAAGGAGAGAGACAGAAGGAATTTGGTTAATCTTACTTAAGTGCCAGTTTACAAATCTCAGCCAAATGTCCACTTCTGATAACAAGTGAAYGCAGCTTTCATTTGAGACTGCAGAAAGAACAGGACATGCAGGCTAACAAATCAATGTCTTGTGAGATGCTTCTTACTTCAGATATACAGATGCTGCCCTATTATATGAAAACATTTTGCTGTGTGAAAAAGCTTGTTTATATACTTCTGGTTGGATTTGTAAACTAGAGTTCTAGCAATTTATACAAATTTCAAGGCTGACTCTGCTGTGTTCAGCAAAAGGGTACAATGCAAGGTCTTAAAGCTACCGACATAAACGTTTGTATAAAAGAAGGTACAAACATGGACACTCTGATTTGGAGCCCCTTCAAATTTCTGCAAGGCTGGTACAAGAAAGAAAGTGGATAGATGCATTTATCCCCAGGTCCAAGTCTTTTCTGACTGTTTTTCTTCCAGATGAGAGAAAAGTCCAGAAATGGCCTGTTGGCTGGAATTTCATCAAGACAGTTCTTATCATATTTGGGCCAATCCAATCCTTATAATCTCTATGCTATGTGTCAGTTTAAAGACCATATCGACATTTACTTTAACAATAGGGGGTGAAAGAAAGGTGGTAGGAATAACCCTTGTCCCAATTTATCCTTCYTCCCTACCCACACTTCACCTCCCACATTTCCACCATGTCCACAAAGAATAACTCTTCCCAYCCCCTCTTAAAAAGGCAAAATGGAGACAGGCTTGGCATGGAGATGCTCTGAGGAAGATGCTCTGGGGAAGTGCTAGACCAATCTCGTTCATCCATAAACTTGCTTTTTTCATATTAGAAGCAACTGGCCTCACCTCCTCATCAGCATTGAAAGTTAGGAGGTAAATACAATTGAGTTAGTGCCAGGCAGAGATGAACTCTGGCCAGGAACAAGTAGGTAGGATCACAAAGGAATGAAACTGAGGATAAAAAGAGGGTAAAAAGGGGAAAGAAACCATCAGGAATAAATAAAAGACAGCTAATTCTGAAGATGCAGAGTGTTTGGTCACAGAAACAAGAAGAGCAAAACAAATGACACAGGACAAAGACTACCAAATGGCAACCTTTTTCCACACACTAGTAGTACAGTCAAGTGCTATGACAGCTCAACTGGGGAGTTTTATCTGTCTTTAGCTGACTAAATTTAAAAATTAGCTAAATATAAAAATTAGGTAAGCTAATTTTTCTTTTGTCCCCCTTCTCTCCAAAATAGTAATAGACAAATAATTCAGGAAATACAAACAAACCTCTTCAGACAATTTTTTACATGGCACATCAGGCCACTGAAGAGTCATCCTTCTTTGTTCTTTTTTTTAACCTTGTTGTTTGAAAAGTATTTTACAATTTTCCCCTCAAAAGTGACTCACACAATCCAGCTAATTGCCAGGCTAGGGCAATCCTCTTTTATATACAATCTCAACAACCATTCTGAACTCCAGTACTGAAAGTGAGCAGGTCAGAAAGATGACAGTTATGCAACCGTTTACACAGATGTGAATAAAAAAAAAAAAAAGTGTATTGTTGATATTAGAAACCTAAATGCATTCTTCACTTTTCTAAGATGATAAAACATTTAAGGAGATTCTCAAAAACTGTATATAAAAACAGTTAATTCTTCAAATAGCACTGCTACTTCACATCTCATTATCTCTTCTCCACACAAGAATGGTTTCTGGTTTAGTCTTTCTCCTTTCTCTTGAGTTCCTTTTCCCACAATTCCTACACTGGATTTCTTCTTTAATAATAAAGAGAAACATCCCTCTCCTCTATTGAAATTAGCATTATACTGGCTCCCATGGAAATACTTACACTTCTTAATAGACCAGATATTCAAGCCTTAATCTAATTCAAGCTAAAATCTCTCTGTACAAAACCTCCAGAAACCAGCACTGAGGAGATAAGGGAGAAGGAGAGCAACTGCATTTCCCTGGAGACTTACACATACAGCACACACACAGTCTGAGGAAAGGGTGGTTTGGCCAATTGCACAGAAGAGTTCATTTTCTCATGGGGATTGTTAAAAGACAAACAGTGGCTCTGCCTCCAATAAAACATATTTATAAGCATAACCAATATTCAGAACCAGTAAACAGGGAGTAAAATTCTCTGCATTAAAAACTGTAGAGATTTTAACATACACTAAGTCCACCACTCTCGCTGGGGAAATTCCTGGAATATTTCCACCGCATGTGATTCATATCCAAGTCTGCTAATCTTGGAATGCTTAGGCTTCAGTTTTAAAAGATGTATCCAAAATCACAATCAAAACAATAGATTGTTGAAAGAATTTTGTGAGCACAAACACTTATGATGAAAAATAAAAAAAAAGGCACCTGAGTATTCAAGTATTTTCAGGAAGAAGAAACAGATAACAGATGGAATTACACCTAAAGGAGACAGAACAAGGAACTTTCTTTTTCTTTTCTTTTTTTTAACAGCAAAAAATCTACAAGGATAAAGATAAGGTAGCTAATAAATGCAAGACCATATAATCGCATAGACTAGATACATACAACTGCATGGCTCTGAATCAATACAACAATATTTTTGACTAATAGCATCAAAACTCAGTCTCTCAGTAATGACCTCCAGGATCTGCTCTGTGTAGAATAAGATAAAATGGCAATAAATGCACCCAAGACCTTTGTGCATGACAGATTAGAGGTCTGTAATGGAGCTCCTGCTACACACAGTTAAAGAATTCGTATGACCCTRTCCTAACAGTGTCCTGTCACCCAGGCTCTAATATCTCAGGGATATATCAAGTTCCCTGGCAAAGTTCCCTATACTTTGAATACTCTTCCTATAATCCTAATCACTTAGCTGCTTCCAGTGGCCAAGGAATTCTTCATTGGCAAGATCTCCACCTTCCTGAGCTTAAAAAAAACCCCAAATCCTGTACTGTTGCTCAGCCAGTTTCCCACAGCACCACACCTCCAGATAATCAGCATCTGTGCTAGTTTCTAATCCTGATTAGAAACCAGCTAGATACCTTGCACACATCTTCACTATGTTGGCTTCAAGCTTGAGCTCTTAGTGACTTGAGGGAAAACATACAGTGGGCCCATGGGTCCTGTTCTATTGCTGTGCTTTAGCTTTGTGAAATGCAGTCTTTTATCAAGTCCTCAACAACCAAGTAAGAAATAACTTGAAAATTCTGAATTCCTCTCTTTACTATCCCTCCTCTGCCACTACACTTCTTCATGGCACTATTAAACTTATTGACTCTGCTGAAAGGCTCATCTCTGGCTGAAATGTGACTATGTTTTGGCAGGGTAGGAGGGTGGGGGAGAAAGAACTACATGTGTGTACATGTGTGCACATATCTTTCTTTTTAAGAGGATATGCATGTACTGATTTTCAGCTTGCGGCTTATTTTTGTCAATACCTTTCTAATTGCTTGCATCACTGCTGAGAAGATCTACTGATTCTTCCTGCCTTATAGGTCCTCTCCTAGGAACAGTGCAACACTTTGCGGTGCAGCAGTGTATGCTTTGAACACTTTTACTGATGACCAAACCAGCTAATGCATAGCACAAAATGCTCCAAACTACTTAAAATAAAAGCCAAAGCACRGAAGGCAGGCAACTACAGGCAAACAATGCTTTTACAATTCTCATTATCATTTTGCTTCTGTAAAGGATGAAAAGCTCTTAAGGGAAGGAGCTAGTTTTCAGCTGGTATAAATAGATCTGTTTGCACAGAGTTAACAGACTTCTACCAGTTTATATTTGCTGAGAAGCTAGTAGCCCATCTTCCTGTATCAGTTTTGACAGCTAAGTGTAAACTCATTAATCATGATCTAGAGTATTGCACTTCTGCAACATCCACAATCACACTGGCCTAGCATTATTTATTCTTTTTCTTATCTGTCAGGGAAAAAAAAAAAAAAGTCTCCAGGAATCCGTCTGGTGAGGTACAGGACAATGGATGATTTCTGCCTCTGACGCAACAATCTCTGGTTTCAGATGACTCAGTCCATCTGAACATGAGACAGGGTAGCTAGCAAGATTGTTCTTCTTTAGATTAAATACCGTGGTCCTGCTTTCAAATAGAAGAAACATTTCAAGGCATCTTTTTCACTGTGTTAATAGGTAACCCCTTAACAGAGTAATCCAGGCAAACTCCACACAAGATCTAGTAATTAGAAGACAGGACAGCAAGTCCGAACTCCCAGATTCTGTTTCTGCTCTTTATTCCTTCACAGTCTGTGACCTTTTCCTGCCTCCACTCTCTAAAAACAGCTCCAAGTTGGTACAAGAATGCTATTCACCTCATATATTTCTAGGAGAGTCTTTTTTGTTTGTTTTTAAAAGTGTACTTGACAATTCTGGATCAAATCTTCACTCTTAGGGAACAGTCAAGCTTCACTCTTTCATTTTTTAACCTTATTACTTCCGCTATGTCATTTAATTTTGTATGATCAGTGATGACAGCAATGCAAGTTCTACACAGAAAATTCTAGCAAGGTGCTCTTCAAATATTCAGAAATTCAGAATAGTTATAAAAGGGATTACAGAAATAATGCAAGCTGTCATGAGGTGCATATTGCTGCTGTATGCTATGTCATTAAAATAAAGAACTCAACATAATCAAATGCTTTAAAGTATGCGGCCACATAAAGTTTGGGTTTTTTTGACGAGACTTTTCAATACAAGTGATTAGACACAATTCTGTTTATATTTCGGTCCTACAGCACATGACCCATCAAAAAAAATCCCCCAAAATAATCTTTTCTAGGATGCTATAAGATGACATTACACTGTATGTTCAGCAGCACGTGAATATTTAACATAGAGTCATGCAGAAAAAGAAAATATATAATTATCTTCTTGAGAAGTTTAAAAAATAAATAAATAAATAAATAAAAGAGTGTTTCCTAGAGTGAGGATAAACAACAGAAAGACTACTGGCCTAGTTTCAGTTTTGACAGAAAAGTCAGAGAAAGAACAAAACGTCAGGTAGAAGAGATATTCCAAATAAGAGTTGATTTGTTAGATTAAMATACCAGTACATCTTTTCCCAGCACTATTATCTCATCTGGAGAGACACCTGAAGCAATTATTAACTATCTACAACAAGGATAGAGCTGCTCCTATGCTGGAAAAGACAGACACTATTCTGGATTTACAATTGCTGCACATGAGCAAGGATGAGACGAGATCTGGAAGAAAATTAAATAAAATGATTTGTACAGGTCCTAGCCAGTGCTATTAAAAACACAACAAAATTTGAGTGAGGAAGAAAACTGCCCAATTTAAAATGGTTTCTTGTTAGTGTATTACTTGAGCTAATTTCCTGAGGTTGGCAAACATTTAAGGGTTTCAGTTACCACTTCCATTCCTAATAACAGCAAGTTTTGCTTCCAGTTTTGGCTTTTGCCTGAACTTGAAACTCAAGCATAATGCAAACCCACATCAAGCAGAAAGGGGATAAATCAGATCCATGCTTAGCCTGCATGGGTAAAACTGAAGAGATTTTTGCTGCTGTAGTCACAATAATAATTTTTTTTTCAGTTGAAAAACTATTGGCCCTGTTCAGCAAGTGACTGCTTTGCTTCTGTGCCACACAAAGCCACAGGAAAAAAATGAATCCAGCCTTTTGCTAGTTTTTTAACTAGCTGAGTTGTTAGTTGAGGAACAGCAGCACAGAATCTTAGAGCCTTGTAAACTGAATTAAGCAGACAAATGTATTTGTTTTCGGTTCAACAGGAGGCTCTTATATTGAATACATATGATGGAAGAGACATGCTAAATTGAACGAGCCTGGAGGCTTAAAGTGATATTAATTCCACTTGCATTCAACCATGTGGATCCAATGATCAAAGGGATTTAGAAGCAAGAAGGGAAAAATAGCTTAGTCACATTCACCCAATAATGGAAATAACAACACTTAGCAATAGTCATCGCCTTGGGGTAGCGCAGGACAGTAACAGATGTGAGGGGAGCAGCAAAGCTATCTCCTCACACATCAGGAAGAGGAAGGAACTGCAGTCACACTGGATTTTCCTGCATGGCCTCACATCTTCACCACAAGCATGGAAGAGGGCCAGGGGAACTTCTCCTCTATAAGTTTAGGAACTTTTTTTATATAAAGCACTATTAGAGATGGCTCCAAGAGTTCCTCTTAGTACAGTTTTGAAGAGATAACGAAAGCACGTCAAGCTGTCACTGTAATCATTGAGATTACCACGTAAGACTCTGAAGAGGCTAGAAGCAGCCCAGTTGAGTCAGCAAGTGTCAGGACAGCAAGCTTTCATGTCATCAGTTAAGCTCTCTAAACTTTGCATTGTATGGACAAGAAGTAAAACTGAATTAGTTTAATTTTTCAAGATTCTTATCAAGATTCAGAGAAAAATTTTGCCAGATGGTTTCTCTACTACCAAATGAGAAATCTTCAGTTATTAGTCATTAATGGGATATTGTGTGAGCTTTTTTTTTCCCTTCCCTCAGAGGAATTATCTGGTGAGGCAGAAAAAAAAAATTCACTACCATAAAGGTATTCCAAATAAAGTTTTTCCATCTAAGAATAGGGATAGAAAAGAAGGAAGACACCTAATTTTACATTTCCTGGATAGATAGCAATCCAAGGCTAGGTAGCCTGAAAACCATAATCAAGAAAAATGTTATTTTAAAAAAGATAACTTTTTAAGTTTTGTCTTTAAGCTGTACCTTATTTCATCATCATGCTTTTTAAACAGCAGACTTAGGAATATTGAACATACAACACTAAGATAGATAATAACTCCTTTGTTATTGCTGAAGTCAATTGCCTAGATTTATACCATCATAAAATAATCATAACTGAGTGCATGTGAACATGTGACATAAGTTTGTTTCATCCCCATCTACATTTTCTCCATGTGTATTTGGAGAGGACAAAAAAGAAAAAAAAAAAAAGAAATCACAGAAAAGCAATCTAAACAGGAGTAGAAAGCATCACCAACAAGTAAAGTCAAGACTCTGGAGCTGTAATCACCTCTTCCAAAGGGCTGCCCAACTTTCCCACAGAGCAGAGCTAGATGATGCTGATTTGCTGAAGGTCAGAAGGCAAACAAATACACTTATATTTGAGGAGAAAACAGATCACTCGGTAACTGGATGGAATCTCTGAAAGACAAATCTCATCTGCAGGCCACTTGCCTGATAGTCCTGACCAGTCCTGCTCAGCTTGATATGGTTCATATTGAGCTTCTCCTTTTGTGTGCAGCAGCATTGACACTGGTATACAATTCAATGTAGTTGCACCTCTGTAACAAATTAATCATGAAAGGAAGCGCTCAGAATATTAAGGTTGAACTGTTCTCTATATTCTTGTTCAAAGGTAGATGAGCTAAGGGTTAGTGGATTTTTTTAATTATATATCTGGCTTTAAATCTGTGAAGGGACAATTTTTTGAGAGTTAAGAATTTGTAATAGTAAGAATCAAAATTGGCCACATAATCAATAACTTCATACTTAGTCACCTTAGAATTCCACCTGCCCCAGTCTAAAATGGCATCAATACCCCCACACTCAAACTCGGTTGAACTGAATAAGATTCCCCCGATTTAACAGACTTCTGATCACGTCTTTTGGCAAACTTAATCAGTTAAGTTCTTTGAGACTCTCAGATTCAAGACATTCATCCAGAGAAGTGGAAAGTATTCTTGCCATAACTAGAGATGGTTGGAAAAGTAGTTGATTAAAAAAAAAGTGCTGGTGAGGATTTATGCTAGTGCATGGGGATTTTTTCATGAAGAGTGGCAATTTTTTCAGAGGCCAGAGGATTCTGTGTTTTTATTTTTAAGCTCTCTTCATCTGTTACTCCAGGTTAAAAATAATTTTTAAAAAAGTGCTAGTGATAAGTTTCCTGGTGTCTTACTGCATTTTTAAAATACTTCAAATTTACTTCAAGAAGGATTCTGTGGTACCAGAGACTAGGAGAGGATTTTTGTGGGCTTTCTTTTTGCCAATTTCCTCTCTATTATGTATATTTTAACTGTTACCCTTTTTTAAAATAAAAAAAAAAGATTGAAGCACTGCCTGTGTTTTAACCTTGCTTGTGCAAAGCTGCTATGCCTTCTGCATGGAGTATTCAGATTACTTGTCCCAAAAAAGTTTGAGGCAAGAACTTACATGCCACTTAAATAACAGTTACATCCAGTAAGACAAAGACTGCTAGCATGCATAAAACTACTGAATAATCATCTCCCCACGAATGCATACARCTACAGGAAGAAAATAAACACAGAAGTAGTTAAACCACTTATTATAGGTTTCTAGTAGCTTCAGGCTATCTGTACTGTTGCAAAGTAGTTTTTTTTCCTATTCTTTGGAGACAGACAGGTTGGTTTTGAAGCATAAGCTACAATTTTAATCAGAAAAAATATCAGTGGGAGACTTGTATAAAAGTCTAAAGTTCAATAAATGGGAGAGATAAATACAATAATTCACAATAATTTTATGTTTGAGTTAAACAAAGACTGAGGAAAACATTTTAATCAAAATGTTGACTCATAATGAACTGAAAGGTCATGAAAAGCATCACTAATACATATTGGGGGCTCTACTGGCAGGTTCAAAGCTTAGAAACAGAAATATGACAAAGTCTAAGCATGTGAGCATGTTTAAGTGAGACATCTGCTCAAGCTACTCAGCTCATTCACAATGAGCTCCTTTTACAATGGTTACAAGCAAATATGCTAATCAAACTTGCTAGTTCAAGCAATAAAAAAATCCTCACAGTTTCTGTGGTAGAAAGACAACTTTTAACTTAAATTTTCCATCCTAGAGAGCTTAAGGAGTCCTGCACTTGCATATTATTCAGCGTTACCATTTATCCCTCCTTCCTATTACCTTTTCTGCCTTTTTAAGTTGTTTTCTACATGAAAGTAGGTTACCTAGCAACAAAGATGACCATAATTTTGTTCACCTGTTTACCATTACACTGGAGGCTCAGCACCTGAATAATCTACTGCTTTAAAGTATTTCAGAGGCAAATTTATTCAATAATAAAGAAAACATACAATCATGTATGCAACTAAAAAATTTTAAGTGTGAGATAGATGTGCAGCTGCAAAGGTAGGCACCCCAAGGTAGGCAATTTTCCTATTATCGCATCTCCCACAATTATCTCCTTCCTGAAGTACAACTTTCCATTCTCACTACATTCAGAAGAAAATTAGTTACAGCACAGCAGCTCCTCTTGAGCTAAGCCAAGTTCAGTAGGAACAAGTAACAGCATAAACATGTAGCAAGAAAGCCTTTGCCTTTCAAGTAGTAGAAAGAGATCAAGTTGAGACAAGAACTTCTGAAATGCATTCAAATTGGACAGTCTTAAAGTCAAGTTTTAATTTAACTGTGGTAATTTATTTCCTAAAGATTACTAGAGCAAATGAGTAAGAAAAATCAAAACATGCGAATGTCTGATTCACTCTTTTAAGAGAAGAACAATCCAGATCAGATTCACAGTGTTCATTTTCCACTCAAAAAACAAAACAAACAAACAAACAAAAAAACCCACCACACAACAACCAAACAGTTTAACTGCTTGGCTTAACATAACATTTTGAACTGGATCCACTAGACATCTGACACCCTAGTTACATCTGCATATCCACTGCTTGAAAAAGTAACAAAGGAAATGTGAAATTTCTTTCACCAACAAAATAAAAAATACCACATCCAGTAACACCTCARAAAATACACAGGTTAGTTTTATACCAATAAAGGCATCAGTTTTGCATTCTGAAAACGTGTATTTTCTCAGTGAAGAGACTTGGTAACTTGAACATCACGCTCCTATCCCATGTAGTCTCTTTGTAGCTGGACAGGACAACACTGATGGCCCCTTACCATGGTCAAGCTGAGGGGCATTCACAGCTGCCAGCAATTAGAGTGGACCTCTAACAAGCTCTGCACACATCACAGGCAAAATAGGAGGTGGCAACAGTTCCTAGGCAGTTCTAATTCCTGAAATCTGGAAGCAGCAATAAAAGGACCAAAGATACTTTCACCAGTAACAAAACTCATCACCTTCAATCTGGCCACATAGTGCTCCTGTATCTAGTTAGTTCTGGCTTTCTGTCTTTATTGCTTATCCTTCAAAAAAAAATTATGCGATGTTTTCTTTAGGCATGATTGAACAAGAACAGCAACGATAATAGCAACAGTCTTCGGGGTCATTATTTTCATTTTGTTTTGTCACCTGCTCTAATTAAGCTCCAGGTTACATAAAGGAAGTCCAGTTCTTCATCTTAATGGTCACTCATCAGGTCTCTGAGGACTACAGTTTGAGAGTTTACATTTTTAAAATATCACTAAAAACAACCTCAAACTCCCCAACTTTCTCAGAGTAATACACTCACATTAAACTTGTTCTTCCACTTCATCCAGAGATGGCATTCATTAAGAAGAGGATCAGTCCCAGCTTTATCTCAAGTTTACTAATGTGCCACACACTGGGAACCACGGAAGACTACGACGGACTAGCTGGAATAAGCTCTTTGGCCATTCATTTTTCCAGTGTAGCATGGAGCAACCTCAGTTATTAATATGATTCCAGATCTGACATTCCTGACGAAAAATGGGGTGGAAACTTCTCTCAGCATTAAGCCCTCCTCAGCCATCCACTTTTGTGCAAGGGCTTTTGTTTCCAGCATGCTGCAACTCACAGCTAGCAGTTTCACTTAAATGGAGCTTGATTCACTTCTTAGGTCCACTGCGAACTTTCAGCCTTGGGCAAACCAGAACCGTTCTGTGCTTCTCACCTACACATAGAATAGTAAATATCCTCTTCTTCTCTCAATAAGACCAAATGCACTCAAGAAAACTGGTAAATGACAGACTTGAATATCCCCCTGGTTCCCTGCATCACAGGGATAAATAAAATCAATTAAGCTGTTGTTGACACCTCTACACCAATGCACCTCCTGCCTTAAATCCACAAAAAGCTATTCTCTGAACTAAAGAATTGTTYCTGACACATAATACACCTTTATTGGGAATAGACAAAAAAAGTAGACGTGTTAACACTGACTCAYGGAGTTTCTTCAGAAACATAACAGGAGCTATCTTAATTTGTATCCAAGCAGTACAGCTGCTATTTTTGTTTCACACTAAAAAGGCAGATTTGTCACTGTAATGCCAACTAAGATTGTAAAACCTCAAGTGAATTAGATTTTTCCAGCTCTTGAAGGATCAAAATCTCTAAAGTTGTCTCTCTGAGCGGAATATTAGGAGATGGAATCTGTACTGGAAGTACTACAGTATAGATAGCACCTACAAAGCAGAGAGAAAAGATTAAAAAATACCTTCTTATCACAGTTCTTGAGCAATTCTTGTCAGATGCCAACTTCTCACTAGCGCCAAAACTTAGGGGGAAAAAACCAGTATTGAATCCTGATGGCTTCAAATGCTGGAAAAGTACACTTACTTCTCTGGAATGATCCTCTAAACCAAGAAGAAAAAAATCACATCTCTGCTCTTGCAAATTTTGAGTGCCCCAGTTTTAATCATATTCTTTCTTTATGCCTGCAATGACATCATCCAGGAATACAAAAAAGGAAATTCATTGCAAGCTTAATCCACAGCCCTTTCAGGGGCTGAAGATCCAAACTGTATTGAATTAATAAATTTATAAGAATGGGGATTCTGCCTTCATGAATTTTATACAGATGTTATTTAGAGGTCCAAGAAGAAACACATACGAAGTCTGGAAAACGCAGTAATTGAATATGCTATCATTGACATTCCTCTACAGACCAGAGCTGTACCAGATTAAACTTTAATCTTATGATAAAGAAAAAAATTACACCTTTCAGTAGTTTAAAAGCTGATAAGACTATAATTTGCAAAGATGTTTTTAGTCTACAGTTCTCATGTTTAATGATCAAAACAGTTCATTTCTGCCTTTATAGACTACATAATATAATCTTGTTTATCTGAAATTCTTTGGGGATATTACAATACACTTGAGATTCAGATATTCCTGACAGTGGACTGAAAGGATTGCAATGACTTGCATCAGCTTTTAAAAGAGGCATTTTTCCTTTAACATAGTCTTTTTAAGAGAGCTAATATTCTTTTTACTGCACTCTAGAGATCATTAACAGGAAGAGGAAAAAAAATTAAATAAAAAGAATTAATAAGTAAAGGAAAAGAGAGCAAGAGAGAGGAAATTCCAACCAATTAACGACTGYTCTTTGACAGCTCTTCTTAAAAGAAATCATGACATTGTTATTATTATGGAACTATCCTATTTACAAGGTACGATATGGAACTTCTCCAATAAAGAAGAGATGATGCGGAATGTCATAGTTTTCCAACCTTCACCCAAAAAAGAAGTATCATTAGTCATATGGATGATGAAAGCATTAGCATGCAGCTCTGGGTTTCATTTTTCAGAGCAGTCATTTGTACAAAACAATCTGTATAAGACAGGCTGACCACTGTTGTTTCATTACAGATATTTCATGTTCTATAATCCCTTCTATGGCATATTTCCAAAAAATATTTTTAAAAGTCTGCAAGAAGAAAATGTAGAGACTGAGAGCATACRTAGAAAAAGCATTTGCCACTTCTGTGAAGATAATCTCTCCCATAGATTGGTGAAAAAAACAAGCAGCATTCTTCTCCTTTGCACACTGGTAACTGCAACTTAGAAAATATGCCTAAATTTTTCATTGTGCTACAATCATTAGACTATTTAATTTCTATGGGTTTAAAACAGACCAAGGTGATCTCCAAATCAAATAAGTAGGATAAAAAGTTTACCGCTTTCATACAGTATGATTTGTGCATCTTGGAGTAAATGCAGTAAGTAACGAAATAAGGGGTTTTGGGGAAAAAAAAAAAAAAAAAAAACAACAAACCACTACATGAAAAGAACTACCATGGGTCAATTTTTCACCCAGAGGTGGAAATATTCTCCAATTAATCTCTTGAAAATTTTGCTTAATAAAACACGATTGCTTTTCAGATTTTTCTCTCAAACTCAGATCAATACATTCTAATTAATTATTATATAGGCTTGTCTTTAAATGMAAGCTGTCAGTACACTAGTAAAGACTGCAAATGACTTCTTGTTGCAGTAAGAACTGCACTTAAAGAAGACTTGCAAGTAAGTCTAAAGTAAAGACTGCAGCAAGACTTGCAAGACTTACTAAGACTGCAAACGACTCTCTGTCCTCCTTGTGCTTTAGCACACATAGTTTCCTTATCAGTAACTGACTCCTCAGATAGACTGAGAATAAAGTGAGCTTTCTTTTTTATCTCAATTTACATATGCAGTAATAACACTCAGCTGGTCTCAGCCTCTCTTTTTAGCTAAATTATTACAGAGAAAAAAAATTATTCAACTTGAGTTTTCTCTGAGCTCCTCAACTTCACATACACATATTTCCCTCACATATACTGGCAGAAATCCCATATTTATGCATGCCCTGTACAGACACACTCACTTTTGCAGCCTCACTCCTAAAATTTTGGCCAAAGTGGCTTCTTGAAAGCCACAGAAAGGAGATTAGATCTCAGAAGTTTGTCTCAGGCTTTGCTCCATGTCTCATTGTACAGTCCYATTTTCCCTAGCTTACCTGTGCTAACTTTAGAGGACAAACAAAAGGAGATTCAAGCATTCATCTGGTCTATGCAATCTGACAACATGATTTAAAGGAGAAAAGACAGTTGCAAATTAACCAGTTAAACCAGTCTGATCAAAATAGAGAAAATAACTAGCAGATTCATACAGTCTCTAACAAGGCATTCCCTTGGCACCATTTTATGAGCATGTTTTTTTGACAGATATCTGCCCTCCGAAAACAAGACAGTAGCAACTAGCTTCTTAACAGGTCTTCAGATAGCCTATAAACTGGGTCATAAACTGAACATTCAAACTGAATTCAACCTGGCAACTGAGTTTTCCGGAGTTCAAAGTAAGAAGAGATTACTCCAAYCATCTTGTCTGAGCTTGGTGGGACACAGCCTAAAGAAATCATGCAAGAATTTCTCCATTTATTTATGATACTCTGGAGAAGGCAGTCACCCCACTATGTCCCTAAAGTTAGATTTTTATTTATTTTTTAGATGGCTAAACCATTTAACATCTCATTTGGAATTCAACCCTCCTTCAGCTTCCAACTTCTGGATCCAATTCTACCTCATTCTACCTCCTATCCACATAGGCACTACTATAACCAGCTAGAATCACCTTTTACCCTTTTGAAAGGTTATGTAGACTGAGCTTCTGTGGTCTCCAGCTTCAAGGCTTTTTTCCAGGCAATGGATCATTCTTCTATCTTTTTCTTGAAATTTTTCCAAATTTCAGTCTTTTTTCTGATGTGTGTATACTAGAACTGGATATGGTAACTCTGCAGTTGCCTCCATGGTGTTACCTAAGAGCAACASCCCACCTCTCTCTCCTTCTCTTTGATGCATCTTCTCTCCACTCTGTCTCGGTATAGACTTGATCACAGTTCTTCCCCTCAGCATCAGAGATTTTATTTCCTCGTTTATTCAGTACCATCCCTCCCAAAACCTTTCAACATATGCTGTTTTATCAAAGTGTAACATCCAATTCTCATTTCCACATCTATCATCTCACAAACCACATTAACGAGCATAAGTCTGCCTTGTAACAAGATCCAGATTAGCACATATAATATCACCTCCCATCCAACATCAATGTTTTAAAAACCAAAAGAAAACTCTGATGAGGACTGCATGGTGTCCATAAGTCTCTAGAATTAAGCCAGTCATCTAAAATCAGAACATAGTATTTATGGTCAAGATGTTCCTGGTAGGAGGAAATTCCAGTAGATGTAAAGGCCTGCAAACACATGTATTTGTATGTGTTATATAGAAATACTGATTTAAAACTGTGTAGATTAAAATAAATACTGAATTAAGTCTGTTCTTCCACTGACTCATGGAAATTAACACTGGGTTTTTATTAATGTATAATAAATGAGCAAAATTCATCTCTGATGCAAATGATGCCAGGGATACAGATATATTAGGAGCATTTAGTCTGCGAATCACATTACCGAAGCTCCAGTTGATAGAAAAAACATCCCTAGAGATGTCACTACTTTCCCTTCCAGGAACACTAAGAAACAGCCAATGAATGATTTAGGAGTTTTCCATACATACCATTTATACAAATCTTCCATTGCTTCATGCTAATGACAGTCAGACAGGTAGCAAATATCACAAAATGGGAAAGAAAATTTCAACAAGAAAGAAAAAACAAAGAGCAATGATTTTGCTAAAGCTGGTTTCTACTGAAAAATCTCATAAATGGAAACTTATTTGGCATCTTTGCTAGAGCTGAATTGGCAGARTAAGATGGAAAGCAGCTCTGCATCTCATTAAGTCCTGCACTATCACTAGCTGGAAACTTTGGAAAAATAGGCCTCTTTCTGTTTAGATACAAGTGTGCTGTTGCTGTACAGAGTRTCTGGCTTTTTCTTTCCTTCTCCTCAGTCCGGATAACATCTGCATAAAACAACTGTTTGTCTTATTAAAGCTTCACCTTGTGCTGCTTATTTTCCAGCTAACATTTATTTGTGACATTGCAGGCACTTCCTAGGTAACTAATTATAATGTTAGCAAGAGACAGTGATTAAAATGCTATTGCACAAACACATGTAATTGAAAGTTTTTAACTTAATTAATTTTAATTTGGTGCAGTATGCACCTACATTAGTTAACTAAATGCAGAGAAAACTARATTTCTTAATGAGGACTGCAGATTGGCACACAGAGACAGCAATATCAAAAGCTACTCAATCTTCAGATTAAGCAAACTATAMGATTTGGATGTTAGGTTGGTAATAAACACTGCAGAAAAAAAGCAAAATGCTTAAGAAACARAAAATCTGCTTTGGCATCAGGATTCCTTAGTAATAAAGAATGTCGTGAAAACAGATCAATCCCTAATAACACGTTTGACTGTAGTAGAACTACTTCTAAACATCTGTGTTGTTGAAAGAAGCCCTTTTAACAGTAATGGAAATTAATTCTTATCTCTTATATGAAACTGATCAGGGCACTAMAGTGTCCCATGGACAGATCCAGGCCAGTTTTAAGCTAAAACAGACTYATGAGCCCTGGACTAATTACCACTCTTAAGAGTCAATCATCTGACATACCATTTCATTTTTTCTTTCTTTTTTTTTCCCTCACCTTTTGCTTGTGTAGTGAGATTCAGTGGGAAGGACCCATATGCTTGCACAGCACTCAGCACAATAGTGCCACAAGCCGTCATTTTTTCAGTGAAAACAAAAACAACAAACAAGCAACAACAAAAACTCTACATCCTTTGTTTCCAGGTTGCCAGGTTCTGGCAGTGGGGTAAGGCTCCATTTCACACTTACAGATGCCTGAAAAATGGAATACTATACCCAGATTCACACAGTGAGAAAACAAATTCTTAGRTCAGCCATATAGCACAAAGGAAGCACAGTCCCTTTGTGAACCCAGACCTTAGCWACTCATTTCACAACCAACACTGGAAATTAGCCCCCTCACTCTCCTCTCACCAATCTCTCACTAATAAATTGACTGATTTCTCTTAAAGCCRTATACCCTCAAAAGGGCAAATTTATTATAATTGTGCAATATGTGTTCAGACAAAGCTATCTGCAGTCAGATTGAGCTCTTCAGACACAGTGAGATCAAACAGCTCACAAARTCCTTTGATGGAAATTTAATTCTTTAAAAATATGCATGAGGTAATTGAAAACACATTTTATGATACTTCGGATTATAAACAGTAGATCTCTGGCTGGGTTGAACAAACAGCATTAAGCCTTYTTCTTCCTTCTGAAAAGCCATAGTGCTTGGCAGCATGAGGTACTGATGTATCTTCTATACCAGCTCAGTAAAACCAGTGTTTACAGTGAAAAGCTTATTTTAGAAGGCAAACAGCACTCCCTCAGAAAAAAATAAAATTAAATTAAAAAATGGGAACTATTTGTAAATATTGCATATTGATAATTTAAAGCCATTTTGCAATATTGCCGTATTCTTCCAACATTTAAGCATAAAGCCCAGCTTTCTTACACGCACATGCGAAGACCAAGGCTTTAGCACTTTGTGCTGCTGAACTGCTTTAATTTTATTTCTTCTTGCCCAGCAAGGTGAAGTTTTGTGTTTAGGCATCAGAGGTACAGTAGGTAAGAACTGGACAAACAATTTCTCTTGATTTGGGTTCCTGAAGAAAAATAAGATGTTAATGGGGTGGAAAGGGGTAGATGAGGACATGTTTGGCAAAACAGTATGACAAAGCTGTTCCTTTTTTTCAGATGGTGCAATTCACAGAAAAACACAGACTAGTGTGAAGTTTTTTCCTGCTAAAGCAAGAAGGTGCAAAACCAGTCTCAGCTTATGCCACAGAAGTCCAAACCCAGGAGTCTGCAGGTATGTGGASAGACAACTGCTTCAGACTCTGCTTGACGCACACTCCAGCTATGAGCTGCCATCATCCTTCACTTCTTGGGGAAGGGCCTTCATGTATTCCAATGTCTTTTCATCTCACTGTCCTTTGAGAGGAAAGTTGAARGAAACCCATAAATACCTACAGTTCATCCTGTAGCAGAGCAGCATACTCAGTGCAAAGAATTCAGCCTGACTTTAATTGCATTCCCTATTTCTATTTTTGAAGACTCTAGATCTACCTAAGTGCCCACACCTTTCTCAGATTAAAAACTAGATTGCATCAGTCCTCAAAAGGAAGCAAGTATGATCATTGTTTTCATAGAGATGATTTTTCTCTTCATCTTATTCTAGGTCTGTGGCCTTTGGAAGGAAGTTCTACTCCTGAACACAGACCAAGGAAGCTGTGAAAAGCAGGCCAAGTCAGAGATAACCTTTACCTACTGTGTTATTTGCTTCAGCTTCCCCTCTGTTTCAGCAAAGAAACATTTGGTGAAACAATAGCACTAACCCACCCACTCTGCTTCCTCTCCTGCCTACTCATCTTGACAGAAGTCTTTTCATTATGCGCTAGCTAAGGAGAAGCCCTTGCTTTATGAAGAATGGCTACTCGCACCTCAGAAGAATGTTTCAGCCAAAGATTTCCGGTTTGCTTATTTCATCTGAACASCTGCAGTGAGTAAAAGCCTATGAATTTAAAATGGTAGAGTTGCATCCATCTTGTTTTCTCTCAGTCACTGAAAGAATGTGCTCTTTTGTGCCACAGAAACARGAAAACAGTGTGCAAAATCTAAAGGTTCCACACTTCCATAAACTTGTATTGTTTAAGGGATTCTTCATCATAATGAAAAAGTATTGGAAAAATAAAATAACGTGAGAGTACAGCATCGCCTCACAGTAAATCAGGCTTTAAAGTGAGAACACTCTGAAATATTGGAAAGGTTACAATTTCTTGTCTGAAGAGACATGCACTTAGGTACAAACTAACAAACCAGTGGTAAGGCACAACTGAATAGGCTTCTTATTGTTTTGCAGTATTTTCCCTGGTGAAGTGAAAGTACAGGAAAATGAAGTCTTTCCCTCTCACCACTAAAGACAGAACAATGCAAATCCCAGGGCAGCACTGACTTGTTAAACAGTCTCTGCTGGTTCTATTTTAAAGCTGTAAAGACTTTGAAGTGCAGTTGTAAACTCAATTGATTTCAAACAAAAGGCTAATGTAATCCACWTCAGCACTAGTACCATGCTGGCAGGGAATGCATCCTTCTTAGTAATAGAAATTACTCATTAGTGCTTAAAGCGATTCATTTCAGTGTTTTCAAGTCACTTAAGAAGTTGGATAGGACTGATCTTGGCTGAATTCAGCCACAGGGAAACAAAGCCAATCTCTGGACCTGTTTTACTGGGGAGACAGTAAAATTTCCAGGAACCTTGGCATTAATATCTGACACATTTATGTGCCCTTATTGTCCCAAACAGCTTTCCAGGTATTGTAGTTTTATATGTGAATTGTCACACCCTGCCTTGGACTACAGCCATCCCTGAGACAGGACCGTCAATTTTAGCAATGCAAAGTCAGCAGGACCAATCAGGGCAGCAGGAGACACAGCAACARCTTAGAGGACTGGACAGCCACCAGATTCAGACACTGGAAAATGTGTGGAGAGTTTGAGAAATACTGCACACTCTCAAAAAAAATTTGCAGCACTTAAAAGTAATGGAATAGAACCAGCCTAGGTCTTTACAGCAACAAGATCAGAAGTCGCCAAGAAAAAAGATTGACAAGGGATCAATCAGAATAAYACAGGAAAGACAGAACAGCTCTTGAGAAGGGATTTACCAATTCAAAATAATCTAAGAAAAAATGAACAAGTGGAACACAGAACAGGTCAAAGATTTTAAACTTTTCCAAAAAATTTCACAACATTTGGCCTTCCTTTGGAAACTGCATGGGATAGAGTTAGGGAAAATAATGACTCAAGGCATAGTACAAGAGCAAGCAGATTTTAAGGTGGTCCTGACATTATTTTATAAATACAGATGAAAACCACACTGCCAGTTTCATACTGTTTTAGAGTTTCTATACAAAAAGTTAGACACCTGTTAACAGACCCGTTAGATCAGGATAGGAGAGTTTGCAGCACAGTTATGGAAGGTCAGTGCTCAGTGATRGGCATCCAAGGCAGCAACAGTGATTCAAGCTTCCTGGGATAACTGCAGGTCCAGTAGAGCCCCAGTGATGTGAATTAAGATAATTTTGTTCACCATATGGATTCCACACTCAAGCTGTTATTTCCCTTTCCAGGAGTYTTGGCAAAGATCTATGTCATTAATGTCCACATTTGGACACTGAGGATCTGCTGACAAGAAGTTTTTGTAAAAGAAGGGCACATTCTAAGAGAATTTTGGTATATTATTTTAACTACTAAGACCCCTTACATTGCCATAGATTATCTTTTCTCACCCCTGCAGAATTAACTTCTGGATTAATTCAATAATTCTTATTCCTAAGTATCTTTGAAAGCTTTGCTGTTATATTTTTCTACTTTCATAACACTCAACTTAATATTGGACTAACATACTTTCAGATTATCAATTCTTTCCCTGTACTAGACAACTGAAGTCTTCTAACCACACAGCAATTTGAAATTATTAATAACCAGCAGCAATTAGTGCAATTGACCCTTTTGACCCAGAGAAAGATCATGCATTTTGGATGTATATCAACCCCACAAGCTGGTAATTGAGCAGATCATGCTGCCTTAAAGTAAAAGCTTATACAGTCAATTTCTTCCATGTTCTCTAAATTGAGATTAGCGTACAATCTTTTTTAAAGGGCACATCAATTTCTCATGAGCCAGACTGCAAATGAATGGCAATCTCTCTCTGCCTAATTCTCCTTTTATCTACAAAGAGAAAAATGCAYATTTAACTTCTGTCAGCAAAAAAATACTGAATGGTCTTCCCTACCCCAGAATCTACTATTAATCAGGTGGAAGCACACTAGGTGCCTGCTTGCAGGCTACATAGGTCCTAACTCTAAAGCCAGCAATCACTTAAACCTTAAACATGCAAAGAGTGTGAAAGAATTCAGTGAGCACGAGATAGCCAGCAGGAAAAAAGCATGACTAACTCCAGCTGAAATGTTATGACAGAARGTCTGTTTTTCCTTTCTCTTTGTTTACTTCATATTTTCCATTGTTTATAGCTGCCCATCTATTGCTAGATTTTCTTTAATTGAGCTGACCTGTGCTTCACATTCAGAGCCAGGCATTTTCCAGCCCACTCCACGCTGTTAAAAGACTGTCTAACATAATGCTACTACTCACTTTCATCACACAGCCTTCCCTTTTTCTAGCTGCTTTGACGCACAATGAAACAGTTAATGTTCACCTCTAAAGCAGTATCAATGCCACCTGAATTAGCCATTCCTGAACGAAAGGGAGGAATCACACCTCTAGGATTATTCTTTCAGGATCTCTGCCAGCTCAGGTGGCTAKAGCTGCAGCAGTTACATCCTGGTCACATTTTAAAATGTTTCTTCACAACTAGGAGAGCTGGAGTATTTGTCTGGAAATATGAGGGCACAGGAAAAAAAGAGCAAGCATAACTGTGGTAACTACCTAGCCCTCCAGCCTTTAGCGAGTGCTTTTTATAGCAGCATGCTTCATTTTTTTTTTTTTTTACCAATCTTGTGTTTAAACCACAGTTCTTAGCTTTTCTTCAGGACAGCACCTTTCAACAAGACATCCTTCTTAGGAAGACGATCTCCTCAGTCTCCTGGAGATGGCACACCTATAGCAGCACACATTTGCACTGTATGCAGACTGTGTTTCAATATGCATGGCCAGGGAAAAAAGCAAACACCTCAGCACCCGTGCAGAAGTGTGAAAACCAGAATATTAAACAAATCACAAAAACAGGCAGTGAGCCAGGTACCAGAAAGGAAAGCAATTCTCTTTCCTAAGTACTTGCCCATTTCCTATTGATTGTAGTGGGAAACTCCCAAGTTCCCACTCCYAGCCTCTGTGAGAGCAGTAAAACTATACACACTTGAAGCACTCCACAGTAGAGGTTAACGAACCAGCGTGCTCCTGGAGCTTCACTACATCAGCTCACACCACTGATGTTACATAGGTATTAACCTGGAATTCAATCGTGGCATTTACAGGATTAAAGAAACAAAATCCAGAGCAACAAAATCCCAAGTGCATTTTGCACATGTAAAAGCCAATTGTCTGTCACTTGTCAAGGGAGATTTAAAGAACAAATAGCTTACAGTAAAATTTTCTTCAGAAATTCACAGCAAACATGAAAGAGAACCCCACACTTTGTCTATCCTTTCCATGAGAAAAGAAGGAAACTTCCCTGCAATTTCTATTTGGAGGGAGAAATAGTTAAAAGCCAAAAGTGGAAAGCAGAAAGGCTAGGAGCTGGAAAGCAGCACAGGTCCCAGATAGGAAAGCAATAACTAGGTCATCTAGTAGACATAAGTTGATACACTGGAAAAAGTTTCCAACACAATTTAAATGACAAATAAGCCTGAAGTGAACAAATAAATGCACTTTGAAGACGCCCTGCAGAATGGAGATCAGCATCGTATGAAACATTCTCTCTGAAGAAACTCATAGAATCCTGCTGAGTAGGAAAAACAGAAAAGTTCCTGTGTGAAGCTGCGGCAGACAGAGCTACTGTACATCTTGATGTCTGATGAGAGAAGTAGAGAAGTACAAAGAAGTGGTTTRATCATTAAGTAGAAGTTCACCACAGTGTCACATCTGCAAATGGAATCAGACAGATAGAGATGCTGGAAAAAAAAAAAACATTAAAAAAGCTCCAATGTCTCATTCTTATGCCTATCCTATTTCCAGTGACCATCAGCAGCATTGAGAAAAACACCTAAAGCGAGAGAGAGCTTACAACAAATCTTTCTCAAATACACCCTTCTTCTAGCTTCTGGCAATCAGCAGGTTATAGACTTGAGAAGCCAGACGATCATGTTCCATAGACCCCAAGTTTAATTTCTATGATAATTTAACCTGCACTCATTTATGCCTTTCACCTTCATGGCATTTTATTAGAGTGAGTTCCACAGTCAATTACACAGGTTTTATATTAAAATAAATTAAAAAAAAAAAAAGTGTGTTTTAAACTGGTTGTCTCTATTGAATTCTTCTTTTATTTAAGACATAAAAGGTATCACCCTCTTTACCCTGCTCTACTCTCCATATCTTTTTTCTGGCTTTATGACACTGCCATCCTTCAAATAAGATTTTCCAAGCTGAAGAGTGCTAGCCATACTCTGATSCTGTCATTCCATACCTTTCAAGTTTGGTGGTTTTTTTTTGTTTGTTTTGTTTTGTTTTGGGTTTTTTTGTGCTTCTCTCTGATTCCTTCTTAGTTCTATTGTTCTATCATGTCTTTCTGAGTTAAAGTCAGACTGTAAGCATAAGTTTTGACAATGCCAGAAGTATTCCTGTTTCATCCTGTTTTCCAGTTCCTAACTTTGTCTTTTGCATGCCCCTTCACGCCCTGCAGCAGACCTTTGAATGAACCATCTACACACTTGTTTCACACAAGAATTTGAATTCTCTTCTCCATTAGCATAATGAAAGGGGTCCACAAAGTCCCAGTTATACTCAGTATTCCAACACCTCTATGATAACCATGAAGAATTAACCCAGCCACCACGCTCAACACCACAACTTCCTCCTGGTACTAGGATTGCAGGACAACACTGATCCTCATTTTAATACAGTCTTTTAAGTATAAAGTTATTCCGGGAATAAAGTATATTGTGAATTAAAGCATAATATGAATTAATATTTTATTATCTCTGGCATTTATGATATTGAACATAAAGCAGGGACAAAGGGCTGTAGAAAACATTCTCTCCATTTCTTAGGAGACAATCTATAATGAACAGAAGCCTGAAGAAATGTTGTGTGCTTGATTCTCAGTCTCAGCACTCTTGCTTTTCACTTCTTCAAGAGCATGATATGGTGACATAAATCAGTCTCAGTTCTTCAACAATCCCTTCCCACCTCCCAACTTAAGAGATGAGATGAAAAACAGCTGCCTTCCAATTTGCCTCTGTTCTAAATATGTGATTCCCACATTTATCAGTATTTCATCTAGCTATTTTTTGGCATCAACATTTTCCATATCACTTAGAAAGCGAAAGGGAAGAGCATAAATACACTCCCCCTTCATAAACACACCCCCCCCACAAGACAAAAAAAAAGCACTGGTGTCAGATTTCACAGTGGGACACTTCCTTAGCAAAATTATTCATTGTATTTAATGACTTTCTCCTCACAGCATGATTTTTTTAAGTCATTTTCTCAATTTATACATCCAGAACAAGTAAAATCAATGCAGACTTTTTAGAAGCCTAAGGAAGATCTTAATTTACTGGTTCTTCAATGCTATCTGGCAGATTTTGATCAATAACAATTCTCTTTTAAGAAAGAGATGATTATTCTCTACATACTTTGAAAGGTATGTGAAAAGTAAGGCTCTTTACCACCCACTGCAACTCTCCAGGTTCTACATATGTAACGCTAGCTTCAGAAAGAACCAAAGGTATCCAAAGCCAGAGGTAACAAATCCTGCTTGTCTGTGTAGCAAGAGAAAACTATTTCCAAAGACTTTTGGAAGACAAAACCACACTGCTATTCAGCAATTATGTATGTATGCATGTACATACACATACACACCCCTCCACGGCACGGGGCAAGATTCTGCCAGCTTCTCAGTACTTCTTACAGACTAGACTTCTTACATCTTACAGACTAGATATTGATAAAAGATTGGGAAGAGATCAACATGGTTACGCAGTAATGCCCTCAATTCAGAGGACACAAGCAGTTTGACAGGCAGTTTGTGTGAGCAGGGGCAACTGCAGTGCCCTTTGGCAAAGTATTTAATCTTTCAAGGACTGAGTTTCTCATTTCTCTGCTCATAAAATGATATTGCCTTTCAGTGGCAACTCCTTAGCTCAGGAGCTGCATTTCTTAATAGTTTTAACAGCAAGCTGAACAAAAGGTTCTGATGCCACTGGAGATATATTGGCGCAACATGACAATAGCACATCCAAAGAGGCAAAGACAGCCCACATACCACAGTGAGGAGAGTCAAAGTTACCTCTGGACTGGAGTCTCTGATGACCTGCTACCTCAGCGAAACACCAAACAAGACACTATTTGTATTCAGTGTAACTTGCTTTAAAATATTAAGGATTATTTCCCAGTAAAAGGCATTCTGTTCTTACAGAAGAAGGGATCAACCTTCAGAACAGATATCCCAGCATCCCACTATATTTCTCTGATATCCAAAAGACAGTGGATGTACCTGCACTAAATTGCACTAACTGGGATAAGGCAATGGAGATATCTGCACACATAGAGCTATACTATCAAGCTCTTCCCAGCTTTTAAGCTAGCAAAGAACATATTCAAACCCCAGCTGCAGAGCTTGGGACAGTAAGTCTTTTGGGAGAGGCTATGAATTCTGKGATTCTGGTTATGCAGGAAGCTAACCTAAATGTTCATAGGGATCCTTTCTGGCACTATCCATTTAGCAACATACATTTGTAGCAGATTACAAATGTGGTGTATGGTTCAGCCTGTATTTATTTCAATAAAGTCTTATTTGCCTGCACATGAACCAGGCTGACACTAACAAAAGTACTAATGTTAGCTCTAACAAGAGCTAACCTGAATTCTACTACTTATGAATTCACTTWAAAAAAAAAAGTTGCTGAAGCTTTACAAATTGGGTTCACATGGTTCAAATGGTGTCACATCTGTACTAAAAAAAAGGAATTCTAATAAAAAGACACGTCGAAGTGAAGAACACTGCACTGAGTTTACCAGTTTATGTGTATGTGTATGTTCTTTAAGTAAAAAGCATTGGAATTTTACAGCCTGAAGAGCTAGGTAGGTATTTCATAGTTACCAGTTGGAGTGTCAAGAAAAAGCATGTTTAAAATACTGCCTTATCCTACGAGACATGCAGGACAATATGATTTCTATGAAAAATCAATGGATAGAGATCACTTGTCAGAAGCAAATTTTCAACACAGAAAAACAAATCACCTTCCCAAAAAAATGAGATCCAGAGAAGTTTAAAATCACAATGACAGGGACAGCTTGGTAAGGTTCAAGTAGGATGAGTTGACTCAATTTACAAACTCTGTACAAAGGACCCTAACAGATGGAAAGTTCATAATTTTTGGGACATGTTATAAGAACTCTTGATCCTGCTCTAGGATGCAAGGCATGTGGTTGAACAAAAGAAAACTAAGAAACTAGTAACAAACATGGAATCATAGCAATGTTGGATGGCATGGACCTCTAGAAGTCTTTAAATCAACCTGTTACTTAAAGGAGAAGTAGCATAAACACTAGATCAGACCAGCTGTGGCTTTATCTAAACAAGTTAAATAAGCCTTGCATACACCGACAAAGCTGAAAAACCACTGCTGAGTAACCTGTTCCAGCACAGCACTATTTTGAATTCAACTTGAAACATTCAAGTTACAACTCATGGTCATTGCCTCTTATTTTTTCCAGACCAGCTGTACCATCTCCACTTTCTTGTTCTCTTGTGAATCAGGACTTTACACATCCGGGTTCACATATCTGGGTGTGATATTCCAGTGTATCCTTCCCTGTGCCACGTAGATAGGACTGATAACTTTCCTCAGTCTGCCAAGGAGCTTTGCATTCCCTGTCAAAGATCACAAGGCAGGTTGGCTTAATTCTCAAGTTTCTCAGGCCTCCTCTGGACTGAAGCTCTCCCATTCAGCGCATTAATTTCCACCTCACCCCAGTTCAGAGGTACATTTTGTCACAGCATCTAGATTGATGAAGATAAATGAACAATACTGGGAATAGTATTTCCCACAGCTTCTATTTCCGATCCCGTTATCATCCTTCATATTTTAAAAAGATATGCAATCTATACTGATAAAACTTTTCCCATCTAATACAATTCCCTGCTGTAACAAGATAAGACAGTTCAGCAGCAAGACTACACATTTAATCTTTGACATTTTCCCACCCTTTAAGAAGGGAATGAGGTGAGCTCAGCAGGAGACTCTCAGTAGTGAAATCTGTTTGGAAAGTGAAGAACTGAGCTGAAGAATAAATTTTCACTCACTCATTCATTCACAGAATTTAAGATTATACACAGTAGCATAGTACAAAATGGCACCCTTCACTGAAATAAATGTTAGTTAAAATTGACAGTTAGCTTCCATGCTGTTTGAGGGGGAGTAACTTCCCCCCCAAACTGATTCCTCTCAAGAATGGAAATCAGAAACTTCTCAGCAACCTTTTTATTTTTTTTTCCCCCCCTCATGGGGAGGGAGGCAAGAAAGAGGAAGAATTTAATGGATAGTATCTCTTCTTTTGCCACTCCGAATTAAGGGAAAAACATGAGACACACTCTTTTTTTTCCTGATTTCATCTATTTTAAATCATCACAGTGTTAGATACTCAGATTTGTGCCTTTACAGGACATTTGTACAGAACTGCTTCTATAAGCAAAAGAAAGACACAGCCTAAACAGAACAGTCTATATAAGCTAGCATGCTAATGCAAAGACTCCACTTTCACAATTGCTTTTATTCCCTCTGCTTCTGAACACTACCCTTGGGAGTACATCTTCATACATATATATCTTCTGTTTAATCAAGATGCAGAAAACTGACACTTTGCCGTACACATTCGAGTTATTTGATAGGTAAAGTTTCAGGTCAACTGATCAACCTAGAAAAAAAATTCTATTTACCTCACTGAAGCCAAAACTCGTTCCTATGTAATTTTCCCTCACTCAGTAAGCTCTGTGAGTAAATAATGTTTCCACCTCCAGCTACTTGTCCTCCTTAATGATAACAGATTCATGATCAGATTCAAATTGGGTGTAACTCTAAGAACTTTGTATGGTCTCAGACACTGTGGTAAGAAAAGTCATGGCAACTTTAAGCACCAATTGATTCAGTCAAAGTATGGAAAGGATCAGCTCTGAGCGAGAGTAGTCTAAACATTCTTAAAGATTAGTATTACCATATTGCCCCAGTGTTTTATAGCACTGAAATCAGCCCTCTAAAGAAGCAGAAAGATTTTCCACTCAATTGTTCTCCCATGACAAGTCCAAGAACTGCCTTTATTAAGGCAGTTTTTTAAAAAAATCATAATTTAGACAGGTATGACTAGTTTGCATCTTAATTTGGATGGTACAGCTRTAACTTAGAAGCTCATGCTTATTTTCAGAGTGTATTTTACTAAAACCTCCAGAAAAGTAGTTTTCAGAAGGAAAAAAGAGAGGAAAATTAACACCACAATATTTTTAACATGAAYCAGCTTTTCTCTGACCAGGGCCTGTCAGAGCCTGACCTTGCTCCTCAAAGGTAAAAAGAATCAGATATGAAAACAAAGTGATGCTCAATGCATTTCCCAGTGGATACAGAATGACTAGGAGAGTAGGCAGCATGAATCAGAAAGGGTATTKACTGGGCCATACTCACACCTAGCCCACTTTTAAATAAACGGTTTAATTGCATCTTCCTATCAAATGAGAGTAAATACAGACAATTTTTKGTTATTTAGTTTTAATAATGCCAATGTCAAAGCAAAAGAAGGTGGAGATAGTACAAAGATACAAAAAACCAGGAGCTAGAAGGAAGCAGTAGTACCTCAASCTAATTATCTGTCTAACCACCTCTTTTCCCACAAACACCTCTTCCCAAATCCACTTAATTAAGCATTACATTAAGCAAAAAACCAGCCAATATCCACAAAAGAAGACTGGTATCTTTTCTAGAATTCAGTTTCAGTGGTATTTGTGTTTTTAAGCCTCTGTTCAACAATRTCACTATGGAAACAGATCTGTGATGCCTTGCACCTTATCACGCTTTCTCTGTTTAAATTCTTCCCTTGCGTTTTCAACAAAGCCATTCGTTGAACCTCAACTAATCTAAGATTCTGTCAGGGTCCTCTCCCCCCACCCTCCTTTTTTTTTTTTTTTTTTTTTTTTTTTTTTTTTTTTTTTTTTTTTTTTTTTTTTTTTTTTTTTTTTTTTTTTTTTTTTTCCTCTTTTTATTTTTCCTCTTTAATCCTGTTGCTCTACCATGTCTTTTCCAAAAGGTTCTCTCCCCTACTAATGCTGCCTGAAAAGTTTGGGAGTTTTTTGGGTGCGTTTTTTTGTTTGTTTGTTTGATTGTTTTCTCCCATCTCTTCAGTTCCAAGTGCAGAAGTATTATGGCTGTATTTAATATCAAGCAGTTTATATAATTTTTACCTCCTTCTTCTTTTCCCCCCATAACATAAGTTTCAGTGAAAATTCCAGACATTCAACAGCAAACATCTCATTTCACTTTCAGCTCCTAAGAATCTGTGTACATGTACATCAGATGTGCCTGTAAGATCTCTGGAGAATTTGGAGGTATCAAGGGTTACATCTCTGTAATACCAACAGTTTATCAATTCCAGATGCACATGGAATCCCAAAACTTGTGTTTACAAGATCTCCAAATATCAGAATACTTTTTAGGGGTATGGAAYACAAGAGCGCTGTGAGGCTTCAGGGTCCCATTATGCAAATGAAAGAGGTCAAATCTGAGTTTTCCCTCACTGCACCCAAATCCAATGTATACACAGGCACCATAGCAGTGCTTTTATTGCTTAAGTGAATACTATAGTCTCTGTACCAATTAATAAAACACATGCTATGATCCTCATCCTTCACCTAAATGTATATGAGTCAAATATCATCACTTAACTTTTGGAGGTTTTTTATTTCTTTTTTYTTGACTGTTTATTTGCTTGTTTTTAATACTGCCCATTACTACAATTTAAAGGAAGATTACAAGAGACCCTTCTCTCTTGTACTAGACCATCTGTCAACACTGTGGTGGCAAAGATGTCTTATGAGCTTGCATGAGAGTTTCTGGAAGAGAAGGGCAAGAGATTTAAAACAAATTTTACTTTATTTTATTTATATATTTGATTGATCTGCTGGAATGCCTGAGGAAGGAGAAAGGAGCATGACACAGTAGCCAAAGCCATACTGCAGCTATCGGAGATCACAAAGAGAACTAATATAAATAGCAAGGCTATTGTGATTAATTATCCAAATGAACTTCATAACAAAACTCATTAAAATTTCTGTATGCTTTCTAACAGGATGTATACTTTAAAAATAGCTGAAACAGACAGAAAGCATACAACTTAAACATCTTCTCTCTTTCTTCTATTTATTATTTCTGTACTTTCATCAATCAAAGTGCCCAGTGGAGAGAGGAACAGCACAATTCACAAGCAGTACTCACTGGTGTTTAGTTATTTTTGTTTTAGTTATTTCAAATTTGCATTTCCTGTTTAGTTATTTTTGTTTTAGTTATTTCAAATTTGCATTTCCTTTACTCCTATCATAATTTACCACCCAGTAGCTTTTATGAGATGTAAATTATGACAGATCGTGATAATGTATTTTATGTAAAAATCTCCCTGACCATTACACAGCTTATTTTGGTTTGATAATTAACAAATTTGAGATGTGGGGGGAAAAAAGAATATCCCCAGATACAGGTGTCCAAATCTTACATGTCTTTACATCTTTTAAACCAAAACCATAATCAAAGTCACTTTTTTTTTTCCATACAACTATCCATGAAGAAAGAGACTTCTCCTCCTCCTCTTCATGCCCACACCTTTGCCCTGCCCACTGCCTCCCTCACACACACACAAATTAAGAATCAGCAGTTCTATTTGCAGGACTATGATGGAACAGATAAATTCCCATCTCCCAAACATACTTCCTCTGTAGAAAGTCATGGCAAAAAGAAATGTTGTTTACAGAGAACATATTTTTCAAAGAGTTCCTGAGACACTTATCTAATTTCCACTAATGCTCAGAACGACATAGGTACTTCTGAAAAATGCTATCGACACAAATTTAGAGAACAAACTATATAGATGTAGATGTCCCAGTTTCATACTCAGTGCTCGTCCTTAGTGCACTAACAAGGAATTTACTATTTTCCAAAATGGCCAAATTTGATGTAAATTAAAGGATTATTTTGTTTTGTTTTCTTCCATGACTCATATTCGCAAAYTAAATATTCTTCATTATTCATCTCTCAGAGCTACCACTCCACAGACTGTTGCCATTGAAAGTCTATAAACACACTGCTGATTTTTCAGGGGTTTAAGAGTTGGGACATGCAACACAAAAATAGGAAATAAAATTCCAATTTGTTTTCTTGACATAAATCACCTTTCACCTGATAATACCACGGCATTTCCAAGGCCCTATGCATTAGGGCACCAATAATCTCTTCAATCTTTTCCTGCATAGATGGCAAAGGAACACAGCAAGTACTTGTCCCCTTGGAGAGAAACAGTTCTGTATCCTATYGCTTCAGTTTGTTTCTCCCTAGAAACATCTCAGATGGGATCAGTCCCACTCKTGCTAGCACTGTTAACAGACATCAAACAAAATCAAACAAAAATACTTCCATAAAGTAACTCCAAGTAAAAAAAGGCTGGGATAACCAACCAAGAAACAGACTAATCATGGCTACAAAACARCAATTAATATTTTTATGTTAAAAAKGAGAAGAATGCTTCCAAGTACRGCAAAGAAACTGGTTCTAACTGCCACTAACAAAAGAAGCCTAACTGCACCTTAAGATCAGAATATAAAAGAGGCTGTATGACATACATATGGGGAACAGGGCTGAATAGACCCTGCAGGACAAATGGGTTYCATTCCTTCCAAAGATACTACCAGATTTGGCTACTTCTGTGCATGTTACCCTCTCATTATGTCACGCAGTTTCCATCTGAAATTACCGAAAAGCTCTTTACACTTCTAAGGGCAGAACTGAGCAATTTGCCTTTTGTCTCATACCGCTGAATACACTTCCCTTTTCCCCTTTTCTGCTCATAGTTTTAGGAATTAAGCTTGAAGTTTAAAACTATTTCAGATTTTCTAGACTTAGGTTACGACAAGATGCTACACTTTCTTCCCAAACAATCATAGCAATGAATSCATTACAGAGTTAATTCTACAGAAAACACCACCCAAAAACATCTATGTATACTTTCTCTAGAGGTCAGGTTCATTCTAGTCTTCCTTTCCCTTGAGATTATGCAGGCAGTTGCCACTGATTACAAGTTAGATTTGTGCAAATCTAGCGATTAATTTCATTTGGAACCTTGGCAGAAGTCAGCTTTCTCCCTTTCCATTTCATATTCATCATTGCTCATTTCTACAGCCTTTCTACTGGCCTAGATATAGATGCAGGTAGGATTCAGCAGCAAAATGGATGAGGGATAGGGCACAAATGGAGCTTAAGAGAGGCAAAGAAGTGAGTCATTGCCAAAACCATAAACCTCTCCTGGCCACTATGTACCCTGCTTACCGAGAGGCCACAGTAAATTTCATTCCACCATTAAATCTGTGCCTAAATGAAATACTCTACTTCATGAGTTAGAAGAAAATTATTTTAATAACTAAGGGAGAAACACTAAGTGACAGCTTTGCTGGGCCAAGCAGTAGAAGAGCCAGCTGCTAATCCTCTTGGAAGGAGAATTGATACTGCAATAAGAACCACATTTGCTGTAAGAAATCTCAACCTCAGAGAACATTACTAGCCAGTTCTCTCTATTATAGATTTATAGCATGGYCCGGCTCATCAATAGTGCAATCTCAGAGCTTCCTTGCAACAAAAACTATTACTAAAGTTTGAAACTGCGGCCAAGGCTTTTCATTCTATAGCCATTTATCATCTTCCGCTCTTCTAGTGCTAAAATTCCAAAAGACAACAATGTTTATAGGTTAGCGTGTAAAATAATAGTTTACAGTTAGAGCATCTCTTTTCCAAAGAGCACTCTCCGTGCTAGCCACTGGGGGCCAACTGGATCCTGAGGTCAGCACAATGCATCACTTCATCAGACGTTTCATTAACTGAAGATATGCAGTATGAAACAGAAATGAAAAGACAGGTGAAGAGGAATAAAACCACACAATTTTCCATATAATCGCATAGTAATGCATCAAATGTAGGCACACTATTGTTTGCACAGGAAACWGTCTATCTAGACTTAAATTTAAAACTAGCTAGTGACAGTGAAACATCATGACCTAAAAATCTCACTCAAAAAGTGCTAGCGACAGATTTATTATGAACTCTCTTACACCTATACAGAGACTGACCATTGGTCCTTGGCTGAAGTACAAAATATAGGAAGACAATTCTTGAATAGCAGCATCTCAAGAATCTATTACAGTTGCTGCCTGAAACATCAACTGAACTCATTAGTTTAAGTCCCCAGAAATCCTGTATGTTCCACAAGAAACACATCCAAGATTATTCCACGTATTCTACATGCACAGGATACAGGTAGCTTCAAATGACAGAGCTCCATGTTSACTGAAGGAGAAGTAGGTATTACAGGGCTTTTAAGTCTCTGGTAGTGATACGGGATMTATCCCTCTATTGTACTACTCTATAGACTCCAATAAATCTGTAGAATTGAGTTTACCACAAGGCTACTGTTTTTCAGAGAGACTGACCGAATGACTGGTATTTATTTGCTCAGACAAGTTCCATAAAAAAAGAAAAAAAGAAAAAAAGGAAAAAAAAAATTATGCTACTCCCCCCTACCACTGCAAAGATGACATCCTATTGCCAATCAGCCTGCCAGGAAACCAGCTGGAAACAATATTATTACCACAATCTATAGGCATCCCTCCAATATATTAATCACACCAGAGTTCAATAACTGCCAGCATCTTTATGAACTGGAAAGGATAAGGCTGTGGCAATAAGGCACCATCAAGATCAGTCCCCAAGGCCTAGTTTTAGCTCTTCTTCCTCTCCTTTGTTTTCTTTTTCTTTAGAAAACATCCAACATTAGTATTTTTATTCCAGTGGTTGAGTTTAAATTTACCATTTCAGAGAGCTTTGAAGTGCAGTAATGCTTTCCAGTATATTTGACATACACAATGGAAAATATCTCCCACCTCACTGAAGCAAATGCAAGCGTTCTCACACATGAGCCATCAAAAGTCACAAGACTTCTGGCGTGACRGTGGAGTTATCCATATAACTCCTTAAAAGGGCATTGAAAGAGTCTGGAGAAGATGAAAAGTGCCAGGATAATAATATTGGGGGATTGGGGAAACAAAAATATATACATATAAAAAAGTTAAAAGTTCAGTTTAAAATAGTTGTTAAGATTTTTTATCACACAAAGCAAGAATGCTTTCAGATACAGGTTAGTAGCACCAGGCTTTGTCACAATCACGTTATAGACAAAGCCATATCAAAACTCTAGGCTGGAAACTGAAGCTGCAGAAGTCTAAATTTAGAGTTTTCTTTTAAAGCATAAGAAACAATAACAAATTAGAAAAGAAGTTTTGCATGGGATCTTGGTCCTCTCAAAGGAAAAGCAGGTGCTTCTCTGGTAGATGTGTTTTAACAACACAATTTACTAAGTATGTTATAAGAGCAATGAAATGACACGGGCTTCTGAAAATTAAGGAAAAAGAACAGAAGCCATGCCATGGTAAATAAATGAATCACAGCTATACAGTTTTAYTAGTTCAGTATAGCTCTCCATGAATAAAATAGATAAATAAAATACAATAAATCACCTCACTAAAAGTAAGTAGCTGTTCATTATCTGAGGCAAAACTCTTTGGGGGCAGTGACAAGATCTTTCTCAGTGTTCACAGAGCAGCTGGCATAACACAACTCAGTTCACTACTCTACTACGTAACTTTGTAACGCAAAAGGGATTAGTCAGCCCTTGTTCTGCAATGAAGCTAACCAGAACTGTTGAAAATAACTGCATCATGTCCTGACAGTGAACCTAAACTCAGATTTGCTCTTATAAGTTAAAATTCAGTATTTGTCAAACAGTTCAAAGCTTCTAATTTTTTTTCTAGCAAGTTCATTTTTCATTTCCATAAATCTGTCTCCTGTAAGTCTAGAAGTCTTGCAAAGGTTTCCTAGTAAGCATATTCCAGTTCTCTCATTTGAGAATGAAAAATACTCTGYCATCTGGAAGGGAGAAGAGATAAGAGGACCAGGCAATAAATAAAAAAGGGCAAATATTGTACATAGCACAAGCTTTCAAYAAATGCTAGTAGTAGCTCCACTGCCAGATTTATAGAAATCTAAATTATTTTTGATCATTTTTAGACATAACATTCAAGGAAAAACAATACAAAGAAATAACTACAGGTATCAAAATTTAGGTTTGAAAACCCTGCAAATTAATTCAGTCTTTTGTTGTGGAAGATACATATTTYAGGATCCAATCCAAAGTACATATTTTTAACCTAATTAATTCAATTAAGCCAACAGAACTAATGCTAATGCAAGTCCACAGTAAGGTCTTATTAAGCTTGAAATTGACAATTCACATTCCAAATACAAAATTAATTCTCTGATGAATCCCAGAAATTCTTGATGAGAAATGTACAGTTTGAGAGAAGAGCTTTCAAAGGTCTAATAAAACTGGAATATTCTTGTGGGCACACTTGCATTCAAAAGTCACTTTTCTTCCCCTGCAATGAATTAAGCCAAACCTAGGCTAAATTCAGATTACAGGTAATGTAAATATCCAGGTATCCATTCAGAAGCTTTATCCAATGACCCTGTAAACTGATGTTAAAATAATGCACCTTTGCMTTCAGACATAGACTCAGAGGATTTGCCTTGCTTACCTTTACTCRGACCTTAGCAAAGCCCCATTCAGCTCCTTCCAACTCTGATACTTCTCTCTGCAAAAAATTTAAAATGAGGTGATGAAAATAAGAACTAATTGTTTGACTACAGCATTTGAAAAGCTCTAATAGAAATCCTAGTAGAAATCTAGCTAACAGAAATTCATATTAAGGGATGTATTTTACATTTAGAAAAAAAAACTTGCTATTGAAATTATTAACAACTGCATATCAGTCAACTGTTATTTGGCCAAGTCTGGCCAGATTAGCCATACAAGCTTACCAGCATGACTGTAAAATTAAATAAGAAAATTAAAAAGTAAGATAAAATACAAATACACACACTAGATAACAAGTAAAATCCTTCTGAAGCCTGGCATCAAGCCTCACAATTCCATTGGCAAGCAGTTCCCCAATGATCACAAAAGACCCTAACAGCCACTAGAAATTTATTTGATGAAAAAAACCATGAATGATAACTTATTAATAAGAAATAAGACCGTAAAAACAAACAAAAAACACTGTGTCATGAAGTCCAGTTCCTTTTTATGCCAGAGGACTGTTTCATTTGACATCATTTCCCTTCTACATATTATAATGAAATGATGAGATACAGGTTTTCATCACACATGTTATTTCAGTTAGCTTTGCTGAAAACATTGCTGTGGACAATTTCACTTTCATTTTTTTGCAGTAACTTATTAAGTGTACAAGTCTACTTCATTATTAGCTGCTCATATGATGGGGAATTCCAGCAACTCATCAACAAAGTCATCTATACATTTCACTGCTGCAGGCTTGCACAGAAAGAAGCATGTACATTTCCAGCAGCTTTTTGGTCCACACAGGTTCGAATCCAAGACCTTCAACAAAACATAGACACATAGCTAGATTTGAAGGAAGATCACTCCAGCACTCACAGGTTAAGTAAAGGTTTAAATAGACTAGCTTTGCAGATTTTAGGCAAGATGATTTATAACATGCAAGGTTATTGCGATAGCAGGGACAGGACACAGTCCAGAAAAMCTCTTTTCCATGCTCTTAATAAAAGCAATATACAACCTCACTGATACTGTACAAAGAAAGCCTAGTACTACTTTTCTGGAGGCTATCTGGGTGCTCTTGGTCAATATTAGTTTTAAGTATCTAAGCAGTATTAATCAATTACAATTTGTTTAGTGTATCTTCTTTCAACATTGGACAGAATTTGTGCAAGCAGCTCTTCTAAGTGTATCTGCAGAAAAAAATATTTCTGTATGGATCCTTCAAACATAGGCACATGCTTTACAGAGAAAGGTCTTCCAGTAACTGCATAGAAATTAATATAAAGAAACTTCAGCTCTTCTAAACGAGTTCCACAGAGACTTTTCATATAATCTCAAAGCATCCTCCTTCAGGTTATATCCCCCTCTGCAAAACTCTTTCTGTTCCAAACCCAAGGAGCTTCAATTTTAGGAAATCCTGGGACAGAATAYACAGGAGTGTGAAGTTTTAATCATCACTGTATACACTGTACACAGAAGAGATTACGTAGCAGCATTACCCCAAAAAATAGCCTTACACATAGCTTGTGCCTCTCAAATTTTAATTAATGGTTTCCACATAGACTGATTTTAATTTTAACCAATGGCTATCCACAACTGTGATATATTAACACATGAGGACACCCAGAAATACACCTGGCAGGGTTGGCCTACTTCGAAATGAAAGCAACCTCATAGCGTYAGTCGTTACATAAGACCCATATACAGTTCCCCAGTGGAAGACACAYTTCTAAGTATAGAGTACAACTTAAACCAGAGAAAGCTACAAAGGTAACCTGCTATGCAATGTAATGAATGGCATTGGTGCTATCGGTCATCCTCAAAACACCYAGCAGATATTGGGGTTCAACAAAGTGATCTACGTATGGAGGTGGCAAGTGAAAAAAAAAAAAATCCTCAAAAAGCAGTTCAAAAGCRGGAAGCCTAATGGAGAGTTAGGACGTATCACTGGGCAAAGATTAGCTTTTAAAAAATGGGCAGCTTGCCTAAGGGCAAACAGAGAAGCCCATAAAACATGGCAAGTCAAATATAAACAGGAAATTAAAAGGGCTGAAAAAACAATCCAAAACATGCCTGCAGAGGATGCTCACACTGCTAGCAAACAGTTCTTTAAATACATCAACACCAAGAAGCCAGTTAGCAAATYAGTGGAACTGTTAGCTGACAAAGGAAGAAAATGGGCAGACAAGGATGACAAAGATGCAGCAGAGAAGTTYGGTGAATTCCTTACATCAGTTTTTACTGACAAAATTGATGAGTAGATTCGCATTCCCATTGCACAGTTTGTAGTGGATGGACCAGTAGATCTGGAACAGATTCAGGAAATACTAGACCAAACAAGAAAGATGCTAATGAATTGCTAAGACAAAACAGCATTCACATAAGTTCTGAAGAAACTTAAATGTGAAATTGCTGAACTGCTAGCTAAGGTGTGAACCTCTGCATTTCAGAGAACCTCTGCTTCAAGTGCCAACAAGCTCCTGGGGARGAGACCCTCAGAAGTACAGACTGAGGAGTCTTCACTTCCATCTCCAGACAGAGCAAGTCCATCATCAAGAGTAAAGAAAGAAAGTGCTGAGCTTAACAGATGCTTTTTTAAGATGGGGAAGAGTCAGCATCCGAGGCCTTGCAATCAGTGCTGGGATTGGTGTTATTCAGCATCTTTCAATTAGCTGGAAATGTGCGTGAAGAATACCATCTCCAGCTCTTCAGATGACACTAAGTTCTGTGCAATTGTYAAATGCTGTGCAGACGGAGAGGAACTCCAGAAGGATTTCTCAAAGCTAATCATCCAAGCAAAATGGTGTCAGCTAGGCTTTAGTGTTGATAAATTTCAAGTTAGTTCAGTCTAGCAATAAYTTAATCATTCCTGCTCAAATACTGGAGTTTTCACCCATAGTTCTCTAAAAGTCATAGGTTCRATGTGCAGTGGCAGCCAAAAAAGCCAAGAAAATGCAGGTCATCATCAGAAAGGGTATTGAGAACTAGAGAGGCGCCATCTTTTTGTCACTATATWCAACCTGAATGTACCCACGAATTAAGTACTGCAATCCAGTCTCCTTACTGAAGGATATAAAACGAAAGGCACAGAGAAGGGCAAATTTGTGGAAATGAAGCAAATAACTGATGCTAGYAAGAGATCCATTTAAACAGATAAAAGAAAGTACTTGTTTACTCTGCATGTTACAAGCTTCTGGAACTTGCTGCCACAGAAGGCTGCCAAGGCAGAGCACATCCACAGACTTAAAATGGACTAAAGGGTTTAAACGAACTCCTGGATAACAGGTCCATAAATGGACACTAAAAAGACTAAAAATATGTATTTTCTAATATTCCCAATACAAGATCCGTGGAAACCAGGGAGGTGGGGAGAGAAGCAGATGTAGGAAAGTGTCTGTTCAAGGATCTCCTGTTGCCTTGTCAGACAATACCGGATTAACTGAAAGAGTGAGGCAGTTTTAATGTTATTTATTTCTTGGCTAGACTCAGCATTCCTACACACAGCACCTCTTCCTGAGGATAAGCAACCGCCAAGATTCATCACGGCTTCTGAAAACAATCTCCTGCCACTGCGACAACCAAACCAGAATTCAACGCATGGCTTAGCACAGGAATATGGTAGCAGATACCTGCTTTCTTCCAACATAACACGTTTCCCACTACCTCTTGGGGACTAATGATAAYTATACATAATAAATGCAAAAAATATATATATTGATGCTATACTTCCTCCTATGCAGCTTCTGAATTCATTTTATTATTTTATTTCATCTCTATTATAATGTTAACAAAAGAGCAATCTGATGAAAAGCAAAGGTCTACATTACTGCTCACAGGGTGGAGGGAACAAGAACAACAAAGAACAGGAAATATGACAATTTAGATCAAACACAGGTGCCAGAGCTTCTCTTTTAACACCCTTCCCCCCAAAAAGTGTACTATTTGCATCTGCAAAATCACTACAGACATCTATAAATAATCATCTTAACATTCCAGGTAAACCAACATTTTCTTTTAATTTGTTAATTCATCACAAATAATTTCACTTCAGATGCACTGAGCTAGACTGTCTTTGAAAACAGTAAGTTATTTATAGCTCAAAAAAATTTAATCAGCAGAGCTGTATTTCCTGTCTTAGGAGTGAAATATAAGCTTGGATAGAGTGAAAAATACCTCACAAGAAGTCCAATTACAGAGAGTTTATCTTCAATACAATAAAATCTTTGTTGTGAGGTTCATTTCAGTTCCTWGCTATCTTGTAACCCTTATAGTTTTAAAAGAAAATATTTTCATTTCATTCTTTGAAGGGAAAAAAACTCTATATCCAATAAACATAAAAAAAAGCAAAGTTTGACAACGATGCTTCTTATGGCTACTCCTGAAGCAGTCAGTCTCAAAACCTTATGATTTTAATAAAACCAGCTAAAAAGGACACTAGCATTATAGAAGCTATACAGCAAATTCCATTCATCACACAACCCATAATGGGCATGAACAGGCATGAAACATACTTAACATTTTTTTTCCTCTCTTAACTTTAGTAATATAGCCTGCTTCTTACTATAATATATACATCACTGTCAATAACAAGCATCTGTAATATAAGCTACAATATCTGTCACCTGTACAGGATCCTACTCAGTTCTCTGATGAACTAACCGTTCCAAAAAGTAGGTTATCTTAGTGGTCAAACCAACTGCACAGTCAAACTGGGACAGACATACACACACACACAGAGTATGCTATTCTGAGACAGAAAGCTATAATTCATCTAAAATAGAGTATCAAGCACTAAAATCTGCTTGCAGATTTAGGTTTACCTTTCCTATCTCAAACAGAACGGACAAAGTAATTGCTTTCAGTTAGAGAATTCTACACTGAGTCTAAGCTCCAGATCTCTACTGTCATGAACTGCTTAATAATAATTATTATTATTATTATTATGTTTAAAAAATGCAGAGAAAGATATAAAGCCCACAGTTTTACCTAGGAAACTGTTGGACCATCCCCAGCTTTCTCCGTCATTCTGTCCTATAGTTTAGATGCAATGATTTGATCAGGAAGCAAGTCCACACCTGAATTCAAACTACTTCTGTAGCTCACTGTCCACAGCAGTCACTTGGAAATACTTAGAGAAAAAAATAAAATTCAGACTTTCATAAAAGGTTAGAACTTAATAGATGCAGTTAAATAGTTTATTAGTCATCTGACATAAACTATATCATAGCATGAGTTCATGTAAAAACAAGCAATACTTCAGCTAAATTTAGAAATACTTGAAGAAAATCCATGTAAAAGAGTCTTTTAAACAGCCACATTGATTTTTCACTCAGAACAAGATTCACTTTCCTCAACACTAAACAGTCCCAATCCAAATACCTATKTTTGCGTTCCCTTAAATTTTTAACTTCAGCAAGAAAGTTCCCAACGACTACTATAATATTTGGGTTCAACCATTCTGAGGGATAATAGAGCAAGTACCTCATGGGCTGGCCTGAAAGAGGTGCTCAGACCAGCCATTCCCRCAGGACGCCACCTCCATCACCTCATCCACACATGGCCAGGTCCCATCATCAGATACATGTTRCCATCTTGCAGCTGTGTCTCCACATGCCTGTCACAGAGAGAACTCTGCAGCAGGCTGACACAACCCCCCTGATCCTGCTCCATATCACCTGGAAAACAGGTGCTGTGGCGCTGAGACAGGTATAAGCTGCCCCAAACTGGTTCCAGCTGGTTCTGAGAGCAGGTGACCAGCAGACTAGGCTGCAGTGCTGAGACCAGCATGAACTGCCCTGAACCGGTTCCAGTTGGTTCAAACTGGGTGAACCACAGGCAAAGAAAACCAACAGGTACCGGACCTCTAGCAGAGTGTGCTAAAGGACCCGTGGGTCAGAGAACAGCCCAATTAATGTGCTTTTGGGAAAACAAAAACAGAAATAAAAGGAAACAGCAGTAGCTGTTGGGGGTGGAGAGGTGCTGTGGGGACCTCCTCGACGAAAGGGACACAGGCGCCATGGGTGAGCATGACTGGCAGGACAGGGACACGCTGGCAGGAGCGGAGCAGCTGATGGCAGGTAAGTGCAGACAAAGAAGCAGAAACCTGTAACAGAGCCCACCTCASTGTCCCATCAAGGGAACTCGGATAGATGGAGTATAAGCCCAGTCACAGTGGGTCACAAAGTACCATTTACACATAAAGAAAAATAACATTTTTAATTTTTTTTTTACTGTGAGAATGGTTGAGCACTGGTACAAGTTGCGCAGAGACATTGTGAAGTCTCTGTCTTTGGAGACTTTCAAAGCCTGCTCTGGGCAACCCACTGTAGCTGACCCAGCTTTGCAAGGGGTGTTGGAGGAGGCATCTCTTGCCAGCCCCATGTATTCAGCTATTCTGTAAGTCAAGGTGTAAATATGGAGGGAGGCCAGGGAAAAGATTTGGAAGGTGTTTGTATAAATGATTTTATAACTGTTTATGGTCTTCTTTTTCCTCTGTGCCAGAATCATTGATCAGAAGTCTGCCCTTAATTTTTGACCCATCAATAACATCTCTCAAGCCTGTTTTGCCAGCAATACATAGGTCATTTGCCACTAGCTCTCTTCAGGGAATGCTGCAGTTTGTAACCTATAGCCTAAAGACCCTCTCCCATTCAGGTGTGCTCACTCAACTCACAGGCACAGACTGCAGTATGAATTGCTACACAAATGGGCAGAGCAAAATCAGTAGTAGGAAAGACACAACAGCCACCAAATAAACCATCTTTCTCCATTCTCCTGTCAGACAGCACTATGCATATACAGGCATGCACGTACAGAGAAGCTAGCATCTCTTTCTTAAAAAAAACACATGACATATATGATATAATATTTGCTAACTTCCTACTTCTGTACATTTGGTCAGCAGTAAATACCACCAGCTGGTTTCAAGTTACAGCCAATGTAGGTAGTACCATAAAATTCCTCACAGCCACCCAAACCATTACTCTTCTATTTTCTTCCATGTGGGGTCATCACACCCCCCTGAAAAGCCTAGAGGTATGATACCTCTGCAGGCATCTTCAGAGAGTGTCTTACAATGGTGTATTATAAGGCTTGTTGTAACATCCTTTCAACATTCTTAAGGTCCAGTGATTTAGAGAAGAGTCTTTTGTGCCTCCTGTCAGTTCCAGGAAGCTCCTGTCACTGGTATGGAGACTGCATATGGAAAAGAGCTGCTAAATAGACCAGTTTCGCTCCCACATTAGTGAAAAACATGAATGCTGCAACTCTGTTGAGGTCAGTGGAACTGCACTGCTCTGAAGTTGAGGGTGAGACACCCATCCACCAGCTGTTACATTTCAAAGACYGGCTCCCTCCGCTGCGGCCTCACGGGCTCTGCATGAGATGCACTCACTGACGCCACCACAGTCAGAATGGCAGTGTTCAAGTAACGACAGCTTGTATACAAGCAGATATCACCAAGATATCCACAAAAATACTAGAATAATTTACACTGCACAAAACAGAAAGGGATGGATATTTAATTTTCACTTTCGGAACTAGACTAGTCTTCAACTAGTGATGTGGAGACCTAGTAATGCTTTCAGACACAAAGCATTTATGTAATATATTCCTCTTTTCCCACAAAAGGAAAGGGAAGCTTATGTTCATAACAATCCTAGAATAAATAACCTGAGTAAAGGAGGCCTCTTCTTTTTTTCCTCTTTCCTGTGTATTTTAAACATAGACAGTCTGCTTATTGCTTCTGTTCTGTAATTTTGCAAGAGAGTAAAACCATACAGACAGTGGCTCCCTAACTTACACTTTGTGAGTGCTTTTTACAGAATATGCCTTCACGATTTCTCTTCATCCAAGTCAGACTGTTTATCCTTGCTCAGGAGAGAGATGCAACTTTTTTTTTTTTTTTTCCCCCTCCTTATTTCAGTATTAACAAGCTGCTTTCATCATGAGAAGGTATTTGTGGAATTTTCATATATTTTCCATTAAAAGATGGGCAACTTCATCCTAGTTAACCCTTTAGAAAACACAGCTACATACATATTGTAATAGGGAATTAGTAAAATAATCTTTCATTATTTGCAGTGCCTATTCCCACAGTAAATGAAATTGTGCCTGCTACTTAGCAGAGATGAAAAGCTTCACATCCCTGCCTCATGTTGTTTATCTATCAGGTTTGGTTTTGCACTGTAATTATATCATTAATTTATATCACTTAACAGCATCACCTTAAAAATCAAATGCAAAACAGTTGTGATCAAACCTCGAGAACTGGTAGCTGTAGTTCGACTCACACAACCCTGAGAATATTGCTTCTTTGGGAAACAAACATCACATAAAAGCACAATACCTCCAGGCCAATAAGAATAGTTAACTCCTGAGATGGGAGTCCTTTCATTATGTGGAATGTATTTCAGATAACACCTATGCCATATCAAGTGCCAGTGTGTTTCTCTTGATGAAGCCAAATCTCAATCCTCTGCATATGTGTATCTGCAGTTCAGTTCTTGGTCTCCCCATCATCAATTCATTCCTTTGACTTTTCACTGAGGATAACAATTGTGATTTTTGTTGCTTAGCTATTTCTTTCCCACTGGCAGATGGACTATACTGGTGTAGACAGCACATAAAACGTCTTGGGGTGAAATTGCAGGCCTGGTAGCCAGCTTATCCTCCACTATACACTCCCTGTATCGTTCTGGGCATATCTTTTTGTTTTTGTAGTATGGTGCTCCTCTGCAAACGTCACAAAACAGCAGAAGAATAACAGAAGGAACAGTGAAAGAAAACTCAGAGCCATAGCCTTAACATACTGAGCAACAGTTAGAAATAAACTGCAGTGGATGTGCAAAGCAATACATACCATCACTCCCTTTTCTCAGCTAGGAAGTCTCCATAAATTGACTTACATTTATGTCCTTTCAAATGAAGACGCAACAAAAGATACACATGACTGGCAACTGCAGCATCTCTTCTTCCACCTCCAAGTTACAGGCTCTGCTTTCAAACATTATATACAGTCTATTTTAATTGTTTCTGGATGAAGGAAAGAGCTGAAAGCATCCATCAGTTACACAGATACTGAAAATGCACTAAGAAACCTGTGCTTATGAATGGCATTTCAGGCTGAAGAGTTAAGATGCCCTAAACTGAGCACGTATTTGGCTAGTGAGCATATTTAATCCAATTATGGAAGAGGTGATGAGGCCAAGCTGACCATTACTAAAAAGATCACCAAGCAAGACTGCCCTCAGAACTTAAGAAACTGTGATTGCTGGACTTATTTAGGGAGCTGACACGCTGAAGTAAAATTTAGCAATGCTAAGGCTCGTTATAGCAAATGTAAGTGCCAGCAAACTGCTGTGTGCCAGCAAGCAGAAGTGGGAAGGGATTCAGCAAGAACACACTTTGTAAAGCACACTGTAATCCTAAGCACTTAATTGCCTTTGGCAAGGGCTGCATCCCCTTGCTCTCTCAGAAGTCCTTTTATCTGCAACTTGATGCTCACAGTTACAACAATGAATGGAGAGGGGGAGGAAAGGAAGGGGGAAGCAGTGAGAGAACTACAGCTACCAGTCTGTCTTTATTGAACTATCAAAGCCAAAAATAGAGAGTATCAGTGCGTGCAAGGCCTGATCTGCACATCAGTGATTAGAGCTCCCCAGGGAAACAAATAAGACCAGCTCACATCTAAGCTCTTTAGGCACCTACAGAAGAGATGAAATTTGTTGTAGAGTTACACACCTGTATTTGTCTTTTAGTATTTATGTAGGAGTGGCCTCATTGTCAGATCTTCTGAATGAATATGACAGCCATATAGGTCAGTGAATTTGAAGTTACAGGCAAAGTTTGTATCTTTTCTCTTTCTCAATTTACAATGCAGTGTTCACAAATATTTTACAATATGTTAATCCCAGTTAATTTTTCCCACATAAATGGAAGAATCAAAGGTAAATAATGCACCAAGCCTCTTTAATTAAGTAAGGAGTTTGGGGGAGGTGTTTCTGTAGACCCTTTTAAACCTTAAAGCCTGCCAACTGGATGAACAAAAGATAGATTAGGCTCACATGATAAATTCCAGTAAACCTGAAAAGCCTTTGTTAATAAGTCACTAAGGGATTTTTTTTTTCTAGAATTTCTGCTCACCACAAGTGAGAGTTAAGATTATTCTAGGAGGTTTGGTTTCCAGCATCAATTAAAGGGTGTATACATCATGGATCTCTAATCTCCTCATTTGTGTAGAGTTCAATCCTTTCATTTCCTCCTATTAAAGGAGAACCAGTTATTTCTAGCTTGTATATAAGGAGCAGCTATGGAAACTTCAGAGGCAAAAACATTTATGAAATTAGTTAAGAGTCTTGGGAAAATTAAATTTGAATTCTACATCAATTCCTGGTTTCCATTCCTAATAGCAAAGGCAAAAACAGAGACACAAATGCATTTCAGTTGGGAGCTTTTGATTTTTCTTTCATGTAGCAGGTTGCAAGTGATCCTTTCAAGTTTCCACTCATAAATTAGTGTTTAGTAACTTTTTCATGCAGCCAAATGAGATACTACTCTGGCAATTAGTATATTCTTCTGTTTGTAGAGATCTTAATGAAGATGTTGTTAGAGACAAACCTTGTTGTAGCACATTTTACAGGTCCTTTACAACTGCTCTGGTGAAACCAAGTTTTAACAAAACCCATACTGTAATCACAGATGATATAAATGACATCAAATTTATCAGAGGGCTGGCTAAAAAGAGAGTCTTGAGTCTATCATACCTGGATCCAGCTGGCTTCACTAATGACTTTATATGACTTTATTTTATGACTCTATATTAATCATACACTTCTCAGTCGTGCAATGCTAAAAATCCAAACAGCATATGTAATTCTAATATATATCAAGGAAGTGCTTCCATCATTGAAGAGAACTGATTACTACTGTAGTCACCCAGGCTCAGAAAAAGTTGTTACAAATCAGTAAGTAAATAAATAAATAAATATTTGCTGCAAAGGGTGCAGCAACATATTACTATAAAAATCTGGGTAAAAACAGCTTGCCTTTCAAAGGAGGATTAAAACTATAGAATTTATTAACAAAGTGAGAAGAGGGTATTACCAACCATAAAACAAATTATATTAGTTAGAACTCCACAAATCTTCATCTGTGGTGTAAGGTTTGGGAAAGCTATTAAATGGAGCTCAAACATAGCAAAAGCCAAAAAAAAAAAAAGCTAACAAATTTTAGTGTGAAGCTTGACAAGTTTATACAGGAGCTAAGGTGCCGCTGTCTGCAAAAGCCAAACTAGCCCAGAATCCCTTCCAGCCCATAGTCCAGCCCATAGTCCAGGCTGAACCCAGACCGCTTAGTACAACAGCCACCCCCAACCTCTCTGAATGTATAACCAAAAACTTCAGCTGCCTGTCTGCCTTTTTCCTTTTGCCTTCCCTTGCAAAAGGAAAAAAAGAAGCATCTGTGCAGACTTTCCAAATTTAGACACCCACAACTTTAGGGTGCAGCACTTGGAGCAACTCTAAACTCTGTTTACATCTGCATTTTATTTTATTATTGCTCTGGAAAGTAAATTTTAACTGTCAGTTATAGGCTCTCTGACACAGTATACTTGGCCTGTGTAAGGACCTTGGTATGGATTTTGAATGACTGTAAAATAGGATCATCGCCCAAAGGAAGTCCTAATGATCTTAAAGGAGGAGACGGGCAGAACACAAAACAGACTGAAAAACAGTGGAAAGCTGCATCTCTTAAATCTAGCTAAAACCAATGACAATACATAAGTGCTGCTAATTTCAGACCTCATAAATTCACTTCTGCATTATACAAGCAAACCAACAGAACCTCACTTTTGTCTCCATCCTCTTTTGCACCAAATAGCAAGGCAAGTAAAATAATGGAGAGATGCCTGCAAGAGCAGTGTGTCACATTTCCAACTTCTTTTGCAGCAGATTTTTTAAGATTTCCCTACAAGACCACTTAAAACTGGGTCAGYGACATTAACAAGTGTGAGCCTCCTACGTTTATAGAAAATCCTACCTGTGACATATATTAAACCAGTCATCTTATTACTGCTTATGTGTCTCTAAAGAAGTTAAATAGCATTAGCATAACCCATGCAAGATCAGACATGTTACATATCTTTCTGGAGATTGGCCCTCTGACAAAATTACTCCAACTACAGCCAGAGAAGCTACTCAAACTGCAAGTTTGACATGTGTGCTGCAGTAACCCTGTGTGTGCACAAAATGCTGAGGATGAGAGGTTTATTATGGAAAGGTGTGCTATGAGCATCACATAACAGAGCTACAGTGCAGATAGCCAGTAGCCTGCGTCAATACACAAGAATTATATCATGAGGAAATAGATGCTCTGGATGTGCTTTAGATGAATATATAATTCTTGTGCCATCTGACAGTTATTAGTAAATAAGATTACGGCTGACAAACACAAAGCTTGTAAGATACTCTGTTAGATTGTAGTTCCGGGAACAACTCAGCAAATACAAAGTTGGGCAGGAAGGAACACACTGTATTCAGCAAATAATAACACAAGTCCCTAGCAAAAAATAAAGGTCCCTGTGGGCAGGAAGCAGAGGAAGAGAGATAGTCCCTCAGTTCAGGATTTAAAACATAAGAGGAATTGCTCCTTCCCTCACTGATAGATATGGTGTTTCCAGCAGTTCAGTTAAAGACAGTGCAGTTTTCAGGGCTCTTGGTGGGGAATACACGTCCTGCACATACCTCCAAGCACCGCTCCGCAGGGCTCAGCACACGGACACCTTCAGCAGTGGGGTGTGAGGAGCACTGCATTCACCCTCTCAGGTGTAGCAAATATAAGCTAGGCTTCAAAACACTTTTGTGTCCCCTCCCCATCTCTGGCAGAACTGTGCTTCTGGGCTGGGGCTAAAAAGTGCCTGTGAACTGCACAGGAAGAGCTTTTCACCACAGCCCTGCACCAGGCCCCCACAGCGCAGCGTGCACATGCCCAGGTAAGGATGGGCACGCGCAGCGACGACAACAACTGAAGGGCAGAGCGTGCCCCAAAGCACAAAGTGCTGTAGCACAAAGGTGGTCCGCAGGGAAAGAGATTTCACCCGCCCGGTCCGTCCCGGCCCTGCAAGGAATGGGCATTCAGCTCCTCCCGCCATCCTTAAGCATTATACTGGAGTCATGACGGCAGGATTTATCCCCTTTTGAGGCACTACGAGCACTGTACAGCATGGTACAARTTACCCCCAAAATAGCAAACTTTTTTAAGAAATCCATTTTGCCTGAAATACAAAAGACAATTACAGTGCCCAGTGAAGGAACTTTTCTGCACGTGCCTCCACATAGCCTTTGAAAGGCACGTTGGAAAGAGGTGCCCATTACACCCGAGCGTGTAAAGGTTGCCCTTAACAACACGCCGCCGGAGAACAATAAATCCGCCCTAAGCCTCGCGGACGAGATGCCAAGCGCCTACCCCGCTCTTCCGGCTCCGGGGCCGGCCGGCCCGCTCAGCGCCACCGCCGCCRCCCTGGCTGCCGAGGGGACGGGAGCCCCGTCGCGCTGCGCCGAGCGCTGCATGTGCCCGCACAGCCCGCGCCGCCGCCGCCGCCGCGGCAGCCCCGCCCGCCGCCCGCCCCGCGCCCGCCCCCGCGGGCTGATGCCCGGCTGCCCCCCTGGCTCCCTGCCGCCCCGCGCAGCCCGCAGCGCTGGACTCCCCCGGCACCGTCCCCACCTGCCGCTCGGCGCCTGCGGGAAGCGGCGCCCGCGGGAAGCGGTGCCCGGCGGCGATAGGCGCTGCGGTTGCCCCGTTAACTCCCTCCCTGCGCCGGCAGCGCGCGCCGAGCCCCGTTAGGCAGCGGGCAGGGACCGGCGGGGATGCAGGGGCCCTCCCGGCTCCCCGGCCTGCTTGCCTGCCCGGCACGGCTGTCACGGGGTGCTGCTGTCAGTGCGGTGTACAGCRGTGTGCATACAGGGCTCTGTACATTGTGCTTGGGGTGATGTATAGGGGTGTGCATATAGGGCTCTGTGTGCTGTGCACAGGGGATGTAAAGAGAGTGCATGGGGGATATATGCGTTGTGTGGGGGTTGTGTATAGGGATAAGCATRTGGGGCTCTACGTATTGTGTATGGGAGTCTGTGTATGGGATTCTATGTGGTGTGTATCAAGGATATATAGGACTTATATAAGAAGGTCAAATGGGGTGTGTGCGGGGTGTGTGTATAAATGCACATATTGTGTGTCTAGATAGGTTGCAGCCCTGCCAGTGCAGATCCGCAGAGGCAACTGCACGTCTGCCTAGAGATGTCTGGATCGGGGGCAGTGGGATTTAGCTTAATAAACCATTTACAGTTAATTGAGTTAAGTGCTAAAGTAGTTCAGAGGAAAGAACACGTGAGAGATGGGGACAGACTGAATCCTCGTCAAGACGAGGACATTAGGAACTGCTATTTGTAAATGGAACTGGAGGCCTTGAAGGGRAGGGGCAGGGAAATCAAGGCATGCTGCATACTCAAATAATTTCTAATCTGGTACTTCTTTATTAACTTCATTTACACATTAAACAACTTTTTTTTTTTTAATTTAAAATGGTGATTAAGGCTAGATCATGCAAATGCATGGTGATAGACCTGCTGAAAACCCAGGTTCTAGGGCTAAAGCTTCCTCTTTCTGTCATCTTGTGTTGTTCTGTGCTGGAATCAAATCCTTGCTGGGTATCTTACTGTGTAGCTCCCAACTGTTGCAGAAAAGAGAAAGCAGAAACCGCAGAGAAAAACGCTCTTCATCAGACCATGTGTTTGGGGTCAAAGGAGCAAACCACGGTCTCTTTCTCACCCCCATTTCATTTCCCATACAGCAGCCCATTCAGAATGAAGTTAACAAGAGAAACAACTCATCCAATAGCTGCCTTTTCCCGCAGTAATGTCAGTTTTGTATTTGCAGAGACCTCAGTGTACTTCATTCTGATGCAGCAGTGAATGTTCTCGGCTGTTGAGAAGAGGTTGTGTCCTGCAGCCTGAGTGGGCCTGGCAAGGAGGCAGTGTGGGATGCTGCTTTTTCCTGGTACTTAATTTGTATTGTTGAGAACTGCCTCTGCAGAGGGTGAGAGCRTTTAGCACATGAGGCTGTGGAAAGTTGCCCCCATCTCTTTTGACTCTCAGTCCTCCAGGTGCTGTGGGAATTGCGACTACCTTGTGAAGTTGTCTGCTGGTAGGGGTCCTTCCCTTACTCCTCACTCCCTCAAATGAACTGCTAGGAGTGCAAAGTGTTTCACTGTTTCAAAGCTGTGAGTTTTCAAAAAAAAAAAAAAAATTTAATATGACTACCATGTATTTTTTAATTAAATGACTGAATAGAGAGTCTTCTGGGACAAGGCTCTGTTTTCAGTGACTCAGAATAACTCTTACTGGTTCTAGTGAGCCTTCCTCCTCAGGTTTACTTTTCTGTAAAGTCACAGGGGCATTTAAAGGAAAAAAAAATTTACGAATACTTACAAAGAAAAGTATACCAGCAGCTTGGTGTAATTGAGTACCAAAGACAGCCGTAAGGTAGCATCATTCATAGTGTCAGTATCACAACTATAATTACATCCTAAACTGATTGCATGCAGCCAGGCTGTYATTGATACACTTTTCGCCTCCTCAGTGCAGACTGTACAGATGTTTGGCTTCGGCGCAGAGCAAACGCATGTGCCTGCCCTCTGCCGCAGTGCAGGCGCTCTGGTTGATTCTCATCCCTTCTCAAAATGAAAGTGCATATACGCAGAATCCAACAGCTATAAAGCTGTTGGCACATGAGCTGTTAAAAGAGAGATGCTTATTATGAAAACATTTGCTTTATGCACCTAAGGGATTATTTGGCATCAGAAAGAGAGAAGCYGTGGGAGAAACCTGCCACAAGTTTGCTCTGGCCATTTCCATGCAACAACTGGCCAAGGTCTGTATGGGCAGCATCTCTGGGAAAGCATTTTCTTTTCCRCGATACTTTCAAGCACGCACTCCGAGAAGGCACTGATTTGTATTGCATGCTGTTGCCTACTAATTTCTAGCTTAGGCTCCATTAAACTCCTTTCCTGTAAATGTTCTCATGTCTTAGCAGTTGGGAATTGCTGCTCTAGACAATCTAGTAATAGCATCACTGTCTCTGCTTTCAATTTAAGATGATGGCTCAAGTCTTAAACACTCCAAGAGAGCAAGGCCCAATGCTGCCAGTGAACCCACATCTGCCTTCAGCTGAGAGGGAGGAGTAGGAGACGCTTGAATCGGGATGAAAGCCACTGAGTTCCATAAGGAGAGCAGACGGTGCCCCTGCTGGGTTTCCAGGCATTGACTCATTCACAGAAGAGCTCACATATTTCTTTTCCTCTCTCTTTTTTCCTGTTTTCATTGTACAAGTCAGACCGAAAAAAAAAAAGGGGTGGTGGGGTTGGGGAGACAGAGTGGAACATCTCCTTACCTACTAAAAGTACTAAAAGCTAGTGTGGACACACGCTGTATGTCCCATCACAGTGTCTCAACAGAGTCCTTGCTAGGGCCGTTCATTTSGGTCCTTATCCCCGTGGCCTTCTGGGAGGTATGGGGGCTGGAAGTGAAAAGAGCCACTTTAGATGCTGCTCCTAAATCAGATCAAGCTGAATATAATGAATTTTCAGATATGACATTTAGTGAATGAATAGTGCTGCCTAGAATAATCCTCTACACTCTCAACTGGCTGCTTGAAATGTTTGAGTTTTAGGGKTTTTTTTTAATTGTAAATATTCTTCCTGCAGCTGCTCCAGGGACATGTTTAGGAAACAGCACTTGGCTAGATTTAAAAGTTTCTAGCTCATTGTGACCTGCATTTACATTTCTGTAACTTAAAAGACACAGGCAGCAACTTGGCAAAGTCCTTTGGGAGCATATATAATTCCTGTAGGGCAAGGCTCGGGAAACAAATGACAGATGAAGTTACCTAGTWAGAAAAGTGAGTTACTGAAGCTGAACTACAGAGTTCAGATGATTATCAGGTGATTAGGAGCACAGGGAGTAATGATAACCTCTCTCCTTTCACCTTGTGCTTTCTTCCTGATTCATTTGTAATCTCTGCAAAATCTTCTGGGCTTCTCTGTGGATAAAATTCAGAAGGTGCCTAGACACAGCTGCAGTTTTGTTTYTCCTTCTTTCTCACTCGAACTTGTTCTCTAGGATTTATTTAAAAAYAGGCTTTGTTCACGGTATGACCCTTTATTAAGCAGAGAAATTATAGTAAAAATCAAAGATCCTTAAGAAGCAACTTYGTTGGGAAAGAACACATTCATCCATTCCCCAGAGCCAGTTCTTTCTGGTGTGTGAAGTCTGTTTTGCTTGTTTGTTTTTTCAGAATATAGGCATTCATTTTAAAAAGCAATGCAGGCTCTTGAGATTAGAAAATCATCCTCTAAAAGTGAGMCGCTATAATATCTGCCTGAATCTGCAGGCAGGCTACATTATTGTCCCCCATCCTGCCTTTGTCTTTACTGAGCAGGAACACAGAAAGCAYTGGGGAGACTGCGAGTCTCATGCTACAAAGCAGAGATCAAGTACTGAGAGAGAGGGGAAGTCAAGAGGTCAGGCCCGTTAGGTCAAGCACCGCATAGTAGCAGTGGTGACAGAGCACTTACRCTGCAGTTAATTCACTCAACTCAGAAGGAGGAAAAATTAATTTATATCTCTCACGAAAAGTCCACATAGGTAGATTACGCTTGTCTGGTGGCATGTAGAGGTGTCGGTGCATTTGTACATTCAGGATATTGGGAGAAAGAAAAAAAGGCTAGAGGTGTTCAGCATTTGGGGAAAGTTGCAGATCTGGAACTAAGGAGATGTTTTATTCTCTTGTATTTGGAGAGCGGAATATTGTGGAAGCTTGTGGTATAAATGAGAAAAAAAACTGTCAATTTCACTGATATTAATATGRGCTAAAGTGTAGAGCTTATGTTAAAAACTAATATTTCTATATAAACTAGCAGACCAAATGTTTGGTAAGACTGGAAAAAATMATCTGAATAAGCACTGGCGCTGGCACTGCTAGGGTGTTTTCAGTTTCGTATATTAATGCCATTTGAAAACATTAGCTATTAMTCAATGTATTGCTTGAATAAAATCATAAGCAAAACACTGTTGGTTTTCATGCAAGTCAAGTGAAGCAAAAAGAGGTTAGTATGTGCTATGCAAAGAAACATTGAGAAACAGGTACTAAGGCTAGACTGACTGCAAATGAATGGATCAATAGAGATCAATGGTTATTAAGAAGATTTTGGAAACAGAAAGACAATGTTGCTGCTCGACATTCTGTAGTTAGCTTTAACCTTTTTGACTTGGAATTGGAATAGGCAGTACCTGCATGTATGTGRAACACTACACCCTTTTTTCTGAAACTGTCATTCAGCAGAGTTGACTTCAAATTGCCAGAGAGTTTCTGACATGAATCAAAGCCTAGTTCTGCTTCTTAACTGTTTCTRTCTGAGCATACTTATGGTCTGCTCAAGTAATGGCCCAGAACTAGAGAGCTACCATTACATATGCAGTTAGTGCATGTTCTCTTTCCATACGGAGAAGAGCCAAGCTGGTCACCAAGTATAATTTACTCYTATTACGACCTTCAGTCTCTAATTTCCATTCCTAGCCTAAAGAAAGCAGTGCTGGCAATGGCTATAGCATGATTATAGAGACACACAATATTCTTGCACTGTTTTTTAAAGCAATACAATGTTTAAGAGTTATTCAAGTAGTCAGCTTTACCCTAAGGAGTGGAAGGTAAGAGCAGTGTGATAGCAAGAACTGCTGGTAAGCCTCGTGTGATCAAATGTTGCACTGAAGAATTAAACATATTGAAAAGGTCTATTTGAAGGTTGCCTAACTCACAACAATAAGGTTGTTACTGGACAAARTTTCAACAACAGCCTCAACAGTTATAGAAGAGTAATTTAATTTTTGTAAATTGAAAGTTTTTGCCAGGAAATCCTGTTGTAGTTCTCAACAGACGCTGAAACAGGAAATRCGAGAGAATATTAGAGTTATCTGGAAATGCAACCGTTGCCTAACCATRGTGCAAGGCACATGTGGGATTGCTGACTACTGCACAGCAGGAGATCCAYGTAAATAGTTCGCCATCTATATTTTGGAAGTCAACCCCAATTACACTGTAAATATACCTGGACTTCTAGACTGATGGCTAGAGCCCTGCTGTAGAGCAGGGGAAAGCGTAGAACTTGTTGAGAAGACGGCTGCCCCGGGGACTTCCTGGACACTCACCCAGATGGCTCTATTTGCACATCCCTATTTAGAGCAGGAGTCTCAAGGCATTGCACCTATGAAGTTAGTGCAATTTACAGATCTTGGGAGAAGCAATTTAATGTTTTAGTTGTCCCTGTTTTTTTCTTCTTCTGTGAGAGTGAAACCATATTTTTTTCTTACCTGACAAAATGAGAGAAACCAATCCTTCTATATTCATATCCTAGCTGAGAATATGCAAATTCCATCTAGACTTATTAAAAAAAAACCTCCATGCTGTATCAAATTTGTGAGTCTTTAAACTAAAAATGAATTTGAGCAGATCACCAAGCCAAGACGGTTTTGAAGATAAAGTTGTCTCCTCTCAAAGAAAGGTATTTTAGCATTAAAACTGTGAAAAGTGGAACAAGCACACCGTTTCTTTGCTGCCTTTGAGTCAAACAGTCTCCAATAGTCTTTTCCCTTTAAAACCACGGAAGAATTCCAGCCTTTCTTTACCATTGTCTTGAACTATGTTTTTCCTCCAGAGCAAGAACTCTTTAGTTTTCAGTGGCTTCCACATTTTTTCCGCTTCTTTTGTAAAATGTGCCAATGAAGTCAAGTAGGTTATAATAACTTCTAATATTTTTTTTTTCAAACATTCACTCTTAGGACCAAAAAAGGCAATATTTAATAAACATAACTGGGAATATGCTGGAATGTTGATCTTCTGATGATCATAGGAATTTTCAGTCATTAGGTCTCATTAAATATCATGAATGCCATATTGGAAGCGCTTTCAGTGACTGTTGTATCTCCGTATTATTTGGTCAAACATTTTTAAGTCAGCTCATGTGGCTTCTGTGCCAAAGCAGTATTAGGGGTGTGAATAACACACTTATACAACAGACTGTCTAAATTCACCTAGGCTAATGATATTCTGGTTTCTCAGTTTTGAATCTGAAAGCATTTGCCAGCAGCTTCATCTTTATTCACAGACAGTTAACTAGCAATGAAATAATTCTGCATTGGTAACCAAACTCATTTGTTTCTAACAAAACGTTTTAACCTAAGAAGAAATTTGTCCGCATGGTCTAGTATGGGAATCTGGACTACAATAGCTGATATTCTTGGATTTTAATGCAAATGATCTAAATAGAAATAAAGGCATCACATGAGACCATTTTCAAAAAGTARCATATGATTATATTATCCAAGAATAACGTGTTTTTTCTTAGATTAGAGAAAGCAAACAAAAAAGAAACACAGAGATAACAGATGACTAATTAATCACTTATTCTGCGTCATAGCAATAGAACTACAATAGCACTGATATTTTCAGGGCTGCTTTATATTAGCCAAAACAACAACAACAACAACAACAACAACAACAACAACATTTTAAGAGACAGTTGCTGCCCTAAGGAGCGTCTCATCCAAGTAGGCGAACCAGGCAAAGCAATATCATTGTTTTAGAATTACGGAACTGAGGCACAGAATAAATGTCTTTTCTGCAGCAAGACTGTGGTAAGATAGTAATTGATTGCAGATCTCCTAACCACATGCACATTCTCTATGTATATTCCAACTGGTCAGCTGAAACAGCCTTTCATTACTGCTCTGTCAACATACCAAAAATTACTCAAGACCATGAACATTTTATATGTTTGCTTCAAATCCACTTCTCCTCCCACCACAGCATTTAAAAACACGTAGGCAGGAAGCAAGTCCTTATGATAGACATAATAAAGTCTAATACCCAAGGCGCAGGTTGGAATTTTACAACCTGTCTGGAGACTCCTCCCTAGCAAATTCCCACTGCCTTTTTATGTTGGACCTCAACTTCATTTTGCAGGAACAAGTTTTTCTTTGCATTAATAAATTTTAAAAAGCATTTTAAAAACATTTCCTGCTTTTCTGCTTATAGCCAAAGAAGACAGTTTCATTTGTTTTAAGCCATCTTATTAGGATCTGTCTTCTTACTGAGGATCAAAGCAGTGACTTTCCTGATATGGTGAATGGCACTCATCCATCCGAGCATGGTCAGCAGTATCATGCATGGATTATGTAACCACTTCTCTTTGGTAAGAATAACACCATTGCAGTACTACTGGGGATAATATACACATTTCTCAGAGATATTGGCAACCGGTAGAAACTAGGAATTCACCCTGTTCCTCAGGTTGGGATAGTGTTTGGAGTAACAAAGCACAGAAATAACTGCAGTGAAGTTTGGGGAGCTCAGAGAAAGCTCCAACCTGTTGAGTTTCCTAGCTCATTGAACCCTGATTAAATAAAGGATTCACACTCAAGCTCCACCTCTAGGCTGTAACACCGAGTGCAAATCCAGCTCCATCTATGGCAGAGACTTTTYTGCAACAGACTTCCGAAAATACCTCATCCAGTGGGACTTCATAGGCCTCCTGTAGTATGAATAATCAGTTGCCCAAGTCAGGCCATTTGCTTTACAAGATATATCCTTCTCAATAAWGTTTTACATATTTTGTTCATACACATTTTAACTTACTGAGATTGAGTGAAGATGAAGTGCTTTACAGCAAAGCATAAAGCCTTCATTTGCCTGTAGGAAACACAAGAATCTATTTAAGAATTTTGGCACATGGGCAGTGATATAAACAATGTTTTAGTTACTTAAAATGAGGAATAACAATAAATCTTAAGAGCAATATAGAACATCCTTGTCCTTGCTTCTCTGTTCTTGAAAACTGGGATTTATTTCATCTGTCTTTGCATGACATAAGATTATTTGTCACAAGAGAAGTTTTACCAATCAGGAAAATGATCTTTGATTTAGGAACTTGAGAGTACCAAATTAGTATTCCTTACCTCTGCAGCCTCTGGGGTAGGCACAAGCTTTAGTGCAGCGTCATTGCAGGACACAAGGTTTGTCTTTGTGGAAGAGCTATGCAAAGACTGGCAGCTTAGGCCAGGTCTGAAGGTGACGGTCCCACATTAGCACAGCACTGCTCAGACTGACACTTGGCTTTGTGCCACCTACCCAGCACATTTCTCTGGAGTGTTGTAATTACCTTGCAAAGGGCAATGTGTAACAGCAGCTCCTGCACAGCTTCTCTAAAGGGATGATTTAAGCTGTGAGACAAAAGCACGGATACCCCTTTACAGAACCACCTTAATCATGAAGACTTGGTGTTCTTGGTGTCCAAGAATGCTTCCAGCTTCTTTTGAGGCGTGCTAATTCCTTGATCCCAACTCATCCATTGGCAGTGAGTTCCATAATAGCTTTGTGTTGAAAAAAATAAAAAAGCATATTTGACAACTGTTTGGTTAATGCCTGCCTGGTACAACTTAAAAGAAAAGGAAGCTGAAGAGTAATTTGTGATGATTTGCCTTTTGTTTCTACTTAAAAGATACCTCGCACTCTTCTTGCTCTTTTTCCCCAAAGAAAATTGAAAGAGCCCTAGAACCTGTGTGCAAACTGAGAACTGCAAGAGAAAAGCTCTAATTCCTTTGCTATTGCAGAGCACTGGGTAAATTACGCTCATATTGCTTATTAGTAAATATGCAATTAATACAGCCTTCAGCTGACGGAATCTTACATCTATTAGAGGAAACAATTTACCAATATAGTTTACTAGAGTTTTACTATTAGTTCACTTCAGTAAGGATAGGCACTCTCTTCTTTCAGAAAACTCCATTCAAACATGGATTCCTACTTACCAGACAGCAGTACTGTCCCAATAAACACATCAATATTAAAGCCGGGAGCAAATTTTCTTACACAGCCCCAAGGCTTTACAGTATTGCTAACTATCCTGCTCCTGCAGGCCGCAAGCAGCCCTTTACTTTTAGGATAGGTAGACCGTGTTTAACACTGCCCTCTCGTGACGGTGGAAACAAAAAGCCCGAAGCCAGGTGGTCAGGTAGATGCGGACAGAAAGCTTGAAAAGACAGGATAGGGCAGCATACATGTGAGTGTAGTTTTCATTATGGATAGGAAATGAACTAATTCTATTCTATACCCTAAACAAAACAACTGCCCAGGCAACTTGCAAAGTGGCAACTGGTTGGCAGAAGAGATCAACAAGTTCCACCTACGAGAAAAATACAATGATGAGATTTTGCTGCATGACAGTTGTTATCGCAACATTAGCATTTTCAGAGGAGACATTTCTGGTTTTAATGTGACACCTGGGAAACATCTTTCTTTTGGRTAATGAGCTACTTCATGTGCCTAGCACAACCCCATCACCAAAAGCATGGATGATTTTTCATTCCCGAAGCAGAGACCTTCTCCTCTGTCTTCAGAGGCAGGATTCCTTTCTCTGCTGTAACTGGAGCAGGAATCCCCAAGGAGCAGGAAAGCGGATGAAAAGCAGCTTTGTCAGCTGTTCAGCCTTAAGCTAAGCACAAAATAACTTCAGAGTGTCCCTGAACTTCTGTGCTAAAAATGAGGAGGGTCTGAGCGCAAAGATGCATAACAACCAGAGAAGCACGCTGTGCCAAGAGGGGAATGCAACTGATCTCTTTTCAGATCTACTTACTCCTTTGCTGTTGGTCTTTCTGGTCCCTATGCTGTGTTGCACTGCTGGTCTGGGCTGGTGTGGCTATGAATTACGATTTGAAAGGCAGCTTCTCAGCACTGCTATGAATCTTTCCTTTCACCCAAGCTAGGAAAAAGGGCTTTAAAAAATATCTTAATCCTTTGCAGTATAGAATCTGCGGGCATCAAAGTGAGCGTCTCTCTTCTCGGCAACCCTGTGGTGAAGCACTGGCATTCATGTCCCTTCTGATCAAAAGGGCTGCTTTAGTTAGGGCTGCTTTATGCCCTTGTAGTTTCTACATTTTTTGGCAACCAAATACAAGTTATTTCAGTTTTAGTAAACATGGTGCTTTCAGACAGCATGCAGCTTTGCGCTTACTGTCAGCTGGGCCAGCTCTGCAGGTTGCCAAGCCCAGTGACTGTCTCTGCTCCGCAGCACAGCATTGGGAGGGTCTGGACGCTGCTGAGAACTGATGCTGTTAGTTCTTCCTGTGCGTTGCTGGATGCGTTGTCATGGGTTAGCAGTAGCAAACTAMTGCCCTGGGTACCAGGCTAGCAAAGCTTCGCTTGCTGTTTCTTTTTTTCTCTTGACCAATTACAATTTCTCATTCCATTTTATTTCCTGCAGAGTGCAAATGTGTAAGATGGTGACTGCACGAATTCTTTGATATCAAACTACTGCAGCCAACTTAATTTCAAGGTATTTTTATGCTCTCTCTCTCTGTTTGCCTGAGCTTCTAATTTTCATGAAACTTGTGGGAGTTGAATTATTTTGTTGTTGCTCTTTCTGTCACCTTAGCTCGAAATCAGACGATGAGTTCAAAAGTTATTAAAGGGACACAAACRGATACTAAGGTCATTTAAGCCTCAGTTCCCTAAAAAACTAAATTGGCATTTCAAATGGTGTCTCCTTCTTGTTGCTTACAGTCCAGATAAAACAGGCATATGTAGAGCAAGTAGGATATTTGAGCTCGTGTTTATTTTTATCTTTACTCTCTTTTCACACGGAAGAAATTGTGACTTCACAATAAAAGTAATTTTAAGTAAGTGGATTTGGGGATAGTTCAGGAAAATGGCAACAGAAGCAGTAGCTTTTCATTTCTGTGTGTCCAACTTTATTACAGACTGTGATGATAATGACCAAACGTCAGGAACATCCACATTCCTTTCTTGTTAGATGGATGTCCACTGCAATCAGTAGTGATTGCCACTTTGAATTTTAGAATAAATCTTTTGGGACTAATATACATTCTCATTGGTTTCCCTAAAACATCAGATGAGGAAGGAGAAACCAGCACTCACTCAGTCCTTCGAAATTATCAAAGATATAAACAGATCAATAGTTGTATGTGGGGTAGTAGAACATAAATGGTAACCTGTAAATCAGTGCTAAGTTTGAAATGGAAAACCAAAACAACAAAAGAAAAAGACAGACAAAGGAGTAGCATTGAATCACACTCCAGTTAAGGACTGAAGGACCCTATCATCAGAAATAAGAAATACGAAATAAGTATAGACGGATTTTACTTTATAAAGATCCATAAAAATCTGGATATGCAGTGAGACAGCTATAATAAGGTGAACGCTGTGAGTTAATCCGTACTTTTCTCTTTCACAAGAGCACTGAAGCTAATGCATACTGGCATGAGCTTCAGCAATTACTCTGTGCAGGTGCACACATTTGCTATGCTTGTAGGCAGCTTTGATGCCGCTCCAACACAAGCTGTTAGCAGGAAAAGGCAGGCAGCTGTGCATAGGTATTTTGTACCTGGCATTCATTAAGGCATCCAGTATATATCCCTGCTGGAGGAGCTGGAATTTGATTCTGGGGAAAGTGTGTACTTTGTGGATTTCTTTTCTGGAAGTGCTTCACAGATGGAAAAACTGTGACTAATACTCCATTGTTCAGCCGTGAAGAGGAACAAAATACTAGAATCTTTTAAGAATAACGTTGAGGCTCTGGGATTTATTTGCCTATAGATACATACATATATAAATACGTATGTCTGTATGTGAGTGAGACTGACTGTCTTTATCGCTAAGGCAATATTTACTCATTAATTAGCGGAGTGAAATCTTTCCAAATGTTGATCTGGAAAATGGTGGTCACTTTGCTTCTCTGACCTCTAGAACCAACTAAGATGTCATTACAATGCAGATGTCAACCCTGATTATTATTTCCAAAATCAAATGATCTTAAGATATCCGAAGACTTATGCTTGTGATAACTCGGAGGACATTTTGTTGAACTACAGAGATATCCTAACTGGCAGATTCTTCAAACAAACACTGTATTGAAGTTTTCCTAGAGTAGCAAGTATCTTTTAAACACAGGTTGTTCACATGCCTAGGCCTCCGATGTTATTCCATCAGTACTGGATGTTTCTACCGGATTGTTGTAAAATGTCCTCCATGAAGATGAAAACTAAAAATAAGCCCTAAATGAAATTATATTAAAGGTGTGATATTCAGATGATTTTTTGTAATATACGTCTTCTTATCAGTATGCTTGATGGAACTAATGAGATTCAGTGTAAGATCTCTTGATAATTTTAAGAACTTAGGTGGTTTTATTTTAAAATAAATTCCAAATGTTAGAATTTGTCAATTCCAAATGTTTTCATTGACATTAAAAAAAAATATACTTTTGTCCTGTAATGAAAAAGAGAGAGGTGTTCTGCTAGCTTTTTTTCTATTAACATATGAAAGTTTGAAGCATCTTCACTTTGGTTCAACCTCTGCAGCCATTCCACTCTTTAACACAAAAAAGGCTGGTGTTAGAAACAACCAAAAAGGCTCCAAATTCAACTCCCAAATAAACCCTGGAAAAAATATCAGCCTGTATGTTTTGCTGCAGAGTTTCATTTTGAATTGGAACTGTTTGACATCTTTATATGTTGCACATACCACTTTTATCCTGGAGCATGAGTTCATTAAGAATACAAATGAGTCTCTTGTCAGCTGGAAGTTGGAAGTAGCCTATATGTTTTCACCACATCTATACAGCTCCAGAAACATTTTAATTTCATTACCACAGACTTACTAACAGTGTAATTTGATTTGGGCAACTCTCTATATATCAGCTCCCCAGTTACAAAATGAAAGTTCTAAACTTCACATATTCTTTGTAGACTTTGAGGTCTACAGGATTGACATGGTCTTTTTCTCTACCTGAGCTCCTCAGCTTCTGAAACTGAGTCCAGGTCACAGTCCTTCAGCATCATAGCAATGTGAATAATTATGTTGACTTCACAGCAACATGGCTTAAATTTATTAACAGCTCAGAATCTCTGGCTCACATCAGACTCCTATTCAGCAGCAGTCATTCAAATACTCCATAGTTTGCAGTTAATCTTGTAACAAAAGCTTTAACTGTTATTCCAGTGCACTTGCCTTTTTCCTGAGGACATTTCAAAATAATTTGCTAAATGCTTGTAAACAAGTGAATTAGTTTATTCATGGAACTGTGGCTTTTAAGAAGTTAATCTCATTAAGGCAAATTGAACCATAGATTAAAAATAACAATTGTTAAATAGATCTACAAATAGATGCTCTACAAACACTGCCTGCTTTCATTATATATTGAAAACTGGTGGAGTACTAATAGATTAACATACCTCTACCCAAGGCTTTTGCCAGCTGTTACTGGAAAGCCCTTTTCCTTTTTATGCACRATCTTTATCCAAGGCATCAGCTTTGTCCATAACTCATTTGGGTTCAATAAAGCTGAAGGACAAATACTAGTATTTTACACAGTTACCATCATCTGCTTTTAGTGTGGTTATATGTTTGTGCCATTTATAGAGAAAGTAAATAAGAAGGGACACAAGGATTGCAAAATTATGTGTGGTACAGAARGAAGTATATCAAGATGTCCTATTTATATTGTCAATATAAAACTAGGGAATAGCAGAGAAAAAGGAATATTAAAGAAATCCTAAATTTACAGTATGTTAGGAATTGTTGAAAAGAAGAGTGACAATAATACAAAGTGATTAGAAGCATGTATAGTGAAAAATGAAGGAGGAAAACAYAGTTTAGGAATGTATATAGGAGAAAATAATCTTGTCCAAAGGTAGGAAGGAGCTTGAAAAACCCAACTGATAGAAGAAAAACTTAAAAATTTAAWTGAGCCATGTAATGACAAGGAGCTTGCAACGTAACAAAAATACAAACACAACTTAGAAATGAGACCCTTGGAGCTGTTACCATGTGCTAGGATGTCACTGTGAAGGAAGTGCATGTTCCATACATAATTCTGGGATGAGCGTAACTAGAGCAGCTCTTGGCTACTGCCATCATTCTCTGAGAGTGAAGGCACATCAGAGGAAGCTCCGTAGCGGCTAAAACCTGACACATGAGGAAAGGTGGTCAGTTTTGCAACGATTTGAGTACGTTCTGCCCACTTGAGCTGTGTAACAGTCATTCAAARCTAATACTTAATGTTGGGTGATGAAGACAGTCTAGAGACTCCTGATGTCACTGGTTATCTCTCCACTTTGTCTCCCTTGCCAGAGGGCACTGTTAAACATCTGGCTGCTCTGTGTCCTAGAAAGAAAGGCTACTAGTCCCCAACCTGACCTTTAGAGACTCATGGGAAATTACCCCATCTCCCAGCATCCCAGATGTGCCTTTGTTTGCAGGCACCCAAGGGCATTTTATCTGCAGTAACATTTTAATTAGATTTGATTTTTCCAAAGAAAGAACATACYTCATGCCTGCTAGAGCTAATTGGAATCCTCCATGGGACCGGACATGCTTAAACAGAAAACAAATGCATTCTAGCAACAATTCTTTGAAAATAAATTTACAGATAAGGAGCCTAAGAGGAATATAACAAATTTTGATGACATGTAACCATGAAGTTGTCTCTTAGGTGTTTCAGTGACTCAACTATGCTGGAAATGGAAAGACAAGTTATCTAATCAGCCAGTTGTTTGCTGTTTTTTAATGGCTCAGAAAGTCTTTTCCTCCTTTATCTATGATGGAAATCTCTCCCTCTCTCTCTTTCTCTCTCTTTCCTTCTCTCTGCTTTTTCTTTTTTTTTCCCCCTCTCTCTCATCTGTTTTCAGTCYCAGCCTGACTTTCACTGGTTTTTACTGTAGCTGTAAAAAGTTGAGCCTACCCTTGAGCAGCAAGGRAGGAGAGGGTATTCCTAAATAAGTATCCCTAATAAGGCAGGTATTTCTATATTATCTTACAATTACTAGATATCCATTCATGCTCAAATGACCTTCCTGGTGATCATAATGATAGGAAGCTTTGAAAGTTATGTAAGAAGAACTTAGTCCGGTTGTGTAGGGCATATTTCAAAAAGCTTGCCTTCCCTCATATTTTATATATCTATATATCTATATGTATATATAAAAGCAAGCAAATAGACAGAAACTCAGATAGCGCTCTATTTTATAGCTGGTCCCTAATTGAAAAGTGTGAAAGGGATTTTTAAAATTTTAGATCATGCCTCAGTTTCATATCTTTTTGAATTGTGAGTAGCTTAATTAGCAAGCATGGGATTCAGAAGGTTTGGGCAAGGGTGGCCTTTTAATGTTATAGGAAATGGCTGATGTGAGCACATATTTTACCAGCAAGACATCTCTTTTTCCTGAAGCACCAGACAAGAAGAGCTACCCATTTAGTACAAAGTCTTCAAGTTTTGCTTATTTATGTTAACCTCATTAGTATGTGGGAATGCTCTCTCCTATAAGGAGTAACTCAGGAAACAGGTTATGTTGTTGGCTGTGACACCTCAGAGGCAGTGATGGTAGAAAAGCAAGACAGAAATTCTTGACAACCAGTGAACACACATGTAAGGGCTGCACAGGCTTTGCTGTCTTAGTCTTAGGTGCTTTTCTGTCTTTAGGCAAAATATTTTCTGTCTTTGAGAAGGAGGCTAATGAGAATGGGGTTGAATCTTCTTGCTTTTTCTGGGATGACCGTTAAGTACCATTTTTTCCTATAGAATAAATACTTTCTGTTACATCCCGTCTAGAAGTAGTCCTAAGAATCCCAGGATCAGTGACAGTCCCAGCTAAATATCTGACTGAAGCATGAAAATGCTGTGATTGCTTGTGGATAGTTATGGAAGAACAAGAAGAACTGCGAGTTTGGATAAAATACACTGTCAGCTATTTKTTTCTCTATTAAATAGAACAGGTATTGAATAATTTAAAAAAGCCAGGTCCTTATTCTAAAACTGAGATACTGACTACCTTCACAGGCCTGTGTCACAGATATTAATCTGATGTCGAGAACTTAGGATCATTGTTTGGGGGAACTTGGCTTGGAAATACGGTGTCCCTGGAAGCTAGAACTTTGATCTACAATAAACTAGGCACAGATATTCAGATACCATTATGGTAAGAATTTGTTTCCTCCAGTGGATAATCAAGGAAGAGTCTCATCCTGGTAGGAGTTGCATAGGTGAGGAGCAGAACTTTGTCTGTTGTGGTAGTAGCAAGGAGGGAAGCTRTGGCAGGAAGGAAAGGGAGAGGCTTTAAGACATAAAGCTACTTAAGTTTAGACCAAGAAATGCACAAATCTTCCAGAAAAAAAAAAAATGCACAGTCTTCTAAATACTAATGGCCTTACAGTGTAGCCAGATTTGATCAACCATAAGCGCAACAGTGCATGGAAGGAATGTGTTAATTATAATCTTGATTTCATTGTCACTACTTGCAAGAGGTGAGTGGGACCCACCAGAGCCGTCAGTGTTGCCTTGAACTGTCAGAACAACAACTTTAGAAACTAAATTTCTGCAAAACCACAAACATGAAATCTTTAATGACTAGGCRTGCTACGTAGCCAGACTGTCTAGAGAATAGGCTGAGAATGATCAGCTTTAAGCCATGTGACCCAAGCAATGAATCTTCTTGCAAGCCTGTAACGTCACGGGATGTTTTCAAAAGGATGAGCTTTTTTTTTTTGGTACTCTTCAGAGCCCTGACTGATTGTTCAGCAAAACCCAGGCACTGTAAAATGATTTCCATTTGCATTTCTCCATGGTCTTTGTAAATGAAAATCAGTCTTCCAGTATATTTGAGTTAGAAGACTAAGTATAATCCTATTAAAAGGTGAAGAAACTCCTGCTAAGTTACTTCAGCAAAGGAGATCCAACTGAAGTTGACTGGGGAGGCGGAGGGAGGGATTTCTGGACTTTTAGAAGTGGTCTCTGGATTTTAGAAGCAAAATATTTCTCATTGTGGCTTCTTTGTTGGATCAAATGACTGATGAAACAGGGCATGTGGAAGATGTAGCCAAATCCAAAGTAACCACTTTCTGCAGTCGGAATGGATGACAACAGCTTTTGTTGTAGCTGTATGAGTTAGTTTTTTAGACATGCCCAGAGCTGTTTACAAAGGAACAGAATTAAATCAGCATCAGATATCTTCTAGAAGTGGTCCCTTTTGAATTGTAATGGACATGAAATGCAGAGGTCAGGCAAGACCGTACATTAGGTCCTTTCTTTAAGAAGGATCTCCTACTTGGAGCATGGGACTACAGCCTATCGCTCTTGCAACCTCTGGTGGAATGCCTACAAAATAGGTTTAAAAGCTATCTCAGTAATTTAAAGTATTAATGGTGAACATGTGTTGTAACTGCAGTTAATTAAGTGTTGATAAAAGAATCTGCCTGTAAACAATGACACACTCCCTTGAATATTTCCTGAGTGACACTAACAAGAGCAGCTCTTCCATACATGGCCTGAGACAGTCTGCATGAATGAGGCCTGGGTCTCCTCAGCTCATCCATGCTAATGATTCCTATTCCTGTTTCCAGAGGCAGCTACTGGGAGAGTAGGCTCTGCTGTGTTGGAGGCACTTGGAGCCTAGCTTTTGAAGTAATTTTTTTCTCAGGGGAAGATCTTAACGCTTGTTAGAATGAGGCTATTGAGGGCAGACAAAAAAGGGAAATAAAGATAATGATGGCATGTAAGGGAGGGAATTTAACCCTGAGGCGTGCATTAACTGAATTAAACAAACAAATATAACTGGGCTGGGACTCTGCAGTGCACAGGCATGCTCCTGGCTATTGCCTTCACTGAACTCCTGGTGGGCATTGCTGCCTGCAAATGTGGAGAGAAGGCAAAAGTTTTGTGGCCAGTCCTTGAGGTGAGAAGAATTCAACTAGGAATCTTGAAGGGGCAGCTCTCTGTATATGATACACAATGCAAACTAGACCAGTGATGGATTTTTTGTTTTGTTCTAACAGGCAAAYAAGTGTTCTTGAAGGAACTCTTCAGAACCTGATCAGAGTTTAGCATTCTTTAATCAATGGCTGTTGTGAAAATATCTTCATTACTTGGAGGATACTCCGCTCTCCCTCACACAGAGGTTCATTGCTCAAAATGAGCCTGGAGCTCTGGCTGGGCTGGTGGCAGCACTCACATGTGCCTGGTGTTGCAGAGGGAAGGTGGAATTTGTAGCCCTAAAATTTCAAGTCCTTGGCCCAGTGGAAGACATAAAATGCTGTGGTGAAAAATTCTTTGAACAGACATGCATATTTAGGCTAGGGTTAGCACTAGTGCTGGAGATAGTCCAATACCACAGCATCCTGCTCCATTGCTGCAGACTGGGTGGGGGTGAATGTGAAGGGAATGTGTGGGAACAACAGCACGGAGCAGTAATTCCGTACTGTCTGTGCAAAKTCTGGGCGGGCAGAACGGAGTCCGTAGCTCTGCTTTGCTTGTGGTTCTTGGAAAGAGGTTTTAGGATATGGGTGATGTTAGGATGATCCAGTATGAGATCGAGTATGGAAGAGAACTGGCATTCCTTGGTGGGATGAATAGAACCTGAAGCTGATGTTAAGGCTGTTTATATTCTATCCTATGCCAAGACAAATATATTGCACTTAGCTTAATATCATAAATGAAAGTCCAAAACCATCMCTGCTAGCTTCTAAATACAGAATAGAATCTGGGAGGAGGCTGTAAGAAAATATATGTCTTGGCTGTATTACTGCAGCAGAGAAGTAGTCAGATTCATCTTGAACAAAACCAGGAGACTTAAAAGAAATAACACTTTTAACTAATCTTTGGACATGCAAATGTTTTATGGGCCTATAAACCACACTCCTTACTGTGACACAGATGGCTGCTAAACTCTAGCTAGCTTAAGCAGCATTTTTCCAGTCAGTAAAGTATCAATTTTTACATTTGTCTTTGGAGAAAGGGTAATAACGGGTGTTTTGAGTGCAAAAGGGGAATTTTCAGCATGCCTCATCATGGATGAACTTGTCTTACTACTGGTGCCACCTTATGACTGGAGGTTGTTAAATGGCTTTACACTATGCCTGAGGCCTTGTACATGACTAGGATAGATACTTAAGAGTATGACTGGAGAGTCTATGGGATAACGTGCTATCCCCTGGGCTCCATGTCCTCATAAARAGAGGACATAGCTCCAATGGCAGAGGCATTCAGCTTTCAGCGCAGCTTGGTGTTGATCATCAAATAGCAAATGAAATTATTCGGCGGAGATGCATTGCAGTATGAATGCAGTATCTCTGAAGATCTGAAGTTCAGAGCCAGTACCATTTTCTCTATCATGTAATTTCAGATCATGTAATTTCAGATCATGTAATTGTGGTTCTGCTTTGTAAAGGAAAGCAGACTTTGTAAAGGAAAACAGCGCACAGTGACCATGTGGATTGACTAGCCCATACCTGGAAATACATAATCTGATGAACGCTGTTCTTCTCACAGCTGCACCATAGTTTACTGAGAGTCTTTCTGAAGATTCCTGGCAATTGTAATAGAAAATTGCCCATCATTGAGGGCATGGACTATCTACAGAGAGAGATATCTTTTCCTTGCCTATACTGCARTAACACATGAAAAGAGCTACACTGAAGATTCCTCCACAAAGAAAACTAGAGATTAAAGAAATAGTCTCCATTTTCATAGCTTTCATATATTTTTTTTAATATAGGAAATTATTATTCTCCACGAGAAAGATTTCTCAGCTGAGGAACTCTGGATGTGTGTGTATATGTGCACAAGCACGCACTKTTATTTAACTTTTTCTTGAGAAAGACCAGACATAGGTTAGCATGCTGTTAGGGCACCTATTTGGCACTCCAATCGAGAGATTAAATCCCACGACTACTCTTGCAAATTATTGGCACTCTTGATCTCACCTTAAAAGCAGAYAGGCTGAAGAACTAGGCTCAGCAACAGCTCATCTACTGTGACACTGCTTATAYACATGTGCCTCTGCAGGCCAAATCTGTGACTTGCCCTATTACCAGAAACTGATAGAATCCCCTAATCTGTCTGAAGGAAAATGTGACTCTAGGACTTCACTGTGCAATGAAATTACTGAAAGACTASCTTGGGGACCTTGGGGACGAGCAGACATGACTCTCCAGGACCATTAGAGTTAGTCTTGCTCAAGAACAACATGATGGGGCCTGCCCGAGCTTAATTGGAAGCAGATCCCTAATGGGGTAGGAGCCAAAGCTGGTTTTTGTYGAACTCACTTTGACAGGCCAGAGATGATTTTTAACTGCTTTGCACAGTCTGGTTGCAGTGCAGTGGTGTGCAGAACTGCACGCACTGGCTCGGTACTGCCTTTGAATATCTCCATGCAGCAGTTCCAATTTGTTGCTGCAGAATAATAACAATCAGCTGTCGATGAAGCTGAGTAAAACGCTCCTAGCAACAGCCAGCAGGTATTGTGACTGTTCAGACTAGAGTGAGAGAACACAGCAAGGCATCACATTATCGGTAACACGATTCAAACTTCATTACATCTGTCTTACATGAGGAGATTGCTGAAGTGACTACATCTGTCATTTGTATTTTTCTTGATCCATCTTCGATTCAGACAGAAGAAACACATCTTTCTTCCTTACTAGGGAAGAAACCCATGCTGATTAAGGATGCCAACATAAGCTAAGACTTCAAGCAAGACAGTTCAGATAGTAGTAGCAACCAGTATAACTTGACAAAACACACCCTGACACATTAACCTTCCTGCCGATACAGAGTTCTAGGCATCTGCAGCTTTACCACAGCTCATGGTCCAGGTAGTGGGCTGTGTGTGTGTGTGTGTGTGTGTGTGTGTGTGTGTGTGTGTGTGTGTGTGTGTGTGAAATACACATACACCTGCAGCATTTGCTCTACTCAAGTCAGGTATTTTTGTTTCTTAGAAAGCATTGGAACCTTCTGGATAGCACAATAAGGCAGAAATTCTCCTTTGCATGGGCAAGAAGCTATCGTTCCTCACCTCTTCCAGTAAGACCTTGGATTATRGATAGTCATTGCCCAAAGAATCAGAGCAGAGAATGATGTGGAGGTGAATCTGAGATTCTGGAGTACTGCCCAACCTTGGTACTTTTTCATAGGTAAACAGGACCATAAAACAAAAATGACTGGTAATAGTCTAATTAAAGCTGTGCTCAGAGAGCTTTCCATAACTTTAGAAGTGCAGATGGCAACTTCAGAAAAATGTTCTGAGGAAAAAGAGAGACAGAGGAGAAACAAAAGAGAAAAAGGAGTCCTGTATCTTCTTCCTGGCTTCAAGAAAAGACAAAAAAAAAAAAAAAAAACCTACATATATGATCACTAAAACTACAGTAGCTTTCCAAGCTACTCCTTGGAAAAGGAGCGGTGTTTCATAAGAACAGTTRCTGAATACTACTGAGAATAGTGATTTCATATTAACTATACATATTTCATACATCTCTTATGCTTGGAGGTTAAAATGTGGATGGACAGCCATGTAAGCAACTGTGCTGGCCAATCTGGAAAGCTCTGCTGAATAGTTGTTTGACTGTATGGCCAGCTACATTTGATTAAAAATGGAATTGCATCCGTAACAATGCAGATTCGTAAATGCTGTTATTCATTTAAAAGTTGCAATAGATCTGATTGACATACTTAAGTACAAAACAASAGTATTGAAGACAACCCTTCCTTCTCATTTCTAGGTTCTCCCTTTCCTAAAGGGCATAAGAAAACCTACGCATATCTGTTGTGATTCAAAAATGGTGCAGTAGTAATCTCATGCTTAGAAAAAACTTTGTAACATTGCGTGAGATACATATAAGATGATGTAACAACTTCCCAGTTGACCTAGCCCTGAAAGAAAATGCTCTCACTGTGAGAATAAAATACCTGGGCATCTTGACATGAGAGCTGCTGTAAGCAGCTTGCAACTTGTATTGTGGGATTAAATAGCCAGCTTGAATATTCAAGTAGAATAATGGTCCTAACTGAAAGAAAACTGARTTAGTCTGTTTACTAATGACTATTTCTGCAATAGTTTATTGAAGACAAGTTTTTTTTTTTTTGTCAACCTTGTTATTTGTGTAGGTATTTGTAATCTTTTCTTTTTAACGGTCTGAAAGGCTAGAAGAAGTTGTGGCTGTTCTTTAACCCATGTCAWAGTCACAATTTAAGTTCTCCTTTACTTGTAAACACTTAATTAAGAGGTATTTACATTCATACCGTTAACCTTAATTTGAAGCCTGAGCAAGCATCATGTGAAGCCTAGTATGAAATTCAGGCCAAGCATTAAAAGCATTCTAGATCACTGAAGTCACTATTTAGTCTAACTTCTCCTTCTGATAGTAAGAGTGCCAGTTGGCAGCTTCTGGAGTCTGTTGCCTTCATACCATTTTATTGCTCACTTACCAATAACTAAAATAATCACAGATCTGCTGCACTGCATACTATGTGTGGATAGTGCCCTAACTTTAAAATTCCTTCAAGTAAAGTTGAAGTTAAAGTTCAAGCTGGTAAAACTTTTCCCTTAATAAATTTTCTTGTAGATCAAAGGTGTTCAGTCCTACACTAGAAAGTACTTTGTTATTGTGTTTTTGTTTTGAGGAAGGAGAAAAAATGAATAATTTTGCAAAAAGAACAATCTTAGATTCTTATATGACTAATCTCTTTCAGAAACACTTTTTCTGAACTTCCATGGCTTGTCTATACAGTCCTGCTTGTATGACTGCAGTTGTACTACTTTGTTGGTYTTTAATATCTAACCTGTATCCTTTCTGCCAGCTCAAGTCGGTTATTGCTCATTTCCTCAACATCACTGTTCCCTGTTTACCATGGGCATTATATTCTCCACTTTTGAGAAAACTAAATATCGGCAGAATCTATGACCTAAAACAAAACTGTAGAACAATTCTGATAGTTGTTCACTTGAGCGCTACATTTAAATCAACTTCTTTCTGCAAGAACAGTGCTCAGAAAAATGAGTCTTGCCAACAAAAAGTAGAAAATGATTACATGAAAGTTAAGTAACAAATGATTACTTCCCATGATTTACAAGATCTACCAAGTTCTGCAAATTCCATGATGAAGGCCAGGTTTTTGTTAACAGCATGACACTGACTTGAGCTCATCAAGTGACTTATGATAGCTCTCAACCTTCCTGCAGAGCTGCTCCCTAGCAGCTTGCTCTTCCCAGGCCTTGGTCTGTGGAACCTCTTTCCCTATGCTTCATATTTTGCAATTACTCTTTACAAAAGAAAAAACAGAAGTTTAATTAAGCCTTCTGCACCAAAATTCCTCTCAAGATCATTGAAGTCAAGCAAGAGAACTGTTTAAATTCTGTCCAGCTCTACTTTTAATACTTAAATTCCCACTTCTTGATTAAGCCCAATGTGGATCAAGCAGCAATGCTGCTCAGTAAGGAGTCCACTMATTTCTTTGAAGCTGACAGCATTGTTTGAGCATCTTCATGAAGAACCACAGCAAGGATCTAATGTCTGAACACACACTTGGTCAAATAGAGTTGAAATAACTACACATCCAGTTTTATACAAGCCAGAAAAAAATTAAAGTTTCTCTAATAACAKAGAATCATAGAATGGCTAGGGTTGGAAGGGATCTGTAGAGCTCATCTAGTCCAACCCCCCTGYACACGCAGGGTCCCCTAGAGCATGTGGCACAGGGTGATGTCCAGGCRGGTTTTGAAGATCTCCAGAGAAGGAGACTCCACCACCTCTCTGGGCAGCCTGTTCCAGTGCTCTGTCACCCTCACTGTTAAGAAATTCTTCCTCAAGTTCCTGTGGAACTTTTGGTGCCTCAATTTGTGGCTGTTTCCCCTAGTTCTAYCACTGGCCACCACTGAKAAGAGGCCAGCCCCCTCCTCCTCACTCCCTRTCTTGAKATATTTATATACATTGATCAGATCCCCTCTCAGTCTTCTCCAGGCTGAAGAGGCCCAKCTCTCTCAGCCTTTCCTCATAGGGCAGATGTTCCAGRCCCCTAAWCATCTTTGTGGCCCTGCGCTGGACTCTCTCYAKCAGCTCCACATCCCTCCTGCACTGGGGAGCCCAGAACTGCACACAGAAACATATCTGTAACTGACATCAAATGCACCTTAATGCTGCTCTCACTACTTTGAAAAGCACACAGAAGAAAACAAGTAAGAATATGCATCATTTAATATAAAAACTGAATTGTCAACAGCACATCAGTTTCTTAAAAAGTTATCAAATGTTGTGCTAAGAATTAATTTTGCAATTAAAGTATAAACCTAACTCATTAATTTAGATAAATGCATTCTGACCAGTTATTTCAAGTTGTACACATCAAGGGAAGCAGCACCACAACTTAATGAGGAACTAATTCCATTCATAATTTAAACAGCTAAGAGCTAGCCATTTGATACAAAAAATACATTAAGATTAGCACCATACTTATTAATATACTTCAGAAAAAACTAGTTATCTAAACAAGTACACACCCCCTTTTGTTTCTTCATACTTATTGTTTCATAACGCTATTTTGCAGAGTTCTTTGCAACCTAGCTATGTTAGCATCCAAGGCTGCTAAGCCATTCTTAAAGTCCTCTTCATCTCGAGAAGTAAAGGTTGAGAAAGAGGATGCACTCCATTCAGACCTTCCCGACATATCATCAAATGAAACATCAGATATTTCACTGCCTCTTTTCCTAGATTKCTCTTTATGAAAGGACACTGGAACACATGGGTATGTACCAAGCTGAGACTTGTCTGGTTTGTCTGTAAAGTCTTTTGCAGCTCTACTTKGAATGTCTTCTGACCTTGTTTGGACATTATTTCCTTCCAGCTTCACTGTATCCCCTGTAGCTTCAAGTGAGTTTTCAATAGCCCTTTTCAAACTGTATCTGGCATCTAATTTCTCCAAAATAGGAGGATCCTTTGACACCTCACATCCATTTTGCTGCTCAGAGTTTGAGAGTTCACAGCTGAATTCCAATGTCTTAGAAGCCCCTCTGCTTTGGGGTTGCGTGCCAGTTCTCGAGACTGGCAGACGTTTTTTAGAGGCACTGCTAGTTAATGGAATATATATAGTCTCATCCAGTTTGTTTTGGTTGTCTATTAAAGTCTCAGAGTCACTCAATGTTTCTCTATCTTGCTCCAGTAAGGCCGGTAGAATTCTTGGAGTCCCGGTTTCTTCTTCTGAGAATGTGCTGTTCATTTTGGTTCCTTCAGCAGCAGACTTTCCATAGGCTAGATTTGACTCGTCCAATTCCCTGCTTTTGTTTGAGAACTGAGGTTCGGTATCTGTCAAAATATGATCAGTGTCTAATTTTTTAAGATAAGTCATTACTGAAGTACTCACAGTAAATGGATCAGACTGCATCTGTTTCTCATAGTCTTCCAAAAGAGATCTTGAGAGACCTTTGTCAGGCTTTGGTTTGATATTGTCCACCGTGAGGTCAGACAGAAGCTTGGCCATGCTGCCTTGCAAGGTTCTGTTAAGATCAAATTCATCAAGTAACTTGATTTGGCAACTATTTCTCAAAAACATTTATAGAAATCCAAACCAGATTCAATTAGACTGCAGTAAAGTTATAGCACATGTAAGTGAATATGATGGCACAAAATACTAATATAAATGTGAAGTGCCTATAAAAGAGCACAACACAATTTTTGAAATTATTCTAGATTGACCTGCTTTGAGTACTACAAAATAATTGGTCTGTAAGAAGCTGTCAAATACAAAGCATATAGAAAACTCTTCAATTTTTTTCCTATTGTATCTAGTACTGTACAGATAGATAGATAATAGATACAGAATACTGTATCTATTCTATTAAATAGAAGACATTTAATAAGAGAATCATTTCAATGGTAYTTTTACCTTCTATACCAAAAAAAGTGAATGCTTATGTATATAGCGTATATAAATACCCATGTTATAAGATACTATACTACCATCTAGTGGTCAATATTTAATAGCCACAGAAAACTGCAACAAATATAAACTAAGAAAATGATGTGCCAATTAAAAATATTGTGTCATTCAAATCAGTATTAACTATAAACAGAAGAAAATCTTTGTTTCCTGCACTTGAAATGTACAAAAAAAATTTATGCAGTTTTGCATATCCAAAAGGCCCCATAAGCTTCCCAACTTCTCAGCATATATTTAACAGACAATATAGAATAGTTCTGCAAAATTTGTGAGTAACAACACCTTAATGCAGTGGTCCAAGAGCTCCCACATACACCTGTAAAAAGTATCTTGGTGTCATTTCTTTCCAAGGACTGGACTGCTCGGTCCTGTAGGAAGAACTCTGAGCGCTTCTGAAGACAGACTGTTCTGCAAGCTCTTTTCATAGGGAGTGATTTCTAAGCCAATATAAGGAACTCTCTAATTAAGTAAGGTTAGGAGCTAATCTCCACATGCTGCAGCTTCAAGTATCTATTTCCAGATCTATCCACTTCTAACGGAGCTCCTAACTGGCAGAGCTGCTATGTGAGCTAAAACTTTGCATAAATTACATCAGGTAGCAAAAGATATTACAATAGAACTCTACAGAGCACTGGAGCACTATTAAAGTACTAGTGTAACAGAATAGCAGAGATTATGGTCCATATGATGCTGGTGTTGTATTAAGATTACAATAATCCAAAGCAGAGAGGAGAAAAGAAAAAAAGAAAAAGTGGCATCAAGAGGCAAAAAAAAAAACAAAAAACAAACACCCCAAAAAAAACCCCACCACACACTTAGTCTGTATTACCTGGTTAAGTCACGCAGTCTGTTAACTTCTGCATCACGCTGACGAAGTGTTATGCCCAATATCTGATTTTCTTTCTCTGAAGCTTCCAGCTTAAACTGAAGGCTCTTCACATTTGCTAATGCTTCTTCCACTTCTAAAATGCCAAATAGAATTTAGTTAATTTCTGTTAAATTTAAAAAAATTGATGAAGAATAACTACCTTGAAAACACATACCAATCTTGAGCTTCGTGGCATGAATATCATATTGCTGCTTGTTTTCAAGCAATTCTTTATCTTTCTCTTGGATACTTTTTGAAACATGTTTATTTTCTTCTTTCTGACTTTCTATTATTTTAAATAGCTCTTCATTTTTAGCTTGCAGTAACTCAAGGCCTTTTAGTGATTCTTTCAACTGACTCTGGAGCATCATATTCAGGGACTGCAGAGAAACTACTACCAGGAGAAAAAACAAAGAAAGTTTAGATGTTTTGTCTACAATTTAGGATTTCTACATTGATCCAAGTTTTTAAATAAACATGGTAATAGGACTTTAGCCTAGAGATAAAAAGTTTTGTTTCATTTTAATATAAAATAAGTTTCCTTCTTAGATATCTAGCCTGTCATCCTCATTTTAAGAGGAATATAAGAATTGTAACAGTGATAAAATTAATCTGCTCTGCAGCTTAGCATCTAACTTTCAGTGTCTTTGTGAARTTTTAAACAGGCACAACATCCATGTCTATAGATATAGACATGCATTATCAGACCCGTATCACTGTCTTTTAGTGACAACTGAAGTCAGTGACAGTATGAACACACACACACACAATTTAAATATCTAATACACAAATCTATGTATTTGTATTTGAATCTTTGCTTGTAGGAGCATTTTGTGCTATCTTTATTAGTACTTTACATTCATAGTTGCAGTTCTGTCCAGATGTCTTCTCATTTCTCTCTCGTTCCCTGAGTTGCTGGTTTAATATTCTTATTCTCCTAAATGYGAGTTATAAAAAAGCCCATATTCAGAGAGTTCAGAATATGTTCAAATCCACTACATTTTGTATTAGTTTAGAAAAAGCATCTATTTTAGAAACAAATATTTTCCAGAAATATAAAAATTTGAAGATTGAAATCTTGTTTCAGTTCTTGTCTAAGCATTTTTGAAGCTATATAGCCATACCAATGCAGCTGGCAATCTATATATATTGCACAAAAAAACAGCAAAGTGACAAAGGTTACAACATATGCAAGAATATGCAGTTTAGAACACTTCAGTTAAAGACCTTTTAGGCATTTTTTGCAGTGAACAGAATTATTGAACAATTACTAACCTACGCAGCTGAGCATTTTCACTTCTAAGAGGCTGTAGAGCTAGTGCTATTTCAGCTTGTATATTTGTACTTCCCACAACAGCTGGGAGTAACGATATACAGTCTTCTATTTCACTCATCAACCTTAACATTTCTGAATCATCTGCAAGAGGGAAAAAAAAGAAAAAAAGTGATATGACAGTAACTTACAAAATGATGTAGTAGTATCTATAATTCAAAACAAAAAAAAAAAATTTTGACTTTGAAAGCCTATCTTTACATATTCAAAACTTAAAGGCTTGACTGTGTATTTGATAAATCATTACTAATCAGCATTTCAGCCAAACTTGGCTGAGGAATTCTCCCTTACCTACTTCCTGATCAACTTGCAGGGACAACATTGTACATGAAATGAGAACAATCTTTTCATAGTTATGGTCATTCAATTCTTATTCACAGTGAAACATGAAACTGTTAAAAGCAAAGTTGTTGAAAGCCACTCAAAGATGCCACATGTCTGACTCATACAACTTTCAGTAATTGAAGACTGTTCATTCCTTTCATATAGTTTGTCGTATTCATAGGTAATCATTYTACTGCACAATGGAAATGTCTTTACCTTGGCCTGCTACCAGTGCTCTGAGCTCTCCCAAAAGATATTTTACTGTTCTAACTTTATGGGCTGTTTTTTCTGGGCTCTCTCTTGTAGGTTTCAGAACCTTCTTGCAAAAACTTTTCTGATAGCTTGTATCTCTCACAGGGGCAACATCAAGTACATTCAGTTCCTCTTCTTCACTGATAGCAGTCTCACTTTGTTCTTCGGAGACCTCCTCTTCCTTATTGCTTGAGACATTATGTTGTGCTGGACATTGATGATGATGCCTTTGTTCAGTCCTGCTGTTCATTCCATGTGTTTGCAACACGGCCAGGTGAGCTTGTATGCATTTTATCAAATCTGTTTCCTTGATCCAGTGCTCTTGGTTTTGGGTGGTATCTTTGACAGAAAACGATGGGACAAATGTAGGCACTGTATAGTTACTTGATGCACCTGATACTGGGCAAGKCATCTTATCAGGAAGAGCAGTGGCAGCCTGAATTTGTGCAGTAGTAGTAGCAGGAGCAGAAAGTCCAGGGCAAACCACAGTCCCTCCCATCTGGGACACACATTCAAGACTGCTCTCTGCAGGAACATCCTGGATTAACAATATTAAGGAAAAGAATAATAGAGAGTTTAAGTGTTAAGGAAACTTGTCATTCAATGTAGTCTTAGTCATACATACTATATATATATCTATATCTATCTATCTATCTATATATATATATATAAACCTACAATTCTTTCTGGCTTATTTGCATTATTTSCCTATTTACTAAATCAGATGTAAATCTAGTTTTGATTATCTTTACCTTAAAAGTTATTGGCAAAATTAAAGCATAGTTGTAACAACTCATTCACTRAATTAAACCAGAACAGGGAAGGAGGGAAAAGAACAACAACAAAACACTGTTACCTTTCATTAATTTAAGTAGATGAATTTCTTAAAAAGTGAAGGAAAGCGCTAACTATACATGGACTGCCTGCAGATAGAAGGTAAATCTACAGTCTCAAGGTGAAAGCCCTTTACCACACTTCCCAAGGTAGCAGTTGGTACTCTCCATTAGTTTTATTTTATACCCTGAAATACATAAATATTTTAAAAAGTGGCTCTAAGATACTACAAATTATCCATMAAAACCTGCTGGCAGGGAAAAGCTTACAACTACACAAAGAATGTGATTTCTTTAGTCAAGAGTTGGTTAATGATTCTAATATGCACTGTTGAGATTTAATTAAGAGTATTAACTTTCAGCACCTGCTATGACTGCTGCCCRGTACAGAATCCATAGTATAGAAAAAAAAAATACACAGCCAGTAGAAATGCCCCTAATGTCATTTCTTCATCTCCACATAAAACATTTTACATAGCAGTACTTTCTGCCGTATCTATTCCATTCATTACTATAGGTTGAGAGATGCAATTTTTCCTTCCTTTAGAAAAAAAGTCTGCATATTTAAATAAATATAACTAATGAGGCAGGTTTAATTGTAAAATTTATTAATAATCTGAATAAAGCTTTTACTTACAGACTGAGAAGATAAAGGCTTAGCTGAATGCTGCAGGGACAGGGCTGGTGTGGAGGTAGATAACTGATAATTAAGAGCTGTAACATTTTGACAACCTGAAATGAAGGAAACAAATGTTGTCAYGGACCCAGGCAATCTGCATTAGAGAGAGCAAGCCCAAAGGTAGTATTTTCACTAACCAAGAGCTGAGACGGAATAAGGAGTTGTAGTAGAAATTTCCTTACTGGCCTGTGAGGGTTGGCCAGTTATCAGAGCCATCTGAGTCTGCACATGCTCACATAATTTTTGGTGCATAACAGGAGGGTGCTGACTGCAAGGCACATGAATTGCTTCAACCAGCTGATTCTGTGGTGCATTACAAAGCTCTTTACCAGCAGCAGGGGTGGTGGATGAGGCCTGTTTCCTACTTGATACCGGTACTATTGAAAGAAGAAAGATCAAAACAGCTGAGTCCGTCCCTCTGCTTGATATACATAAACATGGAGATTTGATGTACATAAACATGGAGATTTACTCATACAAAAGGCAAATTTAAAAATATGATTCTTAAAGTCTCTGCTTAGCTGCTCCCTAGGCCTTTAGGGTCATTGGCAATAATCAAAATATAGCATGCACTTAATGTAAATTTCTCCTGCTGATTATATTCAAAACTATTGTATTTTTACAGTGCTAGATAGATATTATCTATATGCTCCCCTTCTGTAATTCCCTGAACAAGCATCCGACTACTTAACTAGTCCGCAAYTCATGCCTGTAGGAATTCAACATGTCTCCCAGACTGGACCTAACTGAAAGGAAGTGAGGTAGACAAGGAGAGAAAAAATCCACTTACTGATTTCTTTTTGCACATGTGTAGCAATATTGTGTTTTTTCAAGCCTTTCTTCTTTGAAGTGTTTCCTTTGGTTATAAAAGGCTTGGAAACTGTTTTAACACAAGTCGTTCTCCCAGGTTGTTTATGAATATTCTCTCCTACTAAAATAATTTAAACAAAGAGCCAGTCAACAAATCAAAACAGTCTTACAGAAAATTAAAAATATAAATTTTTTATAAGTACAACCTGTAGTCTCATTTTGTAAAATACTCTGCAGTAAAGCTGCACACCGGTCAAGTCCATTATGAATAGTGTCAACCTGCATAAAGAATACTGCAGTTAGAAATTAAGTRCCACTTTTCTTTTAGTAAGAAAGAATATACTATTTTAGAAAGGACTGTTTCTTACTTTGTCATCTAAAAAAAAAAAACTATGGCAATAAGCAAAAAATACTATTTTATTCATATATTACTATTTTATTCATATATTACTTCGCAGTGTAAAGAAAGTCTGAACTTTGCAAAAGTCTATTCTTTGCAAAAACAGTTGTGTTGCATGTATGTTGGTTTGGTGGATTTTGTTTTGTAATTGTGCACATGTGTTTTTTATTGTTATTGCATGAACAGGCAAACTATTATCTGCAGACTATCATTATTTTGGAGATAAACTGACTCAATGCTGTATGAAAGCAGCAGTATGAACCGTATGTCACTTATTCTTTTTGACACAACACCTCGTAACTGTGGCTGTTTCTGCCAGGGCCAGCTCTACCTTGTGAGCAGCAAAGCTTTGTTCATAAAACAGACTCTGTAATAAGTTCAGTCAGAGCCAAATTCACTAAGCCAACCAAAATGTGCCTTCATTACGTAGTTCAAATACTTCAGCTGACTTTGCAAAAGCTATTTCTAGACCAAATGCAGCACTCCCTTAATTATTCTATTCTTCTTTTATTATTCAAGATATTCCTTTCTGTCTAAATTTGGAGTGGTGATGGTATTAAAAAGTCAGTAGTTACCTGATCTTCAGAGTCAGTTGAATAGAGAGAGTATCCAGACTCTGCATCAGAATGATAGCCTTTTCTTAAGCCTAACCTGAAAAAAAAAAATACAAACAAAAATATGTTCATACCATATTTCCCTAATATGCAAAAAAGTTACTTTTAGTCAGTAATAGCAAACTTGGAAAAAAAGGACAAAGAAACAAGAAAACAAGAATGGTGKTGTATCAAGAAACACTACCTTTCACAAACTCTACCTGTATTGCTGCAGCAAAYGCATTTAGCAGATATTAACAATTTATGTCAAAGGAAGATTTGGTTTTTACTTAGCAGTCTTGCATTAGGCTACTAACTATATATATATTCAAACTTTTCTAAATAAGCACACAGCATAGACAGCCAACTCTGTGCTTATGCAAGCAGAACTCTGATCTGCTTTGAGTCATGCTTATTCCTGGGCTACCCAGACATACAGCCTTCCTGCTAGGAGCCTTTCMGATACATGGAAAGAGTTTTTGGATAGCTGCCAGGTATGGTAGGTATGGGGCCCCCAATGCCAACGTGGGCACTCAGTGATGAAGCMCTCGTGATGAAAGTCTTACTGTTTTCGTCCATTTGTTAGCTTGGCCGCTCCTGCTAGTCTCCCAGAAGACAGCACCTGCTGATTAGAGAAGCAGCTTTCACCTCCATGAAATATTCCCAGGGTGAACTGAAGAACACCATAATCACTCATTTCAAGAATGGCTTCTGAGACAGGTCAGTTAAAGGCACTTTGCAGTTCTGAGCATCCAAGGAGCCCACACCACCACCAGGACCCGAATGGGCACTTTTCACTCTGCAAACYGAGCCTCTCCAGTACAACTCGCAACCTGGAAACGACACGGGCAAGCCCAGGGGCCAACACACAAAAAGAAGCCCAGCGCAAACCGGCAAACCGCCTGGGCTCTCTGCTTCCTTTCCAAACAAAGGCATGCACCTGGCCTGGGGGGATTTTAGGCACAAGCTGCTCGAATACTCGGCAAGACACCGATACCGCGAACTGGAGCACGCGCAAGGGAAAGGGCTCGCTGCACCACACCGGGCCGATACAAACCCGCTGCAGAAACGAAGCAAACGCAGCGACCGCGGCGCCAACCCCCGCCCAGAGGCTGCCCCCGGCAACGGCGACGCGAAGGCCCCGCCGCCTTCTCCCTCCCACCTAAGGAGCTACGCGAGGAAAGGGCTGAAGCTCTGGATAAAATGGGGCTGTAAATGACACCCCTCCCCGCAACCTCCCAGCGGCGCCGCGGCGCCTCCACCCCGACCTCCCGCACGCACCTTGCAGGGCCGCGGTGCGCCCGGCCTCGCCATGGCCCCAGCGCGGGGAGGCGGGAGGCCGCGCGCCGCCGCCTCAGCTCCCGCCCGCGGAGGGGGGGGGAGCCGGCACACACCCCTCGCCGACCAATGAAGAGGCGGCGYGACTCGGCCGTTAGGATGGGGGCGGGACTAGGGGCCTCTCGGCACCCCCCCCTCCCCCCTTCGCGGGTCTGCGGGTGCCGGCGGCAGCCCGCGCRGGAGAGTGAAGGGGCGGTGCTACCGGGCACGGTCAGGGATTGGCCGACAGGGATCGCCGGGGAACCAATCGGAGAGGGAGAAGGGAGAAGGGGCAAGACTAGTGCGGCGCTGAGGCGGCGCGTGGCCTTGCGACCGTTGCGACCGTTGCGACCGTTGCGACCGTTGCGACCGTTGCGACCGTTGGCCGCAGTGCTGCCGCTTCGCGGCCGGTCGAGGCACAACTCTTGCTTCTCTCCATTCCCACCTATTCTCGGGAGTAGCCTTGGCACTTGCTTAAACTGCCATAGACCCTTGACAAATAGCAGGTCATGTGGGGCAGGAGCTTCTGTACTCTCATAACTTAGCTTGAAAAATGAGCCCTGTGGATGGGTGAGCCACYCGCGAGGGAAAGTGAGGTGTCTGAGCAAGGAGGGGTTCACAAAGATGCCCTAGAGGCCCTATGTCCATCCTGCAAAGTCTCAGGGGCACGAATGGTAAGCAGGGTGGTAAGGCAGAGTGCAACATTGACTTTTCTAGGTATGGTCAAACCAGCAGCTTTTTGCTCTTTTTTTTTTTTTTTTTTTTTTTTTTTTTTTCTAGCTAGTGTGAAATCATCTCCAGCAGCCCTGTAAAACATTTGTCTACATGGGGTGTAAAGAATGCCCAATGTACTCAGCGTGGGGCGTCAAGTGATGTACATCTGTATAAGAGAGAAAAATACTGCACAAAAGCCAGCACTGTTTGATATGAGATACTGTTACCAAAATGAGTCACTTGATCTTGGAGACCATCAAACAAAACACTTCCTCTCTTTGCATAGGTAGTGAGTGACAATATATGATGTTTTCACTGTATTGCAATACATTGATTTAAACAATTTGGGAGATGGAAAGAGCAGGACAGCACATTAGCACTACTTGGTACTGGCAAGAAATGTTGAGGCTAGATTCTTGGCATCAGAAAATAGAAGAGAAACTAAAGTGCATCTAAAGAATTCTAATAATGCAATCAAGCAATCAAAAGAAAAAGGCAGAATGTGAACAAAGATAATCTACTTTACACTCCTAGCACCCATACTTCAGGTAATGCTTTAAGTCTTATAATCACATATTTTCATGGACATAATCTCTTTGGAGATTAAAGAAATTGCTTTGTTATAAAATATATTTTTTTTAAGCAGAGAAAGTTCTAAGAATTATTTCACATGCATTTTGAATAATACATACTCATTATAAGCAGAATACTTCGGTGGGAGTTTTCATATGCATGATGAAGGAGGGCTGTGTTGCAATTGGAAAGAGGTGTCACGTCAGATAAATAGAGGTGATGGGAAATAGGCCAGTTCAGAACTGAGGTGAACCAAAGCAAATGGTGATTTCCTAGATAGATGTTTTATACCTGTTGTATATATGCGCTACAGAATGATATATGTGCATACAGTTATTCTGATGCTTCTATGTGCATGTTGAATCTTTTTWGCCTTACTTAGTTTGCTGCTAGTTGTTTGTCTGTGATGCTTGGATAAGTGTAAAAAAATCCTCAAAATCTACCTTGTTAATATTTCTTTTTAGGAAAAGAATATGCCTGGGGAAGTGAGAAGGCTACCTGTAAAACAGRGGCAAGGCTAGGAGCACTTCTGTGTTGGGTGAGTAGTGTGATGAGTGTTTTTCATCCATGAGTCTCCTTTGGAGATCTTCAAAACCCAMCTGGATGCTACCCTGTGCTCTAGGGGTCCCTGCTGGAGCAGTGGGGTTGAACTAGATGATCTCTGGAGGTCCTTTCCAACCTTAACCATTCTGTGATTAAATATATACCATCATATTTAGGGAGGGTGGTGGGTTGCATTATTAATGAACTGTGAGGAAAGGGGCATTATTTTCCAAACACCAGGTARGTGTTGTAGCTGACTAGCATATTAGTATTCCACATAAGTTTGCTTTTATTAGCTGATTAAATAGACTTTCTGGAGACTTAACATTGAAAGCAATTACATTTATTCAGGCTGAAAATATAGTTACATTACTATTAAGAGTACCATAGCAGAAGTGCATATAAATATTCAACATTTTCTGTACTCTCCAAATACATAAATTGTGTCATTATTATGTATTGCTACATTAACATTCAAAATGAAACTGCGCTGAATTTGCACAAAAAAAATGAAGATATTTATCATGTCCAAACAGATAAAAGAGTTTTTGCAAAGGAATCTGAAGTATGGTCCAATTTTTCTATTCTTTGCAAAGAGGCTTTTGCAGTGGCAAAACTGGGAGRTTGCACTTTGTTTCTCAGAACATTATATGATGGTAGTGCAAAAGTAAACTCTGTGACAATTTCCAGCTTCCCAACATATTATTTTCTCATGATCAGGATTGCTTGAAAGTCTTTTGTATAGATACGGAATCTGTTTTTCCTATATACTGTTCTGATTTATTCCTCAAATTTGCTTTTTTCAAGAAAGCAAATGAACAGATCAGTAGTTATAGTGAAGTGCTTGTTATGAATGGCATTTGATATCAAGGATGTGAGTAGATTCTGAGGCTCTGCTAAAAGGTTCAGTAAGTAATTTTTAATGGATTGCTTTGGCGTGTGTACTTTTTGAGGGAGTATACAGGAATTCCATTAAGGAGGGAGGTCATCTTGGCGCCTCCATCTTTTTAGGAGAGAAAGGCACTAGGTATATACTTGAGATACTTGTAGCAAAGTCATTTAARAGAAGTCCTTCACAGATAAGTCCCTGAAGCAGCCTTGTATTCAGAACTTTAAAACCCACTTTTGGAGAGTTTTTGACAGAGTGGAATCGCAAGTTAGGCATGAGGTTCACTATGCAATACTTCGAGAGAGGTGGTTACTGCAAAATGGGAAATGCAGAAACCTCCATAATAGAAAATGCTGTCGGTTGGCCAAAAGAAAAATATTAAKGGCAGTACATAGCTAATCGTTGAATAGAGACAACACAGAGCTATCACAAGTGCAGTATGAGAGGGGTACATGTCCTGGGTTCTCTTTTTGAGGAGAACATGCACCCACTCATTCAAAAGTAGGTCTACAGTTGACAGAAGGTACTCAGAGAAAAGGTGTTGACTTTGTATGGATTTATGATATATTTTTATATGGTAAATGATGTATTAACTTGTCTGTGGATTTTTTCTCATTCCGCCTTTAATTTCATACAAAGTATGGCAGTTTGTGCAGAAGATGAGGACAGCCACTTAGCTTACAATCTCCTTGACATAACAGTAATAACATTGAAATGTCATTTTACATAAAAATTAAAGTCCTCTCTAAACAGTGGTTAAGGAAAATGTTCTGTTTCACCCAAGATTGCTCTTAATTCACACATATACTTTCGTGTTGACTTGAGCACATTTATTCACAGAGGCCCAAAAAAAAAAAAAAAAAAAGAGAGAACATTGAGAACTCTGCTGGTAATGGGGATATCTGTGGTATGTGTTTTTTCATCCTTCTTCGTTAGAATCATGTAAAGTTGTGCCACTTACTCCAGCTTGACACGAGGATTCTTTGTAAAATCATTCACTTTAATTAGGCCATCTGGTCCAATGCTGTATGAAGAATAAAATTTATATTTGTTAATTAAAGTCATACTTTCAGTATAAAATATTATAAAATAATGCTGACTATAAGTTTCCCCACTTTGATTGGATTTTTTTTCTCCCAAACTTTGTTTAAATGGCTCTTCAAAATTTGTTCTTTGGTCCTGTTCCGACACTTGAGGGACTCTTCCAACACTCTTCCATTGATGTTATGGAAGGAAGAGGTGATTTGGACCTTCTGCAGGCTTCATCATGACTTTTCGTGCATTCTGTACATAGAATAGGCCTTCATCTCTTCATTCATTTACATAAATACTTAACTCTTTCCAAGAAACTAAACTGTTACCTAAACAAACCAACTAAAACCTATGACATGTTTTTAGAATATTATCTAGCAGTTACATTTCATTGTAGTTTGGTCAGCATCTAAAACATGTCTCTTCTTTTCTTTTGCATTATATCTGTTCAGCATCTGACTTCCAGAAGACCATAAAATTTGCAGTAATTACACTACCAGCTTCCTAGAGATTAAATTAACTAGCATAGTAATTTCTTATGTCTGTAGTACAGTGAGAACATGACTGTGAACAAATGTTAAATAATAAACTGGAAAGCAGTGGTCCTGAGCATCCAAATAAGAAAGTGTTATTTATACTGTAAACTTTTGAATCAGAGTCATTGTCTTTCTCAGTTGTAAAGCATCTTTGATTATAAAATAAATAACAATGATTATGCTTCTGTCCTTTTGGACTTTGTGTCTCTTATAGTTAGTGTTTACTCCTTGGGTTTAGCCATTCTTTATGCTTTACCATTTTTACTTAATATTAGTTACTACTTAATACTATATATTATTTTGTACCTTGAACCTTCTGCGCTCATCTTCTGCCATATCCTTCTTTCTACATTTTCATGGCTAAAGTATAGCAAACCTACAAAAATGAGTGATCATACTTACATCTCCTGTTCAATGTAATTTAGCATTCGGCTGACATGGGATGCTGAAATCTCTCCATCCACTTCAGCAATGTAAGTATAGAGAAACTGGAAAGTACTGAAAGGAATACGGGGTGGTCCTTGATCGTGATCACCATGTAAAACCTCGCATATAATTTTCAGTGTTTTTGCAATAGTCTATTGGAAAAGAGAACAAACAGCAAAAAAGCCTTAATTTAGCATTGCTAATGAAGAGACCATTAGTAAATACTGTGTAGTGTGCAAATAATGCCAAACGCAATAAAATGTCCTTGCAAATRTGAGAAAAATAAAGTATAATGATGTCAGCAATATCCTGAAGAGATGAAGGGGACTTCTTGGATTTCTATGATTTTTTCAAACTTCATTTTCTATCATATCTGAAGAATTAGTTTATGCAAAGATATAAGGACTATATTGTTCATAGTGAGGAAGAATAACTTTTTTTTTAAAACAAATATTAGTATGAATATGTGAAAGGGTGAAAGTTTAGATATTCCACTTAATAGTCACTTAGTTTTTAAAGTTTGCCCCTCCCTTTTTTTTTCTTGTTATCTGATTTCTAAGTGTTGATAGTGATTTTGACCTAGAACTGCAGAAAATCTTGCCCACTCTGTTCTAGCTCTACATGTGCAGCTTCCCATTGATTTAGGACTTTGCCAGTTGTCCGTCTTTCCATAACTGTATCCTGCAGGAAAGATGTCACTGTATCTTCAATCAGTTCCTATACATGCAATGTCTCAACAGTATGTACAGTTGTGCAGTGTTTTTCAGACTTTTTATGTGGTTACATAATTCAAACTAAAATTATCACAAAATCTAGTGATGCTGAAGGCCTGCTGTATAATTCACAAAATCTCATTTTTATTAGAGTCAAATAAGTAAGAAGTAGATTTTTTTTTTTTTTTTCAAAAAAAGGTAGGCGTAGAAGGAAACTTCAGTTTGGTTTTCTCTGGAGTGAAAATGTAAACAGATATATCCTGCAGAAACAACTCAGCTATTCATTAGAAAAAAGAACATAGAGTGAAATAATGACCGAGTAATGATGATGAACTACAGCGGGAAAAAATGTTGAAGTGGAATATGAGAGGTTAATGCAGCTCACTGTGCAGCAGACTACCTACTCAGACRTATCAAATCAGCTGAGCAGTAGTAGAATGAGTTCTGTAGCTCTATTGTGATAGAATATATTGTCCCTACTGGAAGCTGACTGATAAATCGGAGATCATTTAGAAAATGGTAACAGGGCCAATATAAAAAATAGATGTCTAAGAAAAGTCTSAAAACATAAACCAGGGAAAAGCTGGCTGCATTATGAATAATTACATCATATCTATGGTTTTATTTACCATCTTAATACTTGAAGTGCCTTCCATGTTGCATGAGACATCATTGAAAATCATGGTAAAGGAGACCATTATCCTAAATAGTTTACAGTTTGAGTTGACAAATTGTGAGGAGCCCTGAAAGCCAGAATTTATGATTGAGGAATGAAGCTATACCCTGGATGCTCTGTCTATCCACTCGTCCTTCAATTTATGCATAGTTAACAGAAAATGGCAGATTAAGAGCAATGAATATGTAATTACGAACAAAACCTAGAGAAAAACAAAACTTAATTTGTCAATGACAAGTCTAAGGAATGTCTTGATCATAGTAAAAGTAGTGTTAGAGAAAGCAAAAGGTTAGCAGCTAGCTTTTTAATTTGATGAGGTTTAAAGCTGGACACTATGGAATGGGAATACAAGCCATAAAGTTTTTCATCCCAATATGCAAATGGATTGGCAAAATAGATTGGCAAAATCAGAAGAATTTACCTTTGGCCTATCTCTCCTTATTTAAATAAATTTCTATGTAAATACATATGTAAAGCACACAATATGTTATTCACGTAAAGCACTTCTCACATGGCCAGTATCATAAGGATATAAAATTATATCTTGTAAGAAATGTAAATATTCACTCTTTTGAGCTTTGTGAGCCAATGAGAGCCTAAAGAACAATCCAAAATCAGGAAATTGATACTGTATTAGTTGAAGTACCTGTGCGTGACCACAAGGTAGTGCCATCTGATTATACGATAAAATAAGCACGCAAACTTATAAAAAAAAAAAAAAGACTCATCATTTCTTTAAGATAAATCCATGCACAACTTTTTTGCTTAGGTAGAATTTGGAAGAAGGTTGCTGTCATTTGATAGAGTTTTAGTCAAAACCTGTCTTTGCAGGCAATTCTGCTGATAGGATTTATGTTTTGCTAATGAAGGGCTGTATATGAAAGTAGTATTACTAATATTTTAGTAAAACTTCATTGCACTATTTTTTGTTTCTCAACTATATTTAATGTCTTCTGTGACATCAAAATGATCTTTGTAAATATATAGGCTATTTCCACAGCACATAAATATCACAACTACAATTATGGGGGCTTTAATTAGCACTGCAAACTGTATTAACAGATTAATTTCTAAAAACATTTCTCATTTTCATGAAAAGCTAGACAAAGACTAGAAGCAGAAGAAGAGCAAGAGTATATACAATCTCTAAAGAGAATTGACTCAGAGTGGTTTTCTGAAAGCCCATTAGGCAGGTGTTGGAACTAATGCTGGCAGAAATATATTGACAAGAATCAAGGAAGTATGTCCTACCAAGGTTAGATCTTGTAAATCTTGTTGGCTTGGAAGTAGATACATAGATGAATAAATTATAATATTTGAGAGACCTTTAAAAGAATCTACTGCTACTGTAAACGGTCCAGAAAGCTTTATCCATGAATGTCTCCTTTAAGCTTTAACTTCTATTTGAAGTGTAACAGATCATATTGATCCGGACTTTATCTATTTATTCCCAAATCCACTGATCATCTCCATGCTTACATCCATGGCCTAATCGTGCTTGGTTTAAGGCTTTCAATTATAAAATGTAGTTGATTATATGAATATATGAATATAACAAAGGTGCCATAACTTATTCTCTGCTAATCCTCCAAATGTCCTCCTGTACAAATTAGTGAACTCTGCGGTCTCCAGCAGGCAAACACTGCAGTGCAGGTATGCGGAATRCGAACAGAACTTTCATGATAACTGCAGATGAATCAGTCACATCAATACATCTGATCAGATCAGCTCAGTAACTTGGTTGTCTTCCTTGGTTTGCTAATAGAAAATCACAAATCCATTTTCCTTTATGAAATGGCAGGGAGACTCAAAGAAGTGATGTATTTAAGTACTATGAGAAGTACCTAGGTACTTTTCTGAACACAATGAAGTCTGTGGCTGTATTTGCTGAAAGTAACAGATAGCTTTTTATATATATTTTATATATGTTCTGGGTCTAGTGTCTAGTGATTATGAGAACAGACTGCAACCTGTTTACCAGGTCATGGGCATGACTATCCATTACAATTAGACCCAAATGCACCACGTCTCCCTTTGTTTTCTATGGTCAGAAAAACATAAACTGAAAGCATGCATTATGATACCAAGTTTCCCTACTGTTCATAAATTTATATGACAGACATTATCTGAATATTAGATAGCAATGAAAAATTGTTTCCCCTGACACAAGAAGTTCGCTACACTCATCCAAATCACCTACACAAAATCAGACTGAGTGAGGAGCAGCAAGATAGAGTAGTTCATCCATCATATCTGCTGAGTGATGCCTGAGACAAAGAAACTGTTTTGTTTTAGCCCTCATTGCTGCAGTCCTGCAAAAATGTCTGTGAAATGAAGCCTCTGTCACTGTCTTTCTAGCTTCCTTCCCCTGTGTTTAATCTGTTGCAAATTGTCCAAAAGGCAGAAAGCTTGGAAAAAGCATACTACAAATCTTTGGGCTCTCTTGATTACTGAAAGAATACAGTTAAAGTAATTCCCTTATTCCTAAAAGGGATTTCCTCCTGACTTAAAAAACAACAGCTGTGTTAGTCAATGATAAGTTTAAAATGCGTAATTACTTAGTCTCCTATTTCTACCCATGTGTGAACTCAAAATCACTATATAAGAAAATATTCATACACCACAACATAAAATTATGAAGAATCTTACCATTCCAATTGGACTGCATGCGAGGGCTAAAAACTTCAACCACTCAATTTCTTCTGTAAAACGCCCAACATTCATTACACTTGTGAATAAGTCGTCTGGGAGATTCAGTGACTTCCACATGTGAGCCAGTTCATCTGCAGCGATTATGAGTCTCCCTCCCACCTGGAAATACATATAAATAAAAATGCATCACAGGAAAATGAATGCTATTTTGTCTTAATTTGCATTAAGACAAAAAAAAAAATCTTATTTAATCCCAAATCASCCCCAGAATAGGCTTTTGTTTTTGAAGTAAGCTGTGATAATTGTGGCCTAGGCGTAAAGCAAGCATCAGTTCAAATGTTCCCGAGATAACTAAGAAAGATTATGGCAAAATTAAATCATAAAATAGTGGGAGGAAAAAAATGGAAATGAATGATGATAATAAGTAATATAAATACAGGTAAAATTGCCAATGTGAGTACAGAAATTATGATTTCTACAACATCTGGAAGGATGTTAATTTTACAGAATCGTGGCCTGACTTCAATTTTGCATTTGTTAGTGGACATTTAATCATGTAAATTTTATGTTTGACTACAGTACTATAGCTGAGTGTGAAAACCATGAATAGCTAGAGCCAAAGGAAGCRCAGCTGAAGAAATAATTTTGCTGTATGCTATATGGAAACAGCTAAAACATTAGATTTTTTCCATATATAATATTTATATTAACTGGATAGAGTATTTATAGRCATAAAACTGAAAGCAGGCTATCCAAATTGAAAATGTGGTCGCCATAACAATATTATTGGAATAGTATAATAAACTAATAAATCCCTAAATATATGTAAGTTATCAATCTGTTTCTTGGCCCCAAAAGTAAGGAAGATGTTTCTTACTCTTTGATGTAGGATTTTTAAGAGCTCTGGTGTGACATCTTTCCATTTTGACCAAGGCCCCCTTTCTTGTTCTTGTTTTACTGGAGGAATATCACCACGAGCCACAGCAGTAAAGTAACTAGATGAAAAGATAAAGAAGTGCTTGCTTTCCAAATACTTTTAATCAAAGTAGATGGTTTAAAAAGTGATTGAGGAGCTTGTGCTTACTAGACAAAGGTGATGGGTTTTCAGTGTTTGGTGTGTCTGTTAACTGTTCAAATTTTAAATAGCACTGTTTTGCTCTGTGTTCTCAGTAGACTTGTTTATTCATACTTGAACTGGATTTCAGGTATTGCCTTCAGGACCTGATCTGACATACAYTGTAATCAATACAGAGTCTTTCTACTGAATTTAAAGAGATTTGTTCACTTCAGGGACTACCATAGGAACATGGATGCATTGTAATATATCTGTTTACCCTGTTTCTGCATAGAGTTTTTGCACTTTATTCTGGGTCTCTTTACCAGGATTCATATCAGAGTGCAATTTAACTACATTAGAGTCAGTTCTGGTATGTATGAACATGCTGTAGTCAGGGCAGGGGTGTAGTGATGACTTACTCTAAATTTAGCTGAAAGTTTATTCTTCTGGGGAGTCTAAACTCAGATTGTACAATGATCACAGTTTTGGTCAGGCTGAGCTACTTAAGCACAGATATTTACCCTCACTGGTTCTTCACTCATTGAGAAAAATGTAAAATAAGAGTCAGCCTACTGCAAATACAAGCCAATATTTTGCTTTTGCCATCTGCAACTTTGTGTATGTGCAATTGCTGTACAGGGTTGTTAGGTTACTACAACTTGAAGCTCAGTCTCCAGGATGGGTAAAGCAAAGTAGCTCTATTAAACATCAAAGGACAGAGACTGAAATTATCAAGATTTCTATGATTACAGAGCAGATAATTTGTTACCAAGAAYAAGTGGCATTTTTTTCAGAAACAAACAAACAAACAAACCCAAAACATACTCTGCAGACCATTGCAGCAGATCTGGAGGCTGGGTTTGCATAGCAGCTTTTGCATATTGCTTCAGCACTTCTCGCAGTTTTGTAAAACAGCATGCTTGTTTATTTGTACACGACATAATTACAGCACCTGTGGAGAAAAGATAATACTTTTGTAACATATTTCATCTTTAGTGGAATGTACAAATATGAATTAGCAAGATTTTTGTACAGATCAGTCCTCTCATGCTGGAAAAAAAAAGAACAAAAACAACAACAAAACACCTATAAATCCAAAGCTTAACAAGCTTAAATTTACCTAGAAACTTCCACTTGCATTTGGACACATGGAATCAAATTTTAAATTAGCTGCATTCCAAAGGAAGTGATACGGATGTCATTCGCTAAGGTAGAACTTACGAATACAACTGCCTTTTCTTGTAAAAGTTTTTCTTCTCAGTGCTAGTAGTAAATGTAGGGTCAATGAATTATAATTAATACTAAAACCATTGCTTTAAGTTTTTCATGATACCAACAATCAAATTATAGATAAGATGTAAAGAGAAAGAGAAAAAATATATACCTATTATATGCATTTATATGTATTTATGTATACTATATGTAAGAATAACAAATTTCCATATAGGATTGAGAAATCTATTTCCTCTTGGAAAATGAGATCAGAAGCAGTTAGATTCTTAGTGAGTGTTATACTAGAAAACTGACTGACTTTCTGGCTTGGCTTGACTTCAGATCTGCCTCATCACCACGGACTTGYCTGATGGACCCTTGATTGGATCTGACTCGCTGGCTTTGAGGCAGTGGAATGTGGCCTGGCTGATGGGACCCTGGGATTGCTGATGATCCCCTTAATGCATTCACGCCCAGCACCCTTAGGGAGAAGCAGATCCTTAAGCATCCCTGTGCATTCAGTGCTTCCCTGTGAGAGAGCATGTCCTACTCTCTAGCTTACATCTGCCTTGCTGCATTTTGAACTGACCATTTTTTTCTTCTATTCTTTGTTACCTTTTAGGACATCTCTTCCCTTACTTCTCTGCAGTAGCATTTGAAAAATTTGAGGACTATTATCATGTTGTTGTTGGTACTCTGTCTTCTGTAGTAAACAACCTGGTACTGCTTAGTCCTCCCTTACATGTTTTGCATGTTTTAGTTACTCTTGTCTGGAGCCTTCAACACGTCCACATCCTTCTTGATATATGATGCCTCAAACTGGACAAAACACTCCAGCTGCGACCTTAACCAATGTTAAGAATAGCAGAAGGATTATTTCATCTGGCTATAATTGATACCTCTGAATAAAAATGATAAACTTGCATTTCACAATAGCCTTGAAATAATTTTTCTGTAAAGCTGTGAGCTGTTTAGTTATTCCTTACATGGTGTATCATTTTGCTGATTCCTGACTTACACAGAATCATGCTCATTCATTTGCTGAAAATCTTTTCTACATGAGATTTCTTGTAAATTGTCAAGATACATTAAGAGAATTTTTGATTCAAATTTTATTCCTCAGTTCCCAGGACATGGTCTAGTTGGAAAGAACTCCTCTTACTCAGCCAGCCCATATGTCACTGATTCTACCCACTTAGAGGTATGTCAAGTATTTTACCTTCCTTTTTTGAATCAGCAAAAGAATTAACGACACAGACATTTCAATTACCATTTTCATTCAGCATTAATACTATGTTATAATAAATAAAGTTCATCAGAGAAATTTGTAAGGAAAGCTAAGTATATTACACAGTTATTCTAATTTTCATTCCTGCTCTTTGTGAGCATTGTTTAATTGGAATTTCTTTTCGTTTCCATGTGTTATCTACAACATGGGCATGATGCTACTATTCCTCTTTAAACCAGAGTCTCACCTGGGCCGGATGCAACACCACTCCATTTATCCTGGTCAAGAAATTTGCCTGTGTTCCCAGTTTAGTCACTGGGAACTCTCTGAATTAGATCTTATCAGAAGTCTAAATATTTTTTACTTGTCTTAGACCTTAAAGCATTTGAAATAATTAGGAAGATTGCTATTTACTTAATAGTTGTCTTCTAATTACCTTACCTACATTAAAGGATGCAAATAATAACTTGAAAGAAAAAGATTGTCTTAAATTATTCAGTAGGAGTAAAGAGCATTTAATCATTGATACGGCCACCTTCACCTTAATTATCTTATGTGCAGAAAAACTTGATTTCAAATATGTAGATGCTGGAATTTTTTCCATTTCATTCTTTTAGGCCTGATTTACAGAGCTATAATTTATTCCCAGCTTCATGCAAGCAGAAGCAGTGGCCTGTCTTAGCCTTCATGACAGATCACATGCAAGAAAGCAGGTGACCAAAAATAAGTTGTTTCTTTGCTGTCTCCCTCTGAATCTCTTATCTGCACTCACATCTCTAATACCTCTTCCGATTCTGTTAGTTGTTTGTTTCTTCCCTGTGCCAGAAGGGTCAGCCTTTGTGTTATGGTGAAGCTTCCCTTACAGCTTTCAGTGTGGCTTCTTGCTTCTCTCATCTGGTCTCCTCCACTTGCATCTGTGATCTGTATTACCATGAGCTTGGTMGTAGTTAGGCTTTTAAATCTGAGCTTTAAAAACAGTGGCTTCTTAATATGCTTGAATTACTATTAAGTAACTTAGGCTGAAAATGCAGACTTTGCATTTTTCAAAAGGTTTACAGATCCTGGTATTAAACAAAAGTCTTAATGCTTTAAGAAAAAAGTCAGGAAGGCAGATCTGATTTTAATATTTTGTTTGGTATTTAGATAATGTTTTTTGCATGAGAATCAAATGATGAAACTGAAAACAACTATTTACAGTCTTGAAACTCTCTCATTTACTTTTGCTGTTCMATATGATTAAGAATGGAAATGAAAAACAAATTTTAAAAGATCCTGTTGTAATAATCTTCCAATTGAATAGTARCAGACAAAAACAAACTTGGAAAGCATTAACTCAAAACCAGTAAAAGAGAAATACAATTTTGGAGATGAATTCCTATTGCCTAGAGTGCTAATCAAATTGTTGGATCAACAAGCGATGCCAAGAAAATTACTTGAACTTCCAAAATATTTATAAGTCACAATAGAAGAAAGAAAAAAGACCTCCCAAGGCTTGACTCCTTCCAGGCATGAAACACCTATATTTCTGCATCTGAAAAATTCCCACCACTATATGAGATTTGCTCAGCTTAGTGGAAGTTTTCCAGTGTATGTCTGAGATTCTCACATTCCTCTCCTTGAGCTGATTAGCTCCCTTTCTTGGACTGTTCCTCCTCTGTYCAGGTTCTAGTTTCCCTTCAAAGTGGTTAGCAAATTTTCATCCTAAATTATCTCCCTGGACTCTTAAACATATACTTCCTGACCAAACCACCCTGGAGCAGGTAGTTCCCTCCATTCCATGACTAACTTCCACACAAAGAAGTGTGTTTCCTGATCTCTTCGTAATTTCCACTGTACCACACCTGCTTCACTGCAGTCCGTTGTGTACCATTTTTCCTCTGTGTTCATCTTCAATCCAGTTGTCTCCCTTCTGAGCTGCTTGCCCACCCCACTGCTCCTCTCTCCCCTCTCAGGTTCTGAGTTCTTCCCTATTTTCCAATTTTACCAGAGGCTGAGGTTCTCCCCGGGGAGCTTGGCCGGTCTTCAGTTGAGGACTGTCAGACTGGACTCTATGAGCAGCTCCGTGCCCCTGGCATCTCAGCAGCAGTCTGGGACATGTGGGGACAGGCTCCTCATTCTCTGAATTCCTGGGTGTCCCAGCAACCACAGTCCACATCACAAGGGTCTGACACCGTCAGCCAGGTTTCACCCAGAAGAGGGAGGAGGATGGGAAGCTCCAATGGATCATAGGGGCTTCCAGAAAGAAGTGGTTTACAATAGTGCTGGAGATCAGCAAAGATGGGTGGGCATGTTGAAACAGCTTTGTGACTAGGCAAGGAGGAGAGGACTCCACCACTGGGAGATTGTGAAGGAACTTGGTCATCTCTCAAATGAGGAAAGGCTGAGAGAGCTGTGCCYGGTTAACCTGCAGAAGACATAGGGGGACTCTTATCAGTGTGCATAATTATCTGAGGAAAGGAAGTAAAGAATATGGGGCCAGAGTCTTTTCAGTGGTGCCCAGTGGCAGGACAGGATGCACAAAAATGAGACACCAAAAGTTATGTCTGAACATGAGGAAAAACATCTTTACTGTGAAGGTGGCTAATGACTGGAAGGTTGCCCAGAGAGGCTTTGAAGTCTCCATCCTTGGAGACATTCATAAGCCATCTGGACACAATCCTGGGTAACATGCTCAAGGTTACCCTGAGCAGGGAGGTTGGACCAGATGATCTCCAGAGATCCCTTTGAACCTCARCCATTCTGATTTTGCAAGGACGTGTGGTTTGAAGCTCATATATAGGGTGTTTGGGGAACAGACAGGATAATCGGGAAGTGGAATGGGGCAAATTACTTGGGGAAGGAGCTGAYTGAGAAAAAGACACTAGTTGTATGCAGGGTATAATACGAAATGCCTGAACCTAGCAACTGGAGTATGTACATGAAGTGGGGTGACATACTGCATACAGTTTGTCACGTGACTTGTGAACAGATTTATACCCACAGAGCAGGTTAGAGTGGCCCTAAGTTCAGGGAATTGTGTGCCTGGGAGACAAGTGCTCCACCAGGATAAAGGGGGACTGGGGAAAAAAGAAACAAAAATAAAAAACCAAGAATCACAGAATTCTTAAGGTTGGAAGGGATAAAGGGAGACTGAGGAAAAAAGAAACAAAAATAAAAACTCAAGAATCACAGAATTTTTAAGGTTGGAAGGGACCTTTAGAGATCATCTAGTTCAATCAATCTTCACACACAGGGTTGCCTAGAGCATGTGGCACAGGATTGTGTCCAAGCAGGTCTTGAATATCTTCAGGGAAGGAGACTCCACAACCYCTCTTGGCAATTTRTTCCAGGGCTCTGTCACCCTCACTTAAGAAATTTTTCCCTAAGTTCCTATGGAACTTTTGATGCTTCAGTTTGTGGCTGTTTCCTCTAGTCCTATCAGTGGCCGCTACTGATAAGAGGCCAGCACCAACCTTCTCACACCCTCCCTTGAGGTACTTATAGACACTGATCAGGTCCCCTCTCAGCCTTCTCTTCTCCAGGCTGAACAGGCCCAGCTCTCTCAGCCTTTCCTCATAGGGCAGATGTTTCAGACACCTGATCATTCTCGTAGCCCTGTGCTGGACTCTCTCCAGTAGCTCCATGTCCCTCTAGTACTGGGGAGCCCAGAACTGGACACAGTTCTCCAGGTGTGGCCTCACCAGGGCTGAGTAGAGGGCAGGATCCCCTTCCTCAACCTGCTGAAGACGCTGTTCTTACTGTACTCCAGGATCCCGTTGTCCTTCTTGGCCACAAGGGAACCCTGCTGCCTCATGGTCAGCTTGTCATCCACCATGATGCCCAGGTCTTCTCTGCAGAGCTGCTCTCCAGAACAGTCTGCAAACATATTTCTCAGCAAACACACAAATGTGAAATGTGTGTGTGTCAGTCCAAAAGGACAGTGTGTGGTTGTGAAGGTTCAGCTGGGGTATCAGCTTCTAAAATTGTATATTTAAATTGGAGCCTGTTTTATATTAAAATATCTATTCTAATCTTTGTGTAGTCCCCAAATCCCCTGTTTGAAAACATGATTCAAGGGGATTTTTTTTAGGCAGGCTGCCTAAAAGCAATAGCTCCAGGAGGTCATCTGAACTCTCTGAAGTGTAAAAGCTTTCCAAGGGAAGGCAGGGTCATGGTGAGGCCTGGTTCCTCTTCATTTTACTTGCAATGATATATAATCTTAGCCCAAACCCAACAAGCAAGTATGCTCTACGTAATGCCTAAAAAATGCTTATTGCCTCTGTAAATTGCTTGGATGCTTCAGTCAAGAATTTTCAAATGAGAAACACCTTAGTGTCAAGAAGAACAGTACATACAATTATGTACTATCATTGTGTAACATCATTTATAAATATAAATTAAACTAGAGGTCTGGCAAAAAAAAAAGTACTGAAAATAATAATAATATTGTGCTATTATAAAAAAAATAAAGCAGTAATTTGAGCAGAAATCCATCAGACATTGTACATTTTGGTAATTAACACAGTAAAAATCTAATTTCTKCAATCTTCTATAAGTGTATTGGAGAATGGTGACTAATGTTCAGGTGCTTTAGGTAGACTACAATAATATTTGTCCAGCAGTGAAATTTTAAATAACCTGCCACAGGAAGCTGACAATATTTCTTTCCGTGTTTTTAGTCTACAAATTAAATAGAAATGGTTATTATTTTATTTATATAGACAAACTTTTCTTCTTTTCCMAATGCCTTTGCATAAAGTTGCATGCTGACATATCATTGAAGGCCAAAGATTCTGAAGGAGTTAACTGGCCACATATGGAAGTGATGCAACAGGAATATACATCCCTTCTCTTTCAAACAGATTCTACTCTTTTGCAGATATAAGAAGCTTAATAATGTTGAATTGCCATTCACTGAAGTATACTGATTATTTGTATTTAGTTAAGTGAAGAATGTGCCAAACTCGTTGCAGAATAGTGTAGCTTCGTGATGTTCTCATGTGCATATATATGCTTCGGTAGGTTACTTTTTCAAGTTGTGAGTATGCTTTTTAAGTTCCAGGCAGATTTGTTGCTAATCAGTTAGCACTAATAATATTGCTTTGCCTTTTCTATTTATATCAGAGTAGGCTTTGTACTTTAATGTGTTGGAAATAGCATTCTATTAAGCCTTTTTTTTCTTTTCTTTTTCTTTTTCTCTTTCTGTGTGGAAAAAGCTGTGCAAGGAACCCCAAAGAGTGACTGTTCTCTGAACTGCCTCCATTACTCCATAGGGAATAATGGTGTAATAYTTCTCCTTCCCCTGCCCACAAGAAGCAGAGAGTCATCTCTTTAGCACTTGTAAATAATATCCAGGAGGCACCGGCCTCTGTATTAGATGGTCTCTGTTCTCTCCAGGTTGGTTACAGCATTGCTTAAATAATAGGGCATAGGGGCCTATAAATTGGAAACAAAAATTAGGTTTTATCTTCTTTGTAGGCTCCCTTGGGACCTGGGAAATTAACAGCTATGTCCAGGCTTCCACTCTGAGAGAGTCATTTGAGAGTCTTAGGAAAATACAAGGTTAATGTCACCCTGGCTGCATATTCATATTTCTTTGTATCTAGATATACATATTTATTTAAAAATGAACTGCTATTTAGGCAGGCTTAAGTAGGCAGATATTTTTAAATAATGTTTTGTGTGCCTTGATAAAATGGAATATTGTGACAAAAACCTTCCTGTATCATTCTGTTTTCCCGTCAAGACATTTTCAGATACAGCATTTGAAACAGAGTTAAAAAAACCAGCAGTAATTCGTGATTTTTGGACAAACTGTTAGGGAAGCCTAATAGCATTCATCTCACTACTGAGCAGCTGCAAATGCAGTAGAACATGGGCACAGGAACTTTTCTCTGCTGGTTGCTAAATACAGAAACAATGTTCAGGTGTTTATGGAGAATAAATTAATTAATCCAAGAAACTGCAAATAGAGATACTTATTCCTTGAGAATATTTTATTAAACAAGGGTTTTTTTGTGTGTGAAGTTTGATCAAGCAATCTGCATGATTATGCTTTCATATTCATACTATATTCTTGCTGATAATTGCTCATTATGCAGAACAGTTCATAAACCTGATTTGATAGTGATGCATTTAAGTGATTTGCAGAGAAAACTGCATTCTTGCTGTAGCATGGCACACCAATATTGTAATCTGAACAAAAGCTTCATAATATGAGTGGGTTGTAAAGGAAGCGGCTCTCAGAAGGCAGGCTGCCCTGTACTCACCATGTTCTCTCTAACAGAAGTAAAGAGGCATGGCACTGCTATGGACATATGCACACACCGCTAGTCTTAGGAAGCCTCCCCCAATTTGCTGCGAGTGGTCTGCCTTTCTTTAATCCATATTCTATCAAGATGGTAAGCGGAGAAAAGAGGCTAATGACTCCTTCATGGACAGAAGCAACAGGATCATTGAACAGAATCAAAATAAAACCGAAATACCCTGCACTAGAAAAATGTTGTGTTTGTGTCCTGTCTTTCAGAAAGCAGAAATAGTCTGTGAGAGATACGGCAGAAAGACAATGAAGAGGAGCTTGCTATTTTTATTTAACCTTAAATAGGGGAAACACTTGAATTATTTTTATTTCCCTACTTAGAGCCATAGTGAGAGAAAAAACAGCCTTGCATTTGCAGCCATGCATATATTGTCTTTTTTCTGACCTTAGCAAGGTACAAGCTATATTGAGGTGAAGGGGGTTGAATTCTTAATACATTTCAGAAACTCCCTGAAACTCATGAACTCTGAAACTCCAATGCTGCGCACCTTTGCTCCAAGGATATGTATTTCAGCAAGCCTTGCAGATCTAAATCAATCACTTATTTAGTATAAATTCCCTGCTTGGTGGCTGGTTTTGTTTGTTTGTTTTTCAATTTGACCATCTAAGAAGAGCAAAGTTCACTAGAACTTTGCCAAATTGCACAAGAGATCGTGCAACTTGCAGGTGGAAGTGGTGCTGGCAGGGCCAGAATGTAGGCACGACTGGGCCATAGTGAGCTATGACTGCTCCCGAATGGTCCATGAGCGTGATAGCAATGCTCGGCTCTACAGGACACTYTGCAGGACAGGACAAGATGACATATATGCCTTGGTTTCTGGTTTCTCTTGTCTCATGGCCCTTAGGCTTATCTGAGTGGCAGGACTGGTGGGCTGTCTTTTATTTTGCTAGTTTTTGGAATCCAGTCAGTCTTTCCTTCCCTCCAGTTCTCCTGAAAACTCTGTGCTTTGATGAGAAACAGGTAATAAAGCAGCCAGAGTGACTGTTTTGCTCTCTCTCTCTCTGAGTTGTTATCTGTCCGAGAAACTGCTGTGCCCCTGCAGCCAGGAGGACTCTGGCTCCAGCTGCTTTAGGTTTACCCTGTAGCTATGTCCAAGCTAGATAAGTGAAGACAGAAGAGTTACTGTGAGAGGTGCTTGGCTACAGCAGTATGACTGATCCAAATRAAAGCTTCCCTGTTTTCCACTCATCATCAAATAGAATTATTTTTTTCCAAAGGCAAATTGGCACCTCAGGGTCCATAAGTCAGCAGCAAGGTGAAGGCATAGCACCTCTGCCTTGCTGGTCTGCAAACACACAGGTTTCCTTCCTGCCTCTGGGATCAACGACTGGAGATAATTTGGAAGTACAGAAAAGAGGTTCGGCAGGTGAGCAGTGAAGAAAAGATCATGTTATGCAACTTTAAACCAGGCCTGTGCAGTCATCTCCCCTCTGCTGCCCCACTCTTCCCTCTGGGGAGCCCTTGCCCCCTYTTAATTGTGCCCCATCTATGCTAGGCAGGACACTGTAGTGCCTTTGTCTTCCTGGAAGCCATMAACTAAAATATTTTCTCTTGAAGGGTCAGTGATAGGAGTCCACTGAGCAGTGATGTGTATTGGGGTCTTCACCACGTATAAAGGCACTGCAATTCTTGCTGGAGAAGTTGTTATGCTGCAGAGTTACAGGATTATATGGCTGYGAGGGGAGTACATGGGAAGGATTTCACTTTGAGGACCTCCATGGATCACATATTATCCCCTCAGAGGAGTCTAGCACCTCCCTGGCAGGTTGCATGTGCTCCTGCTGCCACCTGAGAGGGACTTGTTGAAAACAGATGTGTGGGTCCAAGCCTTTGCATAAACCTTAAGAGCTCCAAGCATACAGCTGGTGACCTGYTGGAGGGCTGTACCTTGGCTTGCTGCTTCACATGGAGACCTTTCTGTGATGAGCTCCTTGAAACCAGCCTTGAAAGCCGCTGTGTTAAGTCAGAAACCTCACACAGGAGCGTGTGTGGTTGCAATTCCAGCTAATTAGAGGTTATACAGAGGTAAAACTACAGAGGGTGAATGGAGACAGAGCTGCATTTTCTTTGCTAAGGGCCTTCCTCCTCCTCTTCTTRTTGTGGCTTTGGTAAAGCTGCTTTAACTGATCTTCCATTGTTTCTTGTGATTTAACTGGGCAAACTGAGAACAGCTGAGTAGCCCACAGCACCAAACGCATGACCCAAGTGTGTGGCTCACGCTCGTGTGCACCATGTGCCTCCAAGGTRCGCTAAATTTCCTGGCCCTGGTATTGCCCTTTTCTCCAGCATGGTCRATCAGCTTGCCTACCAGCAGAAAACTGCTGGCTTTGATAACMATCTCCTCCTAGATAATGCTGTGTCAATGTAATGTGAAGTGAAAAATGACAAGAACKCTATTTTAATAGAATCCATACCAAAAATCAGAAAATGAGATTAAAGATGTCATTTTTTGGCTTCTAGGCTTTACCAGGCACTAAGAACTGAATGTTTTTAGCTGAAGAGATGAGAAACTGGGAAGCCAGAGCAGAGAGTTGAAGGAAGGTGAAAGCAGCTGAGGAAGAAGGGGAGGAGGTGAGTGAAGGAAAAGGGGTGGAGGAGGTTTGAAGGGGTCAGGTGGTTTACTAGAAAGGCAAAGAAAAGATCAAAGGAAAGGAAGCCAAGTACTAGAAAAAATGGCTATAATTTTCAGCATCTGGGGAGATGAACAGAGGAGTCCTAATGATGCACAGTTAGAAAGGAAAACTGAAAAGAACTAAATCAAAAAAGGTAGTAAAGCAAAACTTGTGGAGGAAACAGCAGAGAAAGGCAAACCAAAGTGGCTGATGAATGGAGAAGCATGCTGCCATTTATATCAAAGGATGGTGGCTGTGAAAGAATGAAATGGTAATAGCTCTGGCTTCAGCTGTTCTGTGAGGTGCTGGTTATCCTTTCACAGCAGCAAGGAGAGCAATAGCCTCATTCCTCTCGTTACRCTGCTCAATTGAGTGTCTCTAGCGAACTGCTCCAAGTTATTAGCTCAGCTGTCTGKTTTAGTGTTCTCTGAATACCACTCTACCAGACCTCTTTTTGCCTAAAATACAATAGGTAGGCACCATTTCTTTTGAGTTTCAAGTTACAAATCACAAAATGCATGAGAAATTACTGATATTATGTGATCCTGCTTTAAAGAACGTAGGCCCAGGAATGGGGGCTGACTGATGACCTTTAGGTTATCAGGTARTAGACTTAGGGACTGGGAGAGACTAGAAGGAGTTTTCTCATTTTCTGACAGTAGTAGGTGCTTTTTTTTTTTTTTTTTTTTGGTAATGAGCTCTGTTCATTAGATCATAATTACTGATGAGATCCAGCCTATTTTCAGTGAATTGAATAGCAGTATCCAATGGCAATTTTAGTGCCATTAATGTAAGTGGCAGGAGACCACCCATTAGCTACCTCCCACCCCCAACATTTTGACCACCAGCGGGGAAAAAATTGAGAGATGATGTGTCAGTGGAGTAACACTGAAATCAGCTTTACTTGCTAAATATTGAGATTTGATTGACTAATTCGTCTGGCATTCAATCTGCAGAAAGTACTCAGAGGTAATAAAAGAAACGTCAGTGGTATTGTTAAATTTTGAACCAGATCCTTTAGCATCTCCATAGGACTCTCCTCAGAATGTGACTCAATTCTGAAAGTAATCCAATGTAAAATGCCAGAAAAATGGGCTTCATGGGAAAACTAGGTGCTTGAGATACTTGAAAGAAAACCGATAAAAGCAGAAAAAATGGTGGAGAATCGTACATCCTGAAACTGAGATGAAAATAGTAATCTAATTCCATGTACAGCTGAAAACCCTCATATTATTCTGATGTTAAATATGGGCAATAAAATTGTAAGAATTTTATGTGCATATGTGGTAGGTGATATTCCCCTCCAGTGATGACTCTAATGAGTTTCAGCTGGTGGGCATCTCAGCAGTATTTTGTAGAAGACTTGTACGTATGTGTCCATGTGTGAAACAAACTGATAAACGTTGCCAGATTGGAAAAAAAAAGTAGCCGTATATATCTATGGAAAATTTTTACATGTTGTAACGAGTTATTGCTTGCCCTAGCAGGTTTCTATAGCTTGTAGAGATGGGCGCGTGCAACTGAGGCTGAGCATGAAAAAAATGAGGCTTGTGGACGTCCAATGGGAGCAATAGATGGCAAGTTTAGCAAGAGCTTCCTAGGAGTTTTTGGCAGGGAGAGGGGTGAGATTGAATGGTTCTGTAGTGGGTTCTTTAGAGTTTCAGGAAAAAACAAACAAACAAACAAACAAACAAAAACCCCCAAAGTCAATTCCAGTTTGGTATTATGTGTCTGCTCTTTTGGCCACTTGCCATTTGGCTTTCCTAGCAACGAAATGGAAGTGCTATCTAAAAGTAAGCTGGGCTCAATCCTGCAACTTTTAGGCATTAATGACATCTTTGGCACTGTCATCTTCTTGTTATTAGGGTTTAAATCTGGGGCCTTTGCCTCTGGTTTTGTATATTTTGCCCAAAGTTGCACACTTTGCCCGGTTTGCTCCTTCTATACCAGTTTCAAAACTCCTGGAATTCTGCAGCAAGACAGGAACTTAYTGCTCTACCCAGCTGGGGAAAGAAAGGTATTCTGGGATAATGAAGAAGAAATCTTCCCTCATCATTGCCTCTGCAAAGTGTTGATTTTTACTTGCTGTTAATTAGCAAATAATTTGTTTGAATCTCATTTACACTGGATAATGATTTGGGAAAACACTCCCAGATTCAGCCTCAAGAAATATTTCCCATACAGTGACATTACTTCTTGGGCTGCTTGGGATGTTGGGACTTGCTAATATATGTGTAGATGCTGATGTGAAGCTAAACTGCACACTAGGTTGTCTGCAAGCTCAGAGTGACCATACTTGGAGGTAACGATTTGTGAAGGTATTAACTCTGTCCTAAAATTCTATCTTCTGTCACTCAAATGGAAAAGGAAGCCAGAAGAAGCTGGTCTTGAGTCATAACATCTCTTAAGCAAATAGCAATTTCTCATCTGTTCAGAGAAAACTGGGGTAAAACTGCCATTTTATTTCCCAAATTAGCTACAAGGCTCATTTCAGTAAATAGTATTGTAAATGATACAGTTAGAACAGCTTCATTCTTAAAATGTTATTTTAATACGAGTTCAGAAAACCTCTGGAACTTGTTTTAGGTAAACCAGAAGAAACGCAAAATGTCTTCAAACTTTGTAGTGAAAATAAAACAAAAGCTGCATTTCCATGGTCTTTGAGAATATTTTAATTCTTTACCTACTTGGGTGCTTAATATAATAAATCCTTTAAGTTCAGAAAGCTTCTGGACTTTGCCCAACATGAGAAGAAATTAAATCAGGTTCTTCTTTTAAATGTTGGTATTAAACCTAAATTAAAGTGATTGTGAAGAAAGACAAGGGCCTGAAAAGAGGAGCACAGGAAGATGCAGAACCCATTAGTCCCCAGACTGCAGTTGAGGAGAGAGATGGAGGTGGCCCTGGGAGAGGAGCCAGGCAGTTAAGTAATTCCCWTCAGTTGCTAGCATGGGAAAAAAATAGGGTCTGATACTGATACCTAAATAGCAGATAACTCCTGCTGTCTAACAGTTGTTTGCTAGTTAAGAAGGCTACTAAATCACAGCTTTAATTTAGGGAAAAGTCTGATAAATATGAACACAAATTGAAGCTGCAGAGTCATGTAATCATGCTGTTACCGGGCTCAGCCCTGCTTTTCTCTGCCCTGTGCTATTTGTCATTTCCTCTTTGGGCATTTGGAAACGAGAGCCTTTCTGGCTCTGCAGAGCAATACAACTTGCCTGTGCAAAGCCCCTGCATGTGGCTCTGTCCTCGCTAGCCTGGAATGTGCTCCTCACATTACCTRTTGAAATGGCAGAAGAAATGGGGCCTTTTATTTAGCCTGTAAAACAGTGATCRCTGTACAAACAGCAACATAATAACCATAGGAAAAAATAGCCTGGCAGAGAAAATTGAGATGAAGCAACTGTTGATACTTTGAACACTAGTGGCATTTTAAAAATTGTATTTAGTCTAGCTGCAACCAGTGTCCACTTTTTCCTCTTTTTTTTTTTTTTAAACTTTGCAAAAAGTGCTTGGATTTCTTACAACAAATACAGCTATTTGCTGTAAAGACAAGTTGTCCACAGGATAGATCTGACTAYGACATGTCTACACCATGTATTATCTATACATGGGAAAAGTTAAGAAAACATAAAGACTCCTTAAATCTCTWCTTTGTATACTATGGGCTCATTCCTCATCAGGGCCTGTAAAATAACRTCTCCTTAGGAGAGTGAGTGAACCAAGGTATATGATGCCAATGAGATGAACTTTATATGGATTGAAGAAGTTAATTTTAGCTGGACCAAAAATCCATGWAAAGTAGTGAGAAGGCTAGTTTTGGACTGGGTTAAGAGTACAAAAGTTTGGCTAATACATAGTTGCGTTAAGGCATAGCATCTACAAATTAAAATAGCAACTGTGATGGCTAAATTAGAGTCCTSAGCTCTGGGCATAAGCCTGACATGGTTGCTTTTTTATCTTTTCTTATTGCCTTAGACTTTTTGTGTCTGGAAATCTTTTTAAGATTACTGTTTGAAAGCCAATTCTGAGTGAAACAGAAGTGGCAGTTTTCCTGCCTGCTGGCCAGCATCTAAAGTGGCAGAAAATGCTGTAAATTTTAATCTTACCATAGTGGGGATATTGGAATTTTAATGATCCAAGCGAAGAATATGAGTAAGGCAAATGATGTTGGGAAAGGCAGTACACTTTAGTAGCCAGATGATATCATTGGGAATAAACAGATATCTTCTGGGGAATGCTAACCTCTTTTTAGGGAAAAGCTTTTCCAGGCCCTAAAGGAGGGCTTACACACCTGAGAGCACATCTGTTTTCCCCTGGTTGCATCTATTGAGCTAATAAAACATTTTCTGTCTCTTTGCAGATCTGATCTATTTTTTGTGCTTTAAAGTACGRGAACTCTCCATTTTATCATGTTCAGCTCTGCTCATCATCTGTGATGTGGAGCAGCTGGAAGAGCCCTTTGCCTCCCCCTCTTCAATCTGCTGTGGGAGAAGCATCAGGTGAGTTAATGAGGGTGAGAGTTGGGGGCATGTTCAGTGGGAGTTTGGTGCTTTTGAGGTGTTCTGTTGCCTGGAGTGAAGCAGCAGCTGAGGTTCMTGCAAATGTCTGAAATGGAAGATTGTCCAGGTAATGAAAAGTGACTTTGTTAATATATTTTTCTTTGTTTTTGTTCTTGTGTTTTGATAAGAAATAAATGGAATGAAAAGTAGGTGTATGTGCAGAGGGAATTTTACCTTCCCTGTGTATATTTTAAGGTGTATTTTCTCTTTGTTTTGGTTAAAGGGATATTGTTGGTTAAACTGTGGTTAAATATCTCATGTTTTTGTGGTTAATTTAAGAAAATAATCTGTTTTTCAAAACAAGCATATCAGAATCCTATGTGTCTTTGACCAGCTATCATGAATATAGTTTAGAAGTGTTGAATTTAAAAATGTTTTCAAATTTTGTCAGATCTTTCTTTACTGCTAACTGTGCTTTGTTCTTTTGGGACTCTTCTYACTTTGGTGTTGCCAGAAGGACGAAAAACCTTACCTTATTTTTTTTCCCCTTTCTTCATCAATAGCATATTACCTTCTTCCCTTAAAATCTTGATTCCTAGGAAAAAGCCATCCTGAAAGCAGTCAGTGATATATTTTGAATATGATGTTTTCTGTGCCTCGTCCTGATAATGTCAAACTCACGGAAGCTTGGAAGGGATCTTGAGCTCCTATACTTTTCTAYTAGCTCTGAAATCTTAGGCTATTGTTTTACATACATATATTTTAAAGTAATGCAGATTTATGGGACTTAGTGAGCCATACACTTCCTTAAGCAGCTGAGCATGGAGTGAATGACGATTGAAATGCCCTGGCCGAAGCTGCCTGGCACGAAAGAAAAAAGTATGCTGGATTAAAATGCCTCTGCAATTTCAGATGTTTGAAGGCAGCAGAGCACAAAGATCTGATCCAGAGCTCAGTGCAAACAGGGCTTTTCCCACTGATTTCAATGCTCTTAAGATCAGAAATGTGGATGTTTTTTAAAGCTTCTGACAGAAGAATAGGGAATGTGCTAAAATGAATTGGCTGAAGAGCTGTATCCAGTGTAACTAATGTTAGTGGAAGATGAAAATCAACTTACTCCTGCTGGAGAAATAATTTGGAAAATTTTTGGAAATACTCTCAAGCTGTTCTCTGTGTTTGGGAAATATGGCACTGTGGGGATCTCTTCTGTTCTGGGGATTCTGAGGATTTTTGTCAGGGAGGTTGCAAATGCCCAACTTCAACCCTTTCTCAGTGGGTCTCTTTGCTACCTGTTACTTTGTGCTGCAGAAGGGCTTGTAGAAGAGCGAAGGCAACTGTAAATTGCCTGTCACAGGGAGCTTTGACCTTTAAAAAAGGGGGGGGGGAGAGAGGTAGGTAGGATTTAGATAGATTCTCAGGAAAGACAAAATTGCAAATGCTCTGCAAAGGAATAGTGTCTCTGAAGACTGAAGAGAGCAGTTTGGTGCTGAAGTTACTCTCCACATGGTAGCAAACTAATATGAGACATTTTGGGTAAAGCTTTATTGATGTTCTTTGTCTTTTTGAGAAGAGTGTTGGAGTTTAAGACTTTGTGTGTGAGTTTGACACTGCAGCAAGGACTGCATGTGTAGCTTCTCTGCTGGCTCTGGCTGCTGGGAAATACGGTAGCTCTAGGACCTGAAGTCTGTTGTTACTCAATAATCTGCTTTCTCAGGCACATAGAGTTCAGCCATTTAAATCTCCCCATGAATCACCTACTTGTTTGTTTCTTCCTACATTCCCTGCTTCCTGATTAATTCACTGCTTTCCTTAGTACTGATGTTTCACCTGTTTTCCATCCTTTGCTACTGGCAAGCAAGAGTACTGGCAAGCTGCAGAAAGGCTTGGTCATGTGTCATTGTCTTTTTTTTTTTTTTTTTTTAATCTGGACATAACTATCTTTTTAATGTTTATCTATGATTACTGGTAGAAATACTTTTTTTTAGGAATAACTGGTATTTTATTAAATCTGATTCTATTGAGTCTTAGTTCCACTTTATTGCTAGGGAGCATGATTGTTTATGCCATTCTGGAAAATATGACTTTTTGTGTTTAGACTCAGCAGGTAAAACTAATCAGTCTATCAGCTGCAGTAAGAAATAATGGTTCCTTACAGTAGAGGGAGCAATAGCACCATTGCTGTTGTATTTCTCTTTATGTCAGCTGTTATGGCTTTATATAGCAGGTATATTTTTAAAAAATATATCTAGATGAAATGATGTAGTCTCTTAGGTAGTATAGACTTAAAATAATTTATATTACTAAAATAACACTTTGTTTTATYAGAAGCAGAAATTTTTATGTGAGAAGTTGCCCTGTAACACAGCTGGAGGGGCTAAAGAGCTCTATTGGTTTTGCCTGGTATCCCTCCTTTTGAGGCTTGTGTTAAAGGAGTGGTCTGGTTGTGAATTTTAATTCATAATCAGCATATCTTGCACCTTCCTTTCAAGAATTTCAGAATGGTTTTAAAAACTCTTGTTGGGGTCTGCGCTACCTGTGGTTAAAAAGACTGTTCTGGTGTTGCTATGGAAATTGTGGTGTTACAGTATGTGCAAGATGAAGCCTCTGCATGCTCAGGAGGGAGCTAGAGGTGACTGCAGCTCATGATCTCTTTGTTTAACCACATGAGTATTTATGGGAGGCAGTTAGAAAAGCTAAGAGAATAATTTGAGATGAGTATCTTAATTTAAGACAGAAGGCATGTTTTGGAGGCTATTTGTAATAGGCATCTACCTTCCCAGATTTATAGTCACATATATTTAGTGTATGCGTGTACACAACCATTTGTATAGCTGTACATTTGAATCTGTAGTTAAAATCTAACACTATTAGTTTTTTTAACTAATCCTTTGAGTGGTCATTTGAGGAAAAATTGCAGTGTAGATGAATCCCTTCCTCTGGAAAAGGAGGATGTTTGGGGTATTTCCATGGGAAGWGCAGGTTTCAGAAGGATGTTTTTGTAGCTGGGGTGAGGGCAGGGCTTGAGTCTCTCAGAGTGTGGTCTAGCAGATGCAGCTGAGAAAGGAAATGACACCCAAATGCTGTTCTGAGATGCCTTTTCTAGACCATCTTTCATACAGTGAAATTAAAGAAAGAATAATTTTCCTGTTGGGTCTGAACAGGCTGTGGCAGTTTGTTTAGGGTGGAGATGTGACACCCATGGCAAGAGGTTTGGACTGGAGAATTAGATTTAGGCACAAGCATGGAAACTAGGAAGTGGTGTCTGTGAGGCACTGTGGCACTATGAGAAGAGGCCAATTGATGTTGGCCTGACCAAAACCGAAGAATTAGCTTGGACTCTTCTGTAATAAAATTGAAAAGAAATGTAGATAGGTCCAAAATATTTCATATTGCAAACCTTTTATTTTTTCCTTAAATAATACTTGAAAGACAATTCCAACATTTGGGCTGCAAGCTTAAAGGGGAACTGTATCCAGTGTAGTTTAGACAGTGCCTGGCAAGGTAAGTTCAGTCTGTAGATATAAAAATAAAAATGAGGCATGATAGGCAAATATGTAGGACTAGAACATTGCTCTGGAGCTCACTGATGATGAATAAATGTTGATCTCCAGAGTGYTGTCTTTATGAAATCACTCTTCCTACCAGAAATATACTTTATAATCTGTCTGTTAGAGAGATTTTTTTTTAAAAAAAAAAGTCAGATGATCTTCTTGTAGTTCAAGATGCGACTGTCAAAACATTGTCATTTATTGTAACTGACTCATTTAAAAAGCTGAATCACAAATGCATAAGTGGTTCTTATTCATAATGCACTTTAAATGGAATGTCACTGATTTATTTAATTTGGACATCATGCCATCTTTGTGGCATTGTATTGATGCATCCATTTTCCTGGGAAAGGTGGTTCATCAGCAAATTATAGCCTCACCCTTTCCTTTCACTCTTGACAGTCCAGCATTGCTTCCACACGTGCATGCTGACATTGTTTCATCCTGGTATTGAAACATCATCTTGATAAAACCATGGAAACACAGTTTTGTCTCCATAACGATGTCACTGTTGCATCATAAAGTCATCAAGCAATTAGCATTACAATATGTTGACACAAAGTACATAAAATGTATGCATAGTGGCGTGTGCTGTAACTTTCACATTTGGGTTGCACCAAACTTTGTTTGAAGGTCTCTGAAGAGTGATGTCTCCTAAATTACCATGTGCTTGGGGTGGCAGCTTGATTTTACATTACTAGCACCTACCAGGAAAGGGCATGTCGGACGTGGTCACAAAAGCCACTTGCATGGGAGGGGAGAGACTTCCAGGCCCATGTCCTGGGGGGTGAGATGGAACTGGGTCTATSTCCCAATTGGTTGCTGGTCCTGCCAAGCTCATGAGGGACACTTAACCTATATAATCACTAGTCTTTTAGAAGTCTCGTTCCTTGAAAACAAGTTTATATATATATGTATGTATGTATATAGATATGAAACCTGTAAGTATTGGAAGTCAAGGGAGGTGCTGGAAGAGTGTGTACAATGTGTACAATATAAAAAAAGTCTATCTACAGTGTGGGTAGAAAAATAGCAATCAGAGATGCAGGAAGCATTGCTCTAAAGAAACTACAAAGAGTCAAACCCTATGGTGCTTCCCAGCTTCAGACTTGGAAGGAAGTCAGTGGCAATCTCGTTTAGCTAAGGTTGTTTCCAGAAATGAATAAAGAAGTGACTGCCTTAGGACCTGAACTGTCTTTTTGCTGACATCTATAAAATTACGTTGGGCCTGCAAGCAAAGGGTGTGTCTGGAGGTGGAGGGAAGGAGAGTAGTGTGCTTGGGTAGGCTCGCATGGAGGCTTTTGAAAACTTTTTTATGGATAGATTTCAGAGTCTGTGGAAAATTCTTTTCCAGAGGGAGACTTGAGAGTTTAATACTGCTCACCCAAAGTTCACAGCAAATTCTGAGTCAGGAGCTGCTTTCACTGATGTTAGTGTCTGAAAATGTTGTCCACCCACACTGTTATGGACAGTAAGGAGACAACTCCATGCCCAGGCAAAATGTTTCAGGGGTGGGTGTGTGTGTGTATATATATATATATATATATATATATTTTTTTTTTTTTTTTTCCTGAAGGGAAAGGGAAGGGGAAGTAGCAAATGGTTTGTAGGAGCTTTGGAGCTTAACTTCTACTAAACTATAACAGAAGGAGATGCCTAACTCACCTTGACTCTGATCATGACTCCAGCTAGATGGGGTCTAGACTCTAGCTTTACCTCCTCTTTGCTTCTGGCTTTGTCCCAGCATCAGTTTGCAGGAGATATCAAAYGCTATGAGCATGATATCAGGCTTGTGGGATGTCTCCCAGATGCGAGGATTGAAGCAAATGCATGTGCTGTTGGTGCAACTGCAATATTCAGCTCCTCCTGGCCTGGAGTGAAAAAGGGTTGGAAGACACAAGCTGTATTTTGGTTGGTATTTTGCTAGCACACCATGAATTCCAGAAAGTGTCATAGGATCTGAAACAGCAAACCCTGCTACTGCTGGCAGGACTGAGAACTCAAACTACCTTCCATTTCCTTTAGGAATGGATACGTGTTGGAGCATCATTCTTTTCTCATGTTTCCAGGGTCTGCCAATATATCCTAGAAAAAGTCAATTGAGTTTTAAGAGTAGTCACTTTGTAATGCAAAGATACTTTTTGATACGCTTTATTAATGAGCTGGAAAATGAATTGAATAAAGATGTGGTAAATTATACAACGAACTATAGAGGAGACCTGGGATACTGTCTAGAAGAATTTATTAAAACTGAATCAGGCAATATGATGGCAAATGAAGTTCAGTGAGGATCAATTCTAGATAATGCATCACAGGAAATAATTTAGCTAGTCGTATACACTGATTAATTCCAAATTAACTTCAGTTTCTCAAGTGCAAGATCTTGGTGTTATCATGGGTAGTGCAATGTCTAATAACTGAAACTTAAGGAGATAGCAGGTTAGATTTTGGACTAGTTTTTTGGACTGGTACAGGGTGGAGGGCTGTGTTGCTGAACCATGTGGTTTACTGAAAGCCTTAGAATGAGATAAATGCTGATTTAATCCGAACAAGAGAAGGTGTCCCTGATTAACCGCCCTAGGATTTGTCTTTGTTTCATAGTGTAAGTGGATGATATGCTGTGCTGATAACAGTTCTGGAACCCAGGATTTTCAGCACCAAAACATAATATTGTGCTTACCAGGCTGAAAGCATCCAGATGAATTTTGGTCTCCTTGATGTTAAAGGGACCTTTGCCCTTAGGCAGCTCAGGATTTTTACTCCACTTTTAACTGTTGTGAATCTGCTACTTAGTTTATGTACATTACTGACTAAAATGTGTGAAGATCTCTGCTTTATTTGTGTTGTTTATGCTTTATTTAAATGCTAGTGTTTTTCTAGAGTGCAGATATCAGACAGAAAAGAAGATACAATCCTAATTGAAAACCTCCTTAGTCTAACAATTTAGACAAGATAATAGCCATTGGAAAATCCAGAAGAATATTTCGCAGAGAAATTTGTCTTCATTACTGAAATTATTTTTCATGTGAGGATCCAAATGAAAACTATACATATGTATGAACACACATGCACAGATCTATATCCATTAAGAGCAGGAGAGATGGCACTGGCAAGAGATTAAAATCAAAAGATTAAAATGCCATTAAATATAAACAAATATGAAATCATGAGTTTCAAATGGTATTTGACTGCATGGATGCTAATGACTATAATGTTTACCCCTGTTGCCTAGGAAAGCCTTGTATGTTTACAAGATCGACATTTGAATCCAAATTCATTTGTCATATTGTATCATTCTGTTTTATAACTGATGAAAAGATTTATCTTTGAGATAAAAGCTTCTCCTGGCAGGACCTCACAACCTGATATTCTTTAGTGTTTACAGAGCATCAGGATTGGGGCAAGGGTGGCTCCTTCTTGGGTGTCATTTCTGGGAGGGAATGGGTCTGTGGCCTGGGAGCACCTGCTGTTCTAGGATACTGCCTGGGAGGAAYAGCCAAAACAGAAGTAAAATGTGTGTGTTCTGGGCATCAAAGTGTCTTGCTATAGCTCTAGCTGTACTCCATAAACAGGAATACGGACTTAGCCTCTGTGCAAAGGATCTAMCAGGCTTTTCTTATGAGTAAAATAGTATGTCATTCAATTGAGGATCTCGGAGTACTTGTCTAAACCAAAATGATCTAAGACTTTCACTGGAGGTAAGAAAGCACTTCCGTCTTGTTGCAGATAGCTAAATTATTACTTAGAGGGGTAAAGGTTCTCTGAAAGGGTATAACTTGCAGCAAAAAGAAAGGATTCTAAGAATCCTTATCCTCAGTGTTTCTTCTTATCCAATATATACTGCTTGTTCTAGTGCTGGAAAAAGTCTTATTCTTTGGATATATATCAAATACTGCTGTAAATATATCAAATATAGTGCGTGTATGAACATGTTCAGAGCATTATTAGTAGCCTTGACTGATAGAGCTACACAGGTATTTTGTATTTCTATTCCAGTTCTTAGGATACTTGGCTTGTCTAGTTGCCAGCTGCCTAAAAGAAATCTTTCTGAAGCAAAAAAGTATGACTTTCAGATGGAGGGTCAAACATTAAATTGTGAAAGCAAAACACTGAATTCTTTTTTTGTGAAATAGCGTTTCAGTCAGTTTTGCCAAAGCTACATGTTAAAGCATATCTATTAAAAATTGATATTATCCCAGGTCTACCTTGCACTGTAGCAAGAGAAGTCACTCAACCTTCCCTTTCTGCCTGTTTGTTTGGAACCTTAAGTTTCCCTAGCAGGTCTCCTTATCAGGTAGCTCTGCCCAACAAGTGGAGGCCCGATGAAAGCCTTTGCCCTTGTTCTGAGCAGCAAACATAAAGTATGTGAAGGACTTTGTAGGTCTCTATCCCTGTTGTGCACCAAGTCTGCTGCTGTTTTAGCAAGGCAGAAGCTCCACTACTGAGAGGAAGGATGCGGGTCAAAAGGAGGTGGATCTGTGTAGGCAGATGATCGGTAGTTTCTGATCCAAGAACTGGAACCAAGCTATCTGGGATTTTTTTTTTTTTTTCTTTTTCTAGTGCAAAGCAGTGTAGATTCAGTCTCTTCCAGATTTTCATTAGAGTACAGAGAATAGGTGGCAGGATACAGCTCAAGAAGGGCAAACGGTTGGTACTTGTGTATAGTGGTTGCAGTGGTTAGATTTTTGATATCTGCCAAAAGGAAACTCCCTGTATCATCRTGGCTGATATCAGTGCTTCTAAGCAGACACAGATGACTACTGAAGACTGACCTTTATAAGAATGGAGTATTTTCAGCTTTTGCAGCTGTGAGGCATTATGTTTTCAAAGATATTCAAGATCATGTGTGGKTCTTAAGAATTTATAGTGCAGCTTTCCTGGAGGTAATTTTGATATCTCTATTGGACTTATGGATCGGGGTGCAGGAATAACTACCCTGAAGACATCTCTCCTCTTGCAGAATGCACATGTCAGTCTGGCTGCCTGTCATATACCTGACTTTGCTCACTGAGTGAGTAACATAGCAGCTAGGAATCGTATTGTTTTGGAAGTAGCAAGTACTTTCAGTACTGTCTTAACCTGTCTACTGAACAATATCATCTGGGACTCCCCCACCATAGGTCCTTTTTTTATTTTCCTCTACTTTTATTGCCATCTTTCTCTTCCAAAGCTCTTGACATAGCAGAACTGTGCTTCTGCCTGGCTTTTGGTCCTGTCAGTGCCAGGATACCAGTAGAAAATGCTGAAATGGCAATTTGTATGGAAAACTCCAAACATACAGAAGCTTTGGGATCTTTCTGGGGCATTGAGTTTCCTTTTCAAATGTTCTCCCGCTGAGGCAGCTCTTGTAATGTACAAATGCATTTGCATCTGTAGTTTTCTGAACTATCCTASACTGTACTGGGAATTTGGAGTGTACCATAAGCCTGTATCATCCCTGTTTGTCCACTCCTTGTGTCAGCAAAAGTTATGACTGCCCCTGAGACCTAGGAAAAGGAATGGTAGAGATAAAAACTCTGTCACTGAATAATACCATCACACCAGCTTGGCCTTGGCAGTTTTCTAGTTGCAACCTTCAATAACACTAATTATATTTTAAAAATAAATATTAAAAAGATGGGCATCTTTTACCAGTTCCTTGTGTGAGACTCTGAACAAGAGTCATCCAGATGCTGCYTGTATGATGCTGATTTTTGTGTGTAAAAAAAGAATAAAGAGSTGTGTGTGGGAATCACCTCACCTAATTAGCCTTATTCATATTTGGATAATTTAAGGAAAAAACATTCCACTTGCTAGTTGAGTCTTATGATATGAATATTAAAACCTCTATCTTCAATGCTGGAGATACTGTAAAGCRCTGAGCAGTGCTGATCCAGTAAGAATACATGCATCATTTTATTTTTTTGAGGGTACTTGGAGTGGTTTTAGCCAAATAATTTGTTTTATTAGAGCTTCTTATAATGACCCAAAGCCTAAACACTTTCACAGATTTCTAGCAAGGTCTAATCACATTCTGTAAAAGTGAACTGAACTCTCACTGTTTTTATTTTTGTATGCACAACTATACTGTCTTTTGTATCCCAGGGAAAAGCTTTCTTTTCCTTGCACAAATTTGTGATGGTGAAATGGAAAACAGGTTAGTATTTATGTGCAACCAAGTGTGAAATTAGTATCCTACAAGTACCCTGAGGTGAATGCATTTGGCAATAAAGTAGTAGTCAGTATTTAATTTTAATGCATGCTTCATCTTTAAAAATGATTTTCTGAATAGCTGCTGCGTACACTTACAAAATGCTGCCCCAAACACTACAATATTTAATACTTTCTTTTACAGGACCAGTTCTGTAACTGGGCAGAACTTGCCAGGGAGCCTCCACAGAATTCAGGCACCCCTTATAAATACGGCTCAGTATTGCTAGGAATGTGGCAAACTTATAGAGTCAAGATTAATTGTTTGCAGGGAAATTTGTTAGAATAAAATATTCCAGCTTAACAGTGCTTATGTTCATAATGGGTTTTAGTCTTGAAGGTACAGTAGAGACTTGGCCAAAACCAGGTTCTGTTTTTTACACTGTCATAGCCAAGTCTGGCTGAGGCAAAACACCTTTGCTTTTATTTATTTATTTATCTATTAACAGAAATTGTGATCCATGAGCACTACCAACTTCTCTAGTAAATGTCATCAGCTGCTAAAGAATAAGGATTTTCAGTTACTGATATTCTCTAGAGTTATACTGATAATCTTGGAGAAAGATTTGTAAGGTTTTCTGGGATACATCTATTGCTGTGTTTGCTGCTAGCTTGGTTTAAATCTGGGTTGCTGAAGTGGCAAATGCAGCTTTTCTGGTTTTGTACAGAAGGAAGCATGTTTGTTTTCCAGTATAAGCAAACTTTTGGATTGCCCCAATGACCAAGCTATAATACAGTTGTAACATTATCTTGCAAATTGTTTTTATCACATTCTGGCTGGGCTGGTGTTTCTGTAGAGGAAGCTTGAACATTGGCTGTCTGTCTGCCCAAGGTCTGGGAAATCAGAGCTAATATTGACTCTGGAAGCAGGCAGTTAGATGGCAACTGGAACAGTTCCCCCTTTGGCTTTACTCCAGATGGGGGGGATAACAATAGYAGCAAAGATACCGGGACAAGGGCTTTTGCCTGGGATTAGAGGTAGCTCTGTGCCTGCCTATACAGCTGTTGTGTCCAAGCAAAAGTTAACGCTAACCTACATTTGAAAATATGTATGTGGGTGCTGCCAAGCCAACCTTGAGGTGTACGTTCTGTCTACGAAGAACAGAAATAATCTGTGGCATATGTGTGGGAGTTTGAGTGTGTCAAAGCATATGAATATTGCCTTCTACCTCCCACATCCTGCCCCTGAGGCTTCTCCATGGACACTTACAGATTTTTTTCCCTCACAACATTCCAGATAGTCTAGAATATGCCTGGAAACTTCTACTACACATGCTCATTTCAATTTAAGAGTTTAGTAATTTTATCCCTAATAACTAGACCTATAGATCTGAGCAGGTCTCTGAGTGTGAAAAAATTTTCTCACTTATCCCAGAATGTAGCTGAAAATAACTTATTAAAACCACCCAAGGCTACCTTCTTCAGACTTATGTCTTCCCGCTCTGCTATTCAGATTGTCTGTTTGATCCTGCCTATTAACTCTCTGTATTTAGAGGGTGCTATGACACTGGGAGCGATAGGTGTCCTGCATAAGTAACAGTCTGTGCAAGACATTGCAGGCTCTCTGCTGAACCTGCAGTGTGGTTTTCCTTATTGCACTTGTAGCTTCTGGAATTGGAATTCTTTGCCCATATATTGAGTTTTACAGCATTTGACTCATGACCCTTTATGGTGGACATCCAGTTTGCAGCTGGGGAACTGTCTTAGAGCCTTAAAATAAACTTTTTAATTTTTTTWAAAAAAGAGGATTTGTTGTCTTGGAGAGAAGAATTTTAATGACCTCCTGTTCAAATACTTCCCCCTCCTCCCATCCTATAGCTCACATGTCTGTGAGGTCCAAATAAAATTCTTTTAAGTTGGGTTTTGCTTTGTTTCTCATGCTATCCATTACTATATGCTAGCTCCCTGGATGTGTGTATCTATCCTTGTGGTACCTGGGTGTGGTGTTGCTTGGCTCTTTAATTCTTCAATTCCACTAGTGTACAGGAAGGGCTGATGAGATGTGATGGGGATCTCAGTGCTGTTCCTTTTTGTTCAATGTCATTTGGATGCTCAAGTTTCCATAGAGAAAGCTTCAGCCCTCTTTATCAAGTGCAGTGTATCTAGTCATTGGGCATATATCCAAATCCAGCTTTCCCTGCCCCTCAGCTGATGTATTAAGTGGAGTTCAGATGTAGAAAATTGACATTGCTGGTGTAATATTGAGCAGAAATAAGAAGAAAACTCATGTTCCTCTGTATAAAATAGTCTGGGATAAAACAGGAGAGGTTCTGCTGCTGATTTGCCTGCCAGATTGATATCTGATCTAAATGGTGCCATTTTCAACCAACTGGCTCGCCAAGTTGTGCTATTTTGGGCTATTTCCTGAGATGGACTAGACTGCTTGGCTCTTTCCGAGCGCTCCGGTGAGTGGCGCACCCTTGTGGCGACCGGGCTCCCAGAGACATCTTGTCCTTGCTTTTTCTCCGGTTCGCTTCCATCTCTGCACCTGTAGAGACCCTAAGCATCTGGGGGCAGAAATGGCAGAGAAAAATGATGGAATTTTATCCCACTGGCTGAGAGAGTGCRTCCCTGAAAGCAGGACATGCTTGCATGGTCCAAATGGATTGTACAGGGACAAGGCAGCCACAGGTGTGGTTATTGTAATGGTTGTTTTATCTTTCTGTAGCAAAGAGCTCTGTGAGAGGTGACGGAAATGCTCTGGTGTATGTGGTGGTGTTTGGATAGAAGGAGTGGTGAAGCCTCTGGCTGCCAACTGTAGAGCTGTTACATGGCTTGAGTGGAATGAGGGGCTGGTGAGGCTTCAAATAGCTGAAGAAATTGCCCAAATTACAAATATCTGGCTTACTGTACATTTGTGCATGTCTGTGCTGGAGATGCTGTTAGCTGGGCTCCAGGAATAATGTTTAGCACCGCCAGTAACARGTATTCCTCACTGTGCTCCTCTTGATGACAATTATTGTCCCAAATACCGGCACAATGACAGAGGAATAGCTGACAGCATTGAGCCAATGTGCCAGCTGGGACCAGACCCTAAAACAGAGTTTGGAAACTCAGCTCTAACCCAAACCCTCTGTGCACTGCAAAGCACAGAGTATCTTAAGGTACCTGCAAGGTACAAAACGGTTGTGCCCAGGGTCCTTGGAGAAAAGGAAGCAGAAAGGGGGGATTTTATTTTGCTCCTCGCTACGTGCCAGACTCAGCCCCGCGTTGTTCATCGTGTGTATGGGTATCAGCGGCTCAAATCTGCGCGGGGAGCGCCGCCGCCCGCACCTGTGCGCGGGGGCAGCAGCGGGAGGCGCCGCGGGCAGCGCCCGCCTGGGCACTGCCGGCGGCGGCGGGGGGGGGAGCCGGCCCGGCCGGGCGGGCGGGTGGGAACAATAGCGGCGGGGGGGGAGCGGGGAGGCGGCAGGCGCGGAGCCGCCGGCGCCCGCGGGGCTCGGCAGCCGCCCGGCCCGGGGGCAGCCGCAGCGCAGCTCGGGGCAGCCGCCCCGCACGCTCGGCCGCAGGGATGAGCCGGGCGGCGCTCGGCTACGCTCGCCGCTAAAAGCGCCTCCATCCCTCCCTTCCTCCCTCCCTCCTGCGCTCCCTCCCTCTTTTCTCCTCTCTCTCTCTCTCTCTCTGTCTCTCTCTCTCTCTCTCCCTCTCCCGGCTCTCCTCCCTAACTCACTGGATATTAGCAGCCGCCGGCCTCGCCGCCGCCTTTCCCCCAGTCATGAACGCCGCCGAAGGGGCAGCGGAGGACGGCGCTGTCCCCGACTCCGAGGTGGACGCTTTCTTCCGCACAGGTAGGGCGGGCAGCGGGGGGGACGCGGCCCCGGGGGCGCGGAGAGCTCCGCGGCGGGATGCGCAGCTCGCGTTGCTCCCGCGGGAGGGAGCGGGCGGCGGTGCCGGGTGTCCCCACCGGCCTCGCTTTGTCTGCGCGCCTGTCTCCCCGCGGCGTGGCTGCCGAGGGGATGCGCTGCCCGTGGGGCTGCCCTCTGCGGGCAGCGCAGCCACGGGGCGCTCGCGAAGGGGACRCGGCAGGGCTGGCACCGCCGCTGCCGGCCCCACCGGGCCGGGAAGCCGCCGCCCCCTCACCCTGCGCTGGGAGGCACAAAAGCCGCGCGGAGATGCTCGCGGAGAGAGGGGGCGTCCGCGGCCACGGAGGGCAGCGGCGGGCGGGCCCGACCGCGCCCCCGCCCCGGGCAGCGGCGCTTTGTGGGGCAGAGGAGCCGGCYCCGCTGGGACACGGCCCCGGGAAGTCTCTCGGGCACCCCCACCCCAGGCTGAGAGCGTTGCGGGGCTGCCGTCTCCGTGGATGCTGAAGCAGAGCGCGGCCRGGCTGCGGCAGCGCGTGGAGCGGGGCCTCCCTCGCCGAGGCGGTGACGAGTTAAAATCACGGGGGAGTGGGTGCACGCAGGGCTGCGCTCCCTGTGCCCAAGGTGTTGCATGTCCAGTGGCCCTCTGAAACCCAGCGGGATGYGGGACTGACGTCTGAGTGAAATGACTTGTGGTGTTTTTCTCCTCTTGATTTGCAGCTAGATTCTTAAAGTCTTGCAGGCTTCGTGCTAGATTTTCAATTAAAAAAAAATGTAAAGGATTAACTCCTTGTTTTGTAAGGGGATTGACCCTTTTAGTCTAGGAACAGCACTTACTGCCACAGCTGTTTGTCAAGACTCTGCTTTTCAGCTGCTTTTCTCCTCCTACCTGATAGTTAGCAGTGTGGAGTGCTTGGAGCTCCAGTTACAAAAAMCAATTATGTAATCACCGAAACTTTGAAGAAGTTTGTTCCTCCAGGCCTGCAGCAGCTCTATGACTCCCTGTCATGGTGGACTCCGTTCCCCCCTTTGATCTGGGGGATAACTGCAGTAGGGTCTGGCACAGTGTACTATGTGATTTCCCCAGTCCATTAAACCTTAGGGTATTTGCATGTTGATTGCCTACCTGGTTGCAAGCAAATTTTCGTGAGTCTCAGCAGTGTCTGTGTTTGTGGACTCCTGAAGAAAAAAAAAATCACCATTTTCTTTTGAAAATATTCTAAGGTGATTCTACCTGTTCTGRTTTTGGCTTCTTTTCCCTGGTTCGTTTTCCAGTGACACTGCCATGTCAATGTAAGAGATTAGCAGAACTGAATTTGGAGATAAGCAAAGCAAACTTGACTATTAGAACTAAATATTCCTGAATAAGGAAAAAGCACARAGACTTATATGATCAGAGACACTTTCCATTCTGCCTTCACCAGAAATGTTACCTGCGGAATCATAAATACGCCTGTTGCCTTAATGCATTTATCCTGGAGTTTCTAGAGTCTCTCTTAATGTTCCTTCTTCTCAAGGTAACAAGGGCATGGAAATGGAGACCTGGAAGGGCTGTCTTGACCACATCCTTGCACTGAGGCAGGAATAACTATGTTAAGTCCAGACCTCATGGTTGTCAAATCTATTTTAAAAAGCCTCATTAAAGAAGACTGCACAATGCTTGTTGCTGTGCCATTGCATACCCTCCTGTACAGAAAGTGCTGACACAAAAAGTCTTAGTAATTCCCCTTCATTGTCATGATTTTTATTTACAGGCAAATATCACTGAGAAAGTGAGGGGAAAAGGGAGCAATAATGGAAGTGACTCCTGTGAAACTGCAGTGTATTTAGAGGTGGTGTGTGGTGCTTGTGTGCAATGTTGGATTTGGTGACTAGCATGTTGGTATTGAGGCTGCCTGAAGCTGCTGTTGGTTTTAATGGACTGAACAGCTCATCTGATGCTTACAGAAACTGTAGCTGGGATTTTGAGGATGCATAACTGACTCTTCCMGCCCTCTCTCTTGAGAGTGAAAGGTAGGCTTGCCTGAGAAAGACTAGACCTAGCCTCATGGTCCTTTAAGAGCTGCAGAGACCTGAATAAACTTCTTAGCCCAGAAGAAATAAAAAATGAATATCATGAATATCTGAATGCTGACTTGCACCCTGGATTGGTAAAATGTCRCCAGTGTTGCTCATGTGCTTTTGTAAATGCCCAGCCCAGCAAACAAAAGAATCTATATGACTTGAACATTATCTGCTTCTGTGAGGCAGCTGTAGGCACTGAGCTATAAAAACTCTTCTCAAACTTGTAGCTATTGCTTGGAAAAGCATATACTTATGTCTTGTTATTCCCAGTGGAAAAACAAAACAAACCTCCCCAAAAATGGAGTCCAAACAAGTCACCTCTCACTTAGATGCTCTTAGTGAGCAGCTGGGCTTTGCGTGGAGCCTCTGGGATCGATGGGCTGCTCTCTGGGAGCAGCCAGAGACTGGTGCTGGCACTGGTGCTGCAACTCCCCTGCTAGCACCAAACATACAGCCYTAGGAACCTGCAATCACTAATGACAATTATGAGAGTAGATCTGAGCTGTGTGTGGAAAGCCAAACCAAATGAATTAATGCAATGTAATGGAGGAGGGCCTGTTCTTGAGCTTGCACTGATGAGAACTAGGAATAACTTTTAAGAAATGGATGGATTTACATGTGTGGTTGATATTGGAATTCAGTTAAGTGTCCCTGGAGAAACATAGGGTTGGGACTACTCTGATTTTCACTGCCAGATATATGCAAAGAGTAATTCCATCTCCTTCCAGAGAATCACACTGGTGTAATTGGGATTAAAATTAACAGATAGAGGGACTTCAAGGGCAGAAATGACTATTGCAGCCTCCTACTCTGATTTCTGGGATAACATGGGCTACTGAGCTGAGGCAGTAATTTCTGCATTAACTCTTTCACTTCTGCTTGAGSTTATGTTTGACTAAGAAGCTCAATCTTACCAATATATACTTTAAGATTCTTGTGGCTACTTTAGTGACCCAATAAAACATTCTTGAGAAGAATTGACAATTAAGTTTTGGTGCAAATTTAATATAGACTGATGTCGTGTGGAACTGAATTCAAATACCAGATTCAAATCGGAATATTGTAAATGGAGTTGCTTTGTAAAGCACAAGAATGGCAACAATCCCTTAGATATATACACAGAGGGAAAGCTTTGTCTTTGTGTCAGATGTGTGAGTTTCTATAGTTTGTATTGGAAGCAGAGGTAAAACATAAAATCTTTTGCCAAAATTTAAAATATTTATAGTAGTCACTGAAAGAACAATTTAATAAAATATTGTTTACTGGAGAGGACAATCAGTAGCAGGTATGTTTTTCTTTCCTAAGTCATATTTCTGCCACTGAAGTGTAACATTGATGAGATCTGATACAAAGATGCAGAGTTTATCACTAATACTTCCTGTGGGTGAGATCAAAATTGGTATTGTTCTGTTGACTTTGACTGCAATGAATTATTCTGTTTGCATTTTGCTTTCCACCAGTAGRTTAGACTTCAGCACTGTTCATTTGTGCCCAAGTGACTGGCAGCTCTGCTACTAAATAACTTGGAAATGATTGGCAGTGGACAGGCTGTTTGATCAATATGTGTGCTTGAAATTATGTCTGCAGAGAAGTGCTCCTTGAGGTTGATGGAATCAAGTGTCTCCTAGTAGAACAGATAAATTGATTCAATTTAGATGTCAGTGATGGTGAGGTGTTCRCACGACTTCCACACCTCGAGACTTTATAATTTATAAGGTCCAGTCGGGTAACGCTCACTGATAAAGAAGGTTGAGTGCTGAAGACAGGCTGTGTGTACCATTTGGGAAGCTCCTATGGCCTTTAAGGGGCTGCTGTTAATTAAAAAGTATACTGCCCTCTGGAGACTTTGACCCCTGTCCCTGTCAGGGATATGACTTTTGTTCCTTCTGTTCCTTATTGTCTAATGGAGTGTTTCTCTCTCTCTCTCTCTCTCTATCTATCTCTCTATCTATCTATCTATCTATCTATCTATCTATCTCTCTCTCACCTGATTGATGTGTGAGAGAAGGGAATGGTTATCTCATTGTATATGAGGATGCAAATTCTCCAAAACCTCTGTCACCAGGTACTCAGCGGGGGGGAAGTCGTATGAGGAAGGCCCTAAGTGTCTTGCATGTCCTTGTCCTGTCCCCTTAAGAGAGCTTTGCTGCTCTGGGGTCTCAGTGACCCTGGAGCTCATGCCCGGGTTAACTGAGAGGTCTTGATGGGAATGACTGTGACTTTCTGCTCCAGCCCTGTAGTGGTGTTCAGAAATGGGTGAGAACCTRTGTGTTTGTGGACCGTTGTGACAGAACCACCTCCCTTGTCTGCTCCTGGAAGGCAGTCCTCTTCAAGGAGTGAGGGAGGTCAGGAGAGATGTGTACCACACATCTCCAAAGCATCTTTCCCAACCTTTTATCCTTTTTTTTTTTTTTTTTTTTTTTTNTTTTTTTTTTTTTTTTTTTTTTTTTTTTTTCTCTCCCTCCTTCAGAAGTATATACAGGACAAGGGGAGTGACATCTGGTATTTATAATGTTTCCTCTGGATGACATTGCAGTGTGCATAGGACAGTAGGAAGACATTTATTGTCTTTGATATTAATTCAATTAATGCTGAGCTGAATTACTAGCAGAGAGACAGACAGACCTTTAACACTCGGCCTCTATTCACAGTTAATATTTACTGAAGTTAATAATCCTTAATTTCCAAAAGAGAGTGAAAAGGGGAATTGGGCATTAGCRAAGTCCAGAGGTGATGCAATAAGCAGTTTTTGAAGCTACCATCCATATTCTCTTGCTTTCACTGGGTTCTGCAGTGAAGCTCGGAAAGAGGAGTGCTGTCCCAGAAGTTTTCATCAAAGAGACTGTTTTGTATCAGGGCCAAGAGGGCTGCCTGTCTCGGCTSCACACCTGAGGGGGATGATGAGCTGCATGAACACGAGTGATCATCCAAATTGGCTTGGCAGAGACAGCTATTCCTTTACCATGCTGCATCAAGTGCCCTAATCAACTGCTGGGAAACATGAGGTTTTAGAACAGCTAAACCAACTTCCCCCCCCCCAAACATATGCTGTCAAAGAGCCTGTGGGGGAGTTCTCTGGCTGGACAGGTGTTCTGGGCCCCTTGAAGATTCAGGATGAARTATTTTGTTGTTTCAGCTGCTGTGACCTTGTGGTCCTTAGGAAGTTTGATTATGGATGTAGAGCAGCTTTACGGCTCCACAGTGACATGTACCAAACATTACCCAGTGGTATTTATGGGTCCTTCATAGCTATATCAAAGAAAATGCTTATGAAGTATTAGGCCTTATAAACCTGTAGCACTCTTGTGTTTTATGACTGGAACTTAAAATAAGTCATGAAACAACTTAGAAGTATTTGTGCTTTTGTTTGATTTGGATTGGTGTCCTGCTTTTAATATTTTTCTGGATAAACAATTCCTGTTTAACAGGCTGGTATGGCACACATGCCCTGTGTTTAACTAAGGAGACTTTGCCGCTGGGGGAATTCTGCCTAGCAAATCTGGCAAGAAGAGCAGAGAATATTGCAGTATATGCTTTGGAAGGGGTAAAACCCTTAGATATGAGAAAAGGCTCCAAGTGAAATCCAATATGATTATTCGAATGAAGTCTAGAACAGAGAGGACTGTAAAAGAAATGTCGTGGTACTCTTGTATTTTTTTGGTTTTTTTTTTTTTTTCTTTTTCTACTGAGTTCTAGGATTGATTGTGTTACTGGCAAACAGATCACAAATAACCAGCTTCAGAGGAATTGTTTGTGAATTTTCACTGATGTAACTTGAAAGAGAAATTGGCCCAGACACTGCAAGAGCAATAATAAATCTGGGTTTACTTCTGTTACCTGGGCAATATGCAGCAGGTTGAAATAGGATTTAGTGTGTTTCGTGTTAAGAGGGGAGTAATGTCTCTGAAATATTTGAACTTTCATGTYGCATTTCAGTTTTTGTAAAGAATAAGTCCAATATTTGAGCGTAAGGTAAACAAGGCATTGCAAAAGTATTGACAGAATAATGTTAGTGTCCGTCTTTTTTCATTTATCTCATTTTCAACAAGTCAGTAAATATTGTAAGTATGTATGCTCAGTGCTGGAGTGTGAAATACTCTGMAAAAGCCAGTGGAAGTTTAAACGCTCTCTGTTCCCTAATCGAGGACTTGAGCAATAACTCTGTTTCTAATTTTAAGTGCTCATTTTTGCATAGAATAATACTTTATTGGAATTCTTCCTCCTTAGTCTATGTGGCTTTGACTAAAATCTAGGAGTTTCTTCTGCTTCTTCAGATAATGACAGAGGATACATAGCCCTAATTTGTTGCACTCCCACTTCAAGGCAACAAATTACCTTTAACACTAAAAATGAAATTTTGTTTTTTGTCACTTTAATAATCTGAAATGCTATTTCTGTTTCGCTGATGGAACAAAACTGCCATAATTGGGCAGACTATAGTTTTTAGTCTAAGGTCACATCATGCCCTGTAGAGAATAATAAAAGGAAATGATCTTCAATTTAACATCTCGGTGACTGGCAGACCAGCTGCTTGGTCATTTCTGTTGCTGAAGTGGCCTTGGGAAAAAGAGGAGAGTGAGTGAGTGTGGAGGGGAAAAAAAAAAAAAAAACCAACCTCCTCACATAACTGGTAGTACCCAAGTAGGCTATGTCTCAGTTGAGTTTTCTTTTAACCTTTTTTTTGGCTGTGTGTAACTTTTTTGTATGTGTTCAACAAGCTGTGCATATAGTACATGTGTCTTTATCTTTTACAATAAAAATAATTAAAAAGGAACAATTAAGTCACGTTTGGCCTCTCTGAAGGTAGCAAGCCTTTCTGGTAAAGGTGGGTACTTGGTAAAACAGCAGAGACAGCAGGTCGGATGCGCTCTGGGGCAACCTGTGTGTCAAGTGAGAGTCCTAGTTGGCCCAGGTTGGTTTATTACCCTCAAATACAGTATGCGTGTCAAAAAGAGCCTTTTGAAGGTTCTTTGGTGATGCTGGAGCTACTGGCACCGTTCCCCGCTCCTGGAGTGTACCCTGGCACTCCTGCTGTGTTAATCACAACTGGCAGCCTCTATTCGGAGGGGCCTCAGCAGTGGGGAACAATAGTGTCTGACTCGTGCTTGTTGGCGAGGACAAAGGGGCTGCCACCGGGGTGCGCTGGGCAGCGCGCGGCCCCTTTGTGCGGCAGTGGGGGCCCGGCAGATGGCTAATTGGACATGATAAACCACAGGGGCCACGGGAAGAAAGAGGAGAGCTGCAGGGATTATCAGCTTGTAGCCGCCATGTTAAAAAGTAKGTGTTTTAAAGATGCTGCTTCTCCATGTTTTTGCTGAGACCCTATCCCTCAAGAAGGGAGGAGGACACCCTAACTCAACTGCACTCCTGTCAATACGACACACACTTCATTAACGGAGAGCAAATCATATTGTTGTGTGGGAAGGCAGGAGAACGTCCCCACATCCCCGAGAGACACTGGCATGACACTTAATAAAATTAGCAGTACTTATTTTTCACCAGTCTTGTAGGTCATCATCAAACTGTTGTACTCAATATTATCCAAGCCGAGAACAAGAGTTCTGCGGTGATGCCTTCTGGAAGGAGCAGAAAGTCAAACTCTGCCATATTTTGTCTTGGTAGGAATAGATGTGCATCAGTGTTACATTGCTGAAAAGCTAAGGTGATTAGTGAGACAGAATTTATTTCTCTAGGTCTTATTAGAATTAATGGATTATATGATGTGGAGCCAAGARCTGAGACTTTTATTCGGATAAACTTTCACTTATTTAAAGTATTTTAGTAAAATAAATAGTCTAGCTAATGCTGACACACAGGTAGTGATTACCTGCCTTAAAATTGTCTGGTAGCAGTAGACAGAAATAATCCTTTTTAGATGCATTTTTTAATTTTTCTTGCTCAACCCGTGTTTAAATGCAAGATAAAACCCACTGAAACTTTGTGAGCAATTCTGCAATTTCCATTCATCTCCCTTGTCTCCATAAAGATGCTCAAAGAAGCAAGGCTACAAATGGGACTTGTGCATTGGTGGCTCCTGCGGTAATCTACACAGCTGTTGCTGGGGAGCTGCATTTAATTCCATTTTGTAAAACGATGTCGGGTGTCTAGGATTGCTATTTTAGTGTTTCTCATAACAATAATGTTTTGGCATATAACATGTAAGATTAAATTGTAGTAAAAATAAATCTACAAGAGGTTAAAAATAATAGCTAACAAGAAATATGCAATACTTTGTGGAAGTAGATTTATTTTCTGTGGAAGTATCTGGACTGTGTTCCTCTCCTACTGTTTACTACTGTCTTTATCCCACAGGACAAATTTAGTGGAAAATCCAGATGAAACGTTTCAACTGTGCTTACGGTTTCAGCTGGCCTTTCAGATTTTGTGTCTATCTGAATAGCCTTTGAAGCAATAGGTGCAAGATTTGAAAGATTACAATTGGATGCTTAAAGGAATACTATAGTAAAGGTATATATCCTCTTATTGTTGTTATGATGGCTCTCTATCAGAATTTAATATTTGCATTTTTGTTTCCATCACTGATTAGTGATTAGATTAGGGAAATTGAAAATGTGGCAGAAAGCAACAAAGTCACCTAGCAGAGCACTTGAGAGAATGGCAGGCTCTTTGGTGGGAAAGCGATCCTTGCCTGCACGCATGCTGCCTCCGCTGAGAGGAAACGGATGATGTCAGTGGCGGAAAGGTCAGGAGCCAAAGGAAGTTGCAAGAATGGGACAATAAGAGATTGGTTAAATTGTAACTTTTGGGATGGAAAGCAAAACACAGGTTTTCTGGCACCTTAGAGGAAAACATTGGAAGGGTTTGGATACCTAGTTAAAGGAGAAGATGGGTGCAGCTTTATACGTATGCTATGCTCAGAATGAGGAGGTCAAAGGATGCACTACAAAGTGTTACAGGAGAAACAGCAAGGTTTTCTTCAAGATGCCCCTGAACACCTAAGACAAGTATTATTGCACTGGGATCTTTTAATGGTGACCATTCCAGATACTCACTTWGCTTTTGATGCTGCACAGATGAGACACTTCCTTATGAAGACATACTGCAAGAATCCTTGGGTGTTCTGTTTCATGGCTAATGCAGCTTGTTCAGACAAATATGTCATGAAGAGCCAAACTCCTCAGGACTGGCTGCCACTGTGCTTGCAATAGTTCAAATTCTTCACTTTCACATGGAGAAGGGGAGCAGAGAGCTTGGATAGTGATGCTAATGGAAGCAGTCTGAGGCATTCAGATAAATTCTSTCCAGTGCAACGAGTGAAGCCTAATGGGTAAATAGCAATGATTTTGTGAGCGTCACAGGCTGAGATCTATGGCATGCCATTCCCCACTTAGCATCTTGTTCTAATTCAACTCAGTTCTGTTCAAAAGTTAGCTGGGGTGTGAAATAGGTCAGCTGTCTATTACAGATCCCTGTCAGTTAATCTGCTTCTTCCAATTATTTATCAATTTCCTGACAAAAAGATCTTGAAGAATATTCCTTTGGGGCCAGGAGAAGGTTGCTAAAACTGGCTTGGCTTAAAACAACTCTGATGCTAAAATCTGAGAAAGGGAAAACCTTGCTCATTAGATGAGTTCTGATCAGTTAAAACTGTTCTTTGCCATAGTGAGAGTTTGTTCAAAAAAAAAAAAAAAAAAAAAAAAAAAAAAAAAAAAACCACTTGGTGTGTAAATCTTTACCAAAGAAAGAAGATATAGCAGTTACTTGTCTGCACTGTTGAAGTGTGCAGTAAGGTGTAATAAGCAGCTCAGACTCAGTTACTGGGATTAGACTTGATTTCAGCGTTTGATCTAGCTTCTCCCAGGTGCAAATGTTATGGCCGAGCAGACTGATGAGTAGGTCATGTGCAATAGTTTAAAACTAAAGGTTAAGAGATAGTCAGATGATACCTTTCTACAGTTTCCACCTCAAAAATCAAGTAGTGCTCGAGATCTGCTGAGTAGGCAATAATTGCTTTGTCTGGCTYAGTAGTCCACAGCTCTTCTTAGAGTGGAGTTGCAAGGAAGAGGACAGTAATTAGCAATAGTCTGTAGATTGAGTGGTTTTCTTGAGGTTGTGTGAACTTCATGTTCTGTTGTAAAAACAGTACCCATGCTCTTGGTCGTGGAAAATATCCTTACAAAGCTCTTCATGTTATTAAATTCTGTTGCTAAAGAACATGTGCCAGGAAAAGCATAGCAATCCCCTCTTACAGTAGGCTCCTCAGAAGTCATGGCTAAAGTGACAGGTGAAATGAGAGATGTGCAAAYACTCAGCTGCTCTTAAACCACTTGATATAGGTGCCTATATATGGATGCAGGTGACCTACTTCAGACAGGCAGGTTGTGTGCTTTGGCCTTAGTCCTGGAAATGGGATTAGCGCAACTTTCTTGTGTCCACACTAACCAGTCAAATGGTCTTAAGATTTTTATTATACTGACCCTATTTTTAAATATACATAGGTCAGACCACATCAGGTATAAAAAAAAAAAAAAAAAATGGCCTGCTGCCAGTGGCAGCCAAGGAACTAGAGTAATTTACACAGGATGAAATTCTGGTTTATGTTCAACTGACAAACTTGTATGGGGATGGGACCAAAGAGGACTGGTAGTGGAGTAAGGATCTTTCTAATTTAATGTGTTAAGATATCTGGATGATTTTGCTCATCACCACAGTATGCGAACACTCACAAAATGAGGCACTTGGGCTCTGTGTCCGCTCTGTCACCGCTAGRTGCAGTCCCCTGTGCCACCTTTGTAATGAGATGTGCAAGTTACATCTATTAAATGCTAAATGTAAGAGGAATTTAATGACATGCTATTTAAAAAGTTCCACCTACCTAAAAGTGCTTTGCTTTCCAGCCCAGGTTTCGTAATATATTCCATATTTTATAGAGATCTCTTCATGAAGAGAAGGCTGTCAAAAACCATTTACAGCTCTGATCCTGCTTTTTTTTTTTTTTTTTATGACTGCCAAATTCCCTTTTGCAGCAGATCCAATCGCTTTGCTGTGAGATTTTGATGTGGGTGTCTCCTGCGGGTGCATTAGTTACTTGGAGGAATTAGAAGGTACCTTCTGATTGGTTCCATGCTGCATAGTTTAACAGAGCTATAAACATAGTATATGACTTCCTTTTCTTGGTCCATATTTTTTTTCCCCTCACACTTTTTCCTTTTGATATATTTCTAGCAAATGTAAGATGTGGGTGTCCCTATTCCAAATGGAGCCATTCAGTTAGTGTGATGTTGTCCAGGGTAAAATAAACACCCCTGCCCCTCTGCAGAGTACTCAGAATCCTTCCATTTTTCACCTTTATTTTCCAGCAATATTCCTTGGGTAGCATGTCAGTGAGGTAAGGGCTGTGTTTAGGCACTACACCAAGTAGTAATTACCACRCCGATAGGAGGATGCCACATGACTTTATTTCTTCTGTGAATATRGAAGAAAAATTGCAGAAAGAGAAGTGCTCTGATTGTAGCGCTGGCAGAGATGTGAGCTGTGGAGGAGGCCTGGGGAGCTGCCACCCACACTGCTCTGCTCTTGCTCCCAGCCCGTGAGGGMTTCCCCTGGCTGGCTGCCTTGGGATCAAACCTTGGGACTTTTGCCTGGTCACTTTGTCCCCTGCAAATGATGCTGAAGAAAAAAGAAGTCATCCAAACCCTTGTGAGTTGGGAACCTCACAACCTGGAACCTTTCTGTGTTTTGACTGTCCCAAATCCAGCCGGGGCTCAGTCCTGTTGAATAAGTGTGTTATGGGGGAGGTGCTCACTCCTTGTCCTTGCTTTCCTGCTTCTGGGATGCGCAGATTAGCTCTTCTGCATATAACGTGGATTTCAGATGAGACAAACTTTATAGAGATTAAACAGAAAAATCCTGAAACTAACAGGATAGTGCAGAGGGCAGACTTAGTGTGCCTAACTAGCCAGCATGCGAAGTGCACACCAAACAAAGCAGGACTAAGCTCCTTTTTATCTAACATGCAGCTATGATAACAGCTGCAGCTAATGACTTCTAAAGGGATCTCCTCTCCTGACTGTCTTTGGCTCTTGCAGCCTGTGTATATATTTTCCCTGAGATGAGGACTGTTCCAGGAACTGAATTAAAGCCTCTGTAGTCATTGCTTTTCCTTTCGGTGTGTGGACATCTACCCTGCAAACAGTGGCTCAGACAGCAGTCTGGAGCAGTTGCCTTCCAGGGGAAGCCAATTGTAGCAATCTATTTTTAAAAGGTTATTTTCATGAATTGGATTTTATGACCTGATTTGAACTGTCTTGGGTACATATGTATTGTACTGCTGTGGCCCAAGTCCACAGAGTGTCACTTTTCGCCGTTTTCCTGTGCAATTTTTGGTGCTTTCTGAACATGTGCAGTTTTGAGGCTCTGTCTTTACCTGGCTCAGCAGAAATAACATACCAACCAGTTATCTGATGGTAACAAATTGTTCTGTCCCTCCTCAATCCTGTGTATTAACAATAAAGAACTGCAAATCTGTTTCTGAAGAAAGTAAAAATGTGTTTGTCATATTCCAGCTTCTTGGCTGCTGCTTTGTCCTTCAAGAGGAAGTGCCTTGCTTTATAAAATTATATATATATATATATATATAAACTTTGATTACCTGAAATAAATGATTTTTAAGTCATTTGAAAATAGGTGATTTAAAATTACCAAGAATTTATGCAGTTTAAGTAAGTTTTGTCCCTAACTTTGCCTAGAGTTACAGATATTGGTACTACTTAAGACCCTAAGGCACTAGAGTTACAAACAYTTATCTTGTAGCTATATTAAATGAGGCTTGAGCGATGTTGATGGGGAAAGGTATAGGCTCTTGCAGCATCAGCACTCTATATGTACTGTGTACCTACGTAGTATCCTATGGAGTTGAGTGTTTTCTTGCACAGTTGTTCTTTACCTCTGTGGATCAGGAGCTTTACAGTGAGATGCTGAGTATTTTTTKGGGCTTTTGCCTCCATATATGAAACATTTGGTATAGGGGAGTGTGTATAACCATGTATGAGCTATCTCATCATTTCTACTATGCATTTCCACATAAATTTCTATTGTGCTGGAGTAGCTTGAGTTTATTCTTGGAAAAAAAAATAAATGGGCAAACATGGATTGCTTTCGATTGGATATGTATTGTCAAGAAATTTCTGTTTAGGTGGTGAGCTTCTAGGCACAGGTGAAGATGTTGGTTTGGAAGTTTAAGACTTGCTATGAAAGTGGGTCTATTCTATAATCCGGCTGAGACTGTGAAGATAGGATGTTTAGATGGGAAGTCTTCAAGGATTCATGGGTGCTGATGGTTCGCTAGCTGGTACGTATCCATTTGAGCCGTTAAGAGGCACTTTGTTACTCAAAATGTTCCTTTTCAAACTAAAATTGAGATTCACAATTCTGAAGTTGTTGGTGTAGCTGAAGAACCCTCCTCTCACTCCACTCCCCCAGGCAATTTTGGGGAAGGAGGGCTGTATTCCTGATATCCTGGACACAATTTAATTTTGAATGGCTATGTCCTCTTCTTGCTTCCCTGCATTCCTGTTATAAAGCTATGCTGTGTAATGCTGGTGGGTATGTGTCTGAGCAGCTAAGTGTTAAATTTGATTATATGGGCCATTGTGGTTTTGAACAATAATTCTTATCTGTGACTATTTTACTGAGGTGTCCAGGTGAAGACAATGTTCTTAGCACTTTGTCTCTGCATCATCTCCTTAGCTTTAGGGGCACAGCTTTTTACTAGCTGTATATCAGACAAATGTCGTGTCAAGGCACCCCATCCTTCCCAGCCACTGCCAAAGCTGCTGGGAGTACAGGGACTTTCACTGGATCGGATCCTGTAATGTGAATCTGAGGGGAACTTCCTCGTATCTTGGGCTTTTCCTGTCCATGTGGGTCCAGCGTATCACAGTTGTTTGTTTAAGATGGCAAAGTGCTCTGGGATCATGCAGCATGAAAAGGGCCATAAAATATAAGATGATGTTATTGTAATTAAAGAAGTTTGTAAGCTGTTAAACACTACATGTTTGCYGGACAGAGCTTTCTGCTTTCCTCTGCTTGATTAGGGGCTTGCAGTGAACATCTGCTGTGTACAAAGGAGAGCTTCCACTACCCCAAGGAAGAGACTGTCGGTGCTGTCTTTGGTGTCCTAAATCAACAGATTTTTGGTCTGGAGCTGACTTTGAGCTTCAAATCTTCCCAATATCTCAGCTCTCATCTGTTCTTTAGTCTGTGGTTCTTGTTCARGGCAAAAAAAGCTTTTCTGTCAGGAGCTCTTAAACCTCAGAAAAGTTATGGATGCAGAAACTGAAGTAAAGCCTGGCCTGATTTCTGTGACGAACAACTGATGCTTAAGAGAGTAATCCGATGGTGTCTGCTCCCATAGGTGCAGCCAGCAAATTTTGTTCAAGAATTATCAGAATGCAAGAGCTATATTTGCAAACGACAATTTTGTTGCAATGGCAATGCCTCAAGAGCAAGATTATGTTGAAAGAGCATGTTTCATGAACTTTTGCTCTGTCCTCATAAGTGACGTTACCCAACTAACTGTGCTCCATGCCTCAGTTTCCCTCTGAGAAGCAGGTAATTGGCTGTGCATGAGAAGCACTATATAATGAGAACACTTAAAACAGTGTGTATAGTGATTATTAACATGGAACACTGTCATCATTTTCATTTTATAAATGTGAGGAACTGAGGCAGAAAAGGGCTTGCCAAAAGCTAATTGATGTGGTTGGGGCAAGAGTCCTCATTAGCCCACGGGAGCTGCTGGTGGCCAGGCCAGCCTAGGAATCACCCTATGGCTTCAGAGGAACTGCAGCTCTGGGAAGCGCTGAGCACTCTGGTGTGTGGAACYGTTTTAGACTCATTCCTTCTGGTATTCATGCTGAGTGAACTGGAAAAGTAATAAACAAAATGGTATTTATCTAGGAGAGAGGTTGTGGAGTTCTCTATTTCTAACAAGAACGCGTTAACAGTATAAAATATGGGGCAATGTTGTCCTAATTAGTTTTGTGTCAAAATTAACAACCTATTGAGTTCAACAGGAGCAGATTCAGGCCAACAGAGTGTCTTTGAAAAATTCACAGGACTTTTTACTCCATAGTTTGGAATATGAGCTGAAGCTTCATGGTCGCAGAACCTCCTTTGGGCAGAGCTTTACTCATTTGAAATGCTCTTTCTCTTTAAAAGACAACTTCCCAGTGTAATTTGAATCCATCTTATTTTAGGGTATAGATTTAGCATCCAGTTGATTGATTATTTTTTCCCCTTCAAAGTTCTTAGACAGCAAGTCCATTAGGAAATCTCAGTGTTGCCAAACCAATCTAAGACTTTTGGAACTCCCAATTACCTGCTGAACTCTTAAAAAGTAATTTAGTAATGAAAGCAGTGAATGCTTTCTGCAGTGCTTGAGGATTGCTTACAGAGATAAAATGGTTTTGGCTGGATGTCAGATAAATACTTYCATGCTGAAGCATCTGTGCAACCAATTTTCTTCTCTTTTTGAATGAATCTGAACGGTCTAATCCTTCAAAACATCCTCAAACAAATTTGGGGTTATTGYATCCTGTGTTATTAAATTAAGATAATCCTTTAGTGTTTTACACCAAAGGAGTGCCTTTCATTTTTGAATCTTGATGTATTTTTATAATGTCGAGTGTGCTCAGACTGACCAAACTTCTGTGCAAAAAGAAAATATGATTATCCATTTTACAACTATTTTAGCCAGCAGAAGGACATGATCTGGATCACACAACAGGCTGGAACATGATATGACATGAAGGAGTGTTTAAGTAGGAAACTGGGAGCCAAGATTATTGGAGTCTCTTGCTACCTTTGTTGACAATTTGTTTTTATCTCTGGATGCAGTGGGGTAACTGCTGATCTTTGGTGAGCAGGAAGAGGCCTCAAGGCTGTTTTCTTCCTGCTCTGGGCACTGTATGTGATATTTGCATAAGGCAGGAATGATCTTGCATTCAGTTTTCATAAGACAGGTCTGTGTCCTCAGGTTGTACCATGTCCCTCTTCTGCTGGGGGCTAGTGTCCCACACTCAGTGCTGTGGCTGTGGTTTGGGGGATCAGAATGGCTGGGGGGGCAGTTCTCTCACGTGACTTCTGATCTATACTGTGTTTTATCTTGTTTGGGCAGACACAGGCATCCCTCCACGAAGAGGAGGGGAACCGTGCCTACTTGAAGAGCAAGAGACTGGCAAGTTGCTATTTGTAGGACCTAACCATAAAAGTTGCAGTGTTGTTGTATATTTGAGCCTTGTTGGGCCAACAAATCCCATCCAGATTGCCTGCCTCTGATTTTGCATTATTTCTGCTTGGTGTTGGCAGACCCCAGGTAGGATCAGCACATAGGGATGGCAAGCAGCCCCTGTTTTCTGGCTGTGAAGTAGCTCTTTAGCTGCCTTTGCCTGTGTCCTGAAAGTCAGAGTGGCAATCTCCAGAAACAGCAGCATAGAGGAGAACAATAGCTCTCTGCCCTAAACCTGCAYGCAGAGTAAGCTCTGCTTTTACTCTGAGAAAGGGAAGCCACTTCTTCAAGCTCTAGTGTATCAGATGAAGATTAGGTCCCATATACTGTGTCCATAAGTTTTGTTTTTTTCCAGGTAGCATTTTCTGCATGGGAGAGAAGCCGCCTAGCTCTTTCAGTGTGTGTCTGTTTTTAGATTTGTCTGTCTGTTTTGGGGTTGATTGAAATGAATGTGGGGGATGATCAAAGCTATTCTGTGTACTGAGATGATACCCATCTGTGTGAACAGCTAGGTGGTTTTTAATAGGGCATTCAGAGTTATCCTTAGATAAACAGTTTAGTTTAAAAATGAGGACCACTAGTACCAATATATACTTTTTTTTTTTTATTTGCACAAGTGGAATCACTAGTGGAGTGGTGTTTCCCTTGAGTCATGCCCTAATGTTTTATGGTACCTGTTGCATTCAGTGTCACAGATGAACTCTCATATGTTGTTTTTTCCCCTGAACAGTCTCTACAGCTATGGCTAGCTGTGCTGTTTGGGCTGCCGCTGAGGTGGGTTTAGATGCTGCTGCTGTCCCATGGCTGGGCACCATCCCTGCTGCTTCAAGGCCTGGATCTGCAGGTGTAGCCGCACGTGCAACCCTTTCCTAACCTAAATCAGTCAAAATGATCTGGGTTAAAGACAAACCTCTTTGCTTTTAAATAGTAAGCCAACCTGGATCGTTTTGACACAACCGGGTTAGGGAGCGACCGTGCAGACGTAGTGACAGATTGAAGGGGGGTGGCAACCCAGCTCTGCTGCAGCTTTCTGCGCATCTGACCACGGAGTTGGCAACATTAATTGAGGGTGAGCTTGTAACCCTCCTTGCTTATGTCCTATACAAGAGTCTTGTTTTACAGGAAATAAAATTTTCTAAAGKTTGGAAATGCAATTGATATTTCCTGGGCTTTCTATCTGATTATGAGAGTCCAAAGCCCGAAGCTGTTTATGGGCCATCAGGAAGCAGAATCTGCTGGGTAACAGCAGTGATTTTTGAGGTGTTTATGCATGTGACTGACCCTTACATTCCCTGTGGTGTGAGTGATGCCCTGTGCATTTTTCTCACCTTTTATGTGTGCTGACAGGGGAAAATACAATGAGGCTCWTGGCAAAAACAGAGCAAAAGCATTGAAAAATTTAGTTCACAAATGGCAGTATAAAGTTTCCCATGATCCTGCTTCAGTGAAGTTCATAAATGTGTTAGACATTGGTCTTGATAGTGAGTTCATTGATTCCTTTTGCTGTGCTGACACTCATTTACTCCAGTTTAACATCAATGTGCATGGAGCAGAATCGGACTCACTGAAAGAATGGATACATTTTCTTTCCCTTTTGAGGACCCACGCATACTGGTTAAGTGGGCTGCAAGCACGTGCTCAACATGACATACCTGCTAGCACAGATTTCTGAAGGCCTTCAGGGGTAGGAGAGCATCTTCTCACCTGTTGTCCGTTTCCAAGGAGGCAATATGTCCTTGTTTCTGCATTATCACATAGCCTGGGTGCTGTGATACAGCTCCTAACCAGGTCATCTRTTCTGACCATCGTGCTGCCTCTTTGCAGTCACTGCCAGAGCTGCCAGGAGGAGAACCATGCTGATGCACAGGCTCACTCTGCAGAGCTGATGCAGGTAACTGGGATGAGCCATGCTGAGGGTGAGGGTATTGTGCACTGAGAGTAATATTYGCAGAGCAATTGGGAGCGTCCCCGGAAAGCTGATACCTGTCTCGCCGTTTCCAACAGGCCCATCTAGTACCTGTTGCAGGTGTATTCATGAAAGCATGTGACAGCTTCATGCTATTTGGCCCCAACGTTGGTGGTGACTGAGGAGAAATGGTTTTCCCTTTTCAGTGCTAATTTCCAAATGTGGTCACAWGGCAACTTTGTGCTTTTCTGGCTCTGGCCGACTGAGACGAAGGCTTGACCCCTCTCTTCTTTGAGCTCACTTGACATATACTTGTATGAGCAGACTTAGATGCTGCAGGATATTTTTTTGGGTCACCAAATGCATTATGTACTTGTCCTTCATAGCAGAAATGCAATGTCTTTCATCTCAGCCCATCAGTTTGGTTTTGTTGTATTTTAATTTTGTTGTACTCAAACTCAGTGATTTTGTCAATAAGCATTATATTCATAGGCGGATAAGTGAATTGATTGGTAGTTGAAGCACTCTCCCTCACGCGCACATTCTCACACAGGGCTGTGTCACAAGGCAGCTGCCACAGGGACCGATCCTGCTGTTTTACATCCCGTGGGGTCCTCTAGAAATGTGGCCTCAAGTAGTCATTTCTTGTGTTGTAAGGCCCAGTCCAGGTGCTCCTGCTTGCTGTGTACATACACGCAGGGAGACAAGGCTATTTACATGGCCTACAGGCTGACTTGAGTATTTTGGAAACCMCTATGCATAATGGTTTATCTGCATTTCTGATACAGTTTGATTTATCACAAAACACAAAGCAACTGCATCCTAGATACTTTTCCCTAGAATTTGGTTGTATTTTCTGTAAACACTTGGCATTTGCACTACTCCGATCTTCTTCAGAGTATGTGTATGGACTGAACTCTGTGAGCTCATGGCTTGAGTTGGAACTAGTTACCTTCAACATGAAACACTCATTTTCTGCAACAACTCTCTTTATTTGTAGACTCTCAATTCAATTTCATGGTATCCAGGCTGCTTTCCTAACCAATTCTCATGCTTTTTCCACGATGTCTCTGCATCCCAATTGTGCAGTTGTCTCCGTGTCATCTCCTCCAGAAMACTTTTGTAGTAACAGCAATAAAAATGTTCATGTTTAGCGAGGGTTTCAGTAGAAATCTCTTCAGCGATAAGCTGAAAGAAAAACATAATTTGGATACTTGGATAAAAATGCTAACAATTGAATTTTTTTTTTGTCTGAAAACTTTTTAGGAATTTAGAAATTGGCTGTTCGTGGGTGGTTTGCATCTTTTAACAAAAGCATAGAGATTTTTAGAGGAAAAGTGACACTTCCTTTTGATTATTCTGCTGAGCCAATGTTGTGCTTCTCTGCAAGAGGAAAGTTTTTCTGGAGGTTTTCTTTTAACAACCCCTGCAACTAGTTTGTCAAGCATCTCCTAAAATGCATTCTGCCTGCATTGCCAGTAAATAACCAAGACTTCTTATTTATTGTTCACAAGGAGAGTGATGCATATTAAAAACTGAAGGAGCAAGCCTGCAACCTGTGCCGGCCAGAGTTAATGGAACTGTCGGACACCTTCATGCTCTGATGATTGATGTGTGCCCTGCTGGAGTCGCCTCTTTGCTCTCTCTCATCTGCATGCTAATACCTTTGCATGCAGAACAGTGATGCAGTGTGTTATTTTTGTTTGTGCACCCTGGCAGGCAGGAGTTATAGCTGTGTTTCTCTGAAGCYGAGGGGAGCGCTGGCCAATGAACCAGTTGGAAGGAGCAAATTGTGTTTCGAGTGGTGAATCCTGGCTCCAGTGTCTGCACAGCCTTTGAAYCTGCAAGTTGTACAGGGGTGGAGGAGGCCATGGAGTCTAGGCATGACTTGGAGGCTGCTCGCATGAGTCTCCCGTGGGCACTGGTGGGGAAGTCCTCGTGCAGAGAGCAGACTTTGGACCCTGTCGTGTTCTTGTCTGCTCCCAAGCTCGCCCATGAACACAAGTGTGAACATAACTGAGGAGTTACTCCTGATTTCCTCATGGATGCACTTGGCTCTTACACCTCATACACAGCCATCTAGAGGTTAGATAAACCTTCAGAAATAAAGGAGGTGATCACCTTCTGTGGAATCAGTGTTTGTAATACCCTGTAGGGCAGCCCGAAACTTTCCTTTGTAGCAGAGATTCTCCAGATCCCTATTTATGTACCACTTTGTGGTGTGGAGGAAGATGGTCCACCTGAGGCACCAAGCCTCCTGTTCGTCTTGTCCTACCTGACAATTATTTCATGGTAGCTCAGCCTGTTATTAAATTTAGAAGTCCTTGGTTATATCATTAGTCATAAATGTTAGTTATATCATAAATAATAAGTGAGTAAATATTTGGCAAAATGGGAAGGAGGCGGCTTCAGACATACATGCCATCAGAACACAGGRTAGTTTCAGGAACTGAGGAAAGGTGTTAAGATATTTGTATCACCTGCTACCTACATGATTGCAGTGTGCTGCAATTTTACTGTGCCTGGAGATTACTGTGCCTGGAGAAGACACAAAGACTAGAGTGTTGCTGCCAAAACAAAATCAGTTACCTGCATTTATTTGGTGTTTCAGTTTTTGTGTTTTGTGGGATGATCTGGATTAATTCTTTAAAAATAATGWTTATTCCCTCATTTACTTCTTTACTTCAAAGATAAACCTTGAGATTAAAAAAAATCTGCTCCTATTGTATATTATTGGAGAAGATGGCAAGTGTATAATGGAGATAAAGCAGCAGTTTACCCYATGCCTGCAGTCAATTTTCTGGCCATTTGGAAGTCAAAATAACATGATCTCAGAAGAGCWACTGAGGGTACAGTTTGCAGACCGAGTTCCTCCCTGCTCTCCAGCCATATTTATGTACAACTTTGTGGAAAGGGCTGTTAGCCACTGACGCAGCGTGGGATTTATATCCACTAGCTACTTTGTTTTATGCACAGATATGGAGCTTTCATCTCTCTCTTAAACTGCTCTGGAGAGTTTTAGCACCGCAAATATGCTAGTACGTAGCACAGCTGTCATATTCCTGCTGCTTGGGCAGAAATGTATGGCAAGGAAAGACAGATACATGTGGTGTTGGGTCATGAGACTGACAGATTTGCTGTCATGTCTCATCTCAGTTTATGTGAGATAAAGCTGTGTGTGTTTTTGTTTTACTTTTTTCTTCCTCCCTTTTTCCTCCACCCTCTCCTTTTTTCATATTATGGTAGAGTCTGAAAGTTATTGTTAAAACGTAAGCAGGAATAAGGGACACTTAACAAGTAAGGCTTAAATTTCATCCTGCTGTAAATCTGGAATTTTTTCACTGCTTAAAGATGGTTTTAAAAACATAGAGCTGGCTTGAATGACCCAGAGGAAAGGGATAGAAAACAGTGATAAACACAGCTTCTGGCTGTTGAAGAGTCTTTGTCTTYATGGCCTCCTAGTTACATGTGGGTATCGGAGGCCAGAGTTTTTATATGACTTAGTTAAAACCTGTTTTTACACTATGATGGATTATCTGACTGGGCTGGTTCAGCTAAGGCTCCATGTTCTGCGAGGCTTGTATTTCATCTGAGAAAGGAAATTGGCTCCCTAGTAGGGGAAGGCTGTAGGACCYGTAAGAATAGGTGCCCAGGGCTGGGGGAAAGGCACAGGAAGGTCTGTTGGGAGCTTTGGCGAGTCTGCTATGATGGCTGCTTGGGCAGTGCTGTGCCTGACAGGCCRTCATCCACAGCAGGATCATGGCAATTCCATTTAAGTGTGATTTTTCACCTGTAAATTTGTTCTTTTCCTTCCAGCAGTTGTCAAAATCCCATCTCGTATARCATGTCAAGTGGTCCAATCCTGCTGTACAAGGCCACTGGAGCCCCCTGGGATTCGTTATGTCTGGCTGGTTGCAAGGAAAGATGCTCTACACTGCATTAAAATTAAGCAATTAGGGGAAAAAAATGGAAAATTGCCTTTCATACMAAGATTTTTGGGTGGCTGCTGCTGACTTCCTGAATGTTTTGGGGCTCCAGTGAGGTTGTTAAAGGGAACATYGATGATTAGAAAGTGGGCCTAGCCTATGCCTAGCACACAAGAGCTTTTGTGGTTGTTTCTGGCTGGTATTGATGTTTTGAGGCTATAAATGCAACTGGCCATGTCCGAAGCTCTTGCCTTTAGCAAACTAAATAGTGAAATTAAGGTCACAGTTGATTTCTGTCTTCTGTATGTTGCACAGTAAATCTATATGCCCATAATCATGTTCTGTGTACATGATTTAGGGTGTCTAAAAMAAGGATATTTGCATGTGAATTTGAGGTATTTTTCTTCTCTGAAGTAAACGTGAGGAATTGGAAGTTYATTCATTATATAATTTCCTCTTGCACTTACTGTATTTCCTTTRAAAAATACAATCCATATGATACTTAGATGTTATAGTAAGTTTGCTCCAAGAATATTGGTGTATAGGTGATTCTAAATATTTATTACTTCCTTAGTTCCTAGAGACTGTTTGGGGAATGACTCTTCCCTTTCCAATTGTGTGCCCTTGTTTAATTCATTGATTTATTGTCCTACTCCTTAGAAAAATAAATGGATCTGGGAAGACTGGATTTATTTGCTCTGCTCCTGTTTTGGTATCATTCAGCCTTGCCTCTATTTGGATAGTTCCAGCTTTTTGGCTTGTCTTCATGTCTCTTTTTTAATGTGCAGATTATGTTGCACTCCTCAGTGGTTCTTCCTGTGTCTTGGTGCTCGTGCAGCAGTGCAGATGCGGATGGGAGCTGATAGAAATACAGGCAGGGGCGAGGGCTGCCCCAGGAGGGTGTGTGTGGCACTGGGGAATGGAAAGTGTGAAGACCAAGCGTAGCTGGGATGCTCTGCAAAGGCAGCRGGGCCAAATAGCAGAGCAGCAATGCATGTTTGCTTGATATAGGTAGCTATTTATGATTCTTATTTATTCTGAGACTTTTAATTTGGCATTTGAAAGAAACAAAGTAAAAACCTTAAAGTTCTGGTTGCTGATGTGACTAGAGCTCTAGAGAACATTGAATTGGTCAGGGCTTAAAGTACCAGAAAACTGCACCCTAGTTTTTAGGCTGAGATGGTTTGCTTGGGATTGCTCAGAGGTYGTATTAGGATAGTCCTAAGCACAGACATGACGTTTGGGTACAGACTGGAGTGCCTGTGTATGAGCTCAGGCTCTTATTTACCAGCTWGTCAGGGTGGCACTTTGTGTTGCTGGGAGTTGTCTTCTGTAACATGTTCTGTTAGAGGACTTCTCCTGTCAAATGTGTGTGTTGCTTTTTTTCTCCTATGTATCTCTGTGCATCCCAACAGAAGAACAGACAAACTGCTTTWTCTGCGTACAAGATCTTAAATAATAATGCTTTTCTGATACAGATACTAGCGYTCTGAAAAATGGGAAATTTATTCTGGTTCCAAGTAGATATTCCCAAAAAGAAACATACAAACTTCATGATCAGTTCTGAAAATCTYGACTCTTTCCCACTTTTGCATTCTTAGCAGATGCCACTTGCCCATAAGAGGAACTAAAAACTGAATAGTTGCACCACTTTTTTTTCCCCCTACTTTTTATTTCCAGCTTCTCTCTGAAGATCTCTAGATTTGYTGTGCAAAATCTAATCTTAAAACGTTCTGAACAATCACCGGTGTCTTTGGTTGCAAATCAGGATGAGGCCATATTCTGTTTTGAGTGAGCCATTTTTTTTCTTGGCTTTTTGAAGGTTAATTTCYACTTCAGTGAGAGTATTTATTCTCTTAGCTATTGCAGCAGTTTATCATTGTCTATCTTTTTGCTTTTAGACTCAGAGCAGTTGCAGGCCAAGAACACCTTTAAGCAAAATATCAGAATTCTTTGTTTTGTTCATTATACTGCTGAAATGTATGCTGGCAAGTTTGCTGTGTTGTCACAACTCTTTACTTACTAACGTACTATTTATCAGCAGCTCATTTAAAAAGAAGAGACAAAGGCAGGGGGCAGACAATCCTACCCTACATAAGATACCTAAAACTCACTTATACTTCAACATAGTGAAAATGAGTTTTGATACCAGGGGTGTTATGAATGCTAAGGTTAAAAGATATATTAATATAATTATATTATATATTATATATTAATATAAGATATTAATATAATAATATTAATATATTAATATATTCCTTATATTAAACATACCARTACCTTTTAGGCCTATGTGTGAAAAGAAACCACATTTTGGAAATGCRCAAAATGTAACTGACTTCTGCAAATGAAGTTGTGAATTGTTCAAGAATGTGATATAGATATGTAATGTGAATAGCTAAGATACTGGCTTGAGCCTTCAGACTGAGATGCCCAGTAACTCATCTGGGTGAAAAAATGGAGCAGCCCCGAGCCCCTTGTGTGAGCTGAGCTCATGACCAGCCATTGATGCAGTTCTGAGCACTGGCTTAGCAGAAATGGAACAGTGATTTTGTCTGTTCTGAAAAGCTGAGAGACAGAAATACTTCTGGTGTGATTCATTAATAATGGCATGTTTGAGCTTCCCCACCAAATAAGGTTGTGGTAGCCACAGAAGTTCGGTTTTCTTTGGCTTTTGGCATCCCTGGTTGCTTTTACRGCTTAGCTTGGTGATCAGGTGCTGTGCTAGAGCAGTTCACTGAACTTTTCAGACACGCAGCCTAGAGCTTATTGCAGAGAAACTTTAAGATGGGGAAACATGTTTTCTCTAAATGATGTGACTAGGAGCATAATGAAGCAAATGCAGTTCCGGTAAGTGTTGGATGGTGTATTCCAACCTCTGCTCTGCCCCAGTGGCTGTGGCACAGGATGAGTTTGTAACTGGCTACACTGTCAAACRCTCTAAGGACACAAGGCTTTTGTAGGTTATTAAGATGTTGCAGTCTGGGCTTTTGACAGCTATAGCATATGGGAAGTRCACTGGCTTTCAGCAATGGCCTGATCCTGCTTCTAGTGAAGCTGGTGAGTTTTGCCATTCACTGCAGTAAGGTTAGGCTATGCTGCAGCAGGAAGGAGTAGAGAGCACAGTTTTATTAGACCAGTCAGGTCTGTTCCATCCAACGATTCCCTTTTCTGTGCTTGCCTTACTCTAGCATAGATTAAAGGCAGGAGCATAGCAGCAGTATCAGAGCTTACTYAAATGCGCATCTGCCTGCTGATGTATCAGAGCTCTGCACCCTGGTATCTGAATACCTCCCCCAACTGGAAAGCTTGCCCACAGAGTGAGATTTCCCTCTCTGGCTCCCCAGTGCCATCTGGACTTTGTTTATCTCTGTGTTGTGGGGGATTTTATGTGGTGTCTTTGTGGGCAGCATGATGAAAGGAGTGGCTTTTGCATCCTGCGATGGAAGCATAGAGCTCGTGATCTTGACTTTATTTTAATTTTTTTTCCCTTGAGTGAAAACCATAGGAAAAAAGAGACCTTGGTCTGTGCCCAAGGAAGCTCCATCTCCTGTACACGAGGCCTCATGGGGGATAAAGGGCCTCGCTTGCAACCACACAGTGAGTCAGGTAATAAGCTGTAATGAAACCCAAGTCTGCAGCTTGATGTCCCTCACTTATACCTCTGTGCCGTGCCAGGGTGAACAAGCTCAGCTGCCAGGCACGTGGGGGAAGCAAGGCTCTGTGAGTCCTAGCCTGTAYGCACTGTGGTGGCCCCAGGAAAGCGGAGGCTTGACCTGTGCCCATGGGATTCAGCTCTGTCTGRGACCCCCAGGAGTCTCATCCCACTCGATGCCCCCTTCCAGACCTGATGCTTCCCCACCTGGAGGGTGGGCAATAAGCAGTGTGGAAGCTCTTGGATGAAAAGCTGAGGCACACAGACATTTTGTGCTCCCATGAGCCTAGATCTACTCTTTCTCCTTCTGCTATGCATACTCTGATTTTTTCAGTTGCCCCTCTATAAAATCACCTGATGAGGTAATACTAGCAAAGATCTGTTCCTGTCTGTAATTTTGCCCTTGTTCACAAAGTACTTTTCAAACTAATGCAGGACCAAAGATTAGAACTGCTTGTTATAAGGAGCTGTTTTCAGTGTGTGAAATGAGGGCCTATATATCTTCTTCCATTCCGTGTGATACCTATCCTTGTCCAGATCATGGGTGAAAAAGCCTGTTTTCCATCCTGTGATGGATTCTCTTTTTGCTGCTTCATAACTGCCAGTATGTGTTTTGAGTCTCTGTCTCTTCAATTACATCAGTTCAGGAAATTATTATTCTGAATTTACTCATCAGTTTCTGCTGCCGCACCGCTCGTTTGGGAGGCTACTGTATGATACCTAGAATTCAAATTTTCCACCATATTTCTGTGAGGAGATGATATGGAAAGTGGACTTAGTCATATCTCTACAAATGGCTGTTATTTGTTTTTGTTTGTTTGTTTGTTTTCTGTATTCTTGCCTTTTTTCTTGGCCAGTGCATTGTTTTCTATTGTTTTCTATTGCTTTCCACTTCATCTCTCTGGTCACTACATCCATGAAACAGAGTGTGATCCAAATGGCAAAGACTGTGTATGCAAAAATTGCAAGAAAYCAGATGTAGTCACAAACCTGGTCACATGAAATCTCACTTAATCCCATGCCAAACTGAGCTGTCAGATTTATATTAAAGTTGATAACATAAATTTATTTTCTTTAATTTCTTTCCTTGGAGGGAGCTCTTTAGTGTCCTGAGATGATTTGATTTTGCCGAAACTGTAGTAGGAACTGGACTTTTCCAGTGTCTCTGGAGCAGCCAGCYGGCTATGCAGTCTGCTGCAGGATTGGTGATTGCAGCCCATCGGGGCAGCTGGTGCCGGAGCGGCCATGTCATGAGCACCGTGCCGTGAGGTGCAGGCTCTGTGGCTCAGGAGCAGCCTGCCAAGTCACTACTTCCCCATCTTTCTTTTGGAAGAAAACCAGATCGTTAAAACTTTGCACAGGATGTTAGTGTTCCTCTTCACAGCTCTAGTTATTCCTTGCCCAGAAGGAAGGGGACCATCCCAGATCCACTTTTCTCAATAGTTAGCTATTCTTTGGATGTCCCCCATCTTAGTATTTGTTCAATGTACTCCTTAAATCCTAGCCCAAGGAGATGGAACACAGACAGTGTGAGAGAAATTAATTTAGTCTGCAAGAAAATATATGAAATCTTTCTTGGTTATTCTATGAAAAAGTTCCACAAAACCTACCAGGATTACTTTAATTCGTAAGATCGACTGTGGTTATAAAAATATTTTTGTCTTCTGTTTAAGAAGCTGAGTGAAATATGTGAATAAGGATTTGTTGTGATTATGCAGCGTTTTCCAGTAACACTGTAGGGTGAAAGCTTTGGTCTGGCCTCATAGTTTAACAGGACTCCCCCTCATACCAGCCCAGCAGGAGACAAAGCCTCAAACAGYACTTGGTTGCCTGTCCTGCATTCATTCACAAGCAGATGAAAATTATGTATTGATTAGAAGTTTTAGCATATCGAAGAAATATGACACATTGATTGATGGGCRGGAAAATATTATTTTGTGCTCTCATTTATTTTGACAGTTAAAATATACCTGGTTGCAAAACATTTGATAGTGTTGAGGGAACAGAAGTGGATCCAATTTTCTCATGCTTAATTGCAAGACCTCTTTTCTCCTGTTGCAGGCTCTTGCGATTGAAGGTTCTGACATTTCTCAAGAGCTGTATAAATGTTTGGTCTGATACTATTTGAGTTAGCAGCAGGCAAAGACTTCCYCAGAGCTGGGACCTCGGAAAAACTGCTAGTTGTCCTGATGTGTTGAACTATAGCCCAGAAGTGAATGAGAAGCTGGTAGACCTGGGACACTTCCTTCTCTTGCCCTAAGCAAGAAGAAAGCTTCTGGCTGTGTTGGATGGAACMACCACTCTGTTACCTATGTGATGATCTCAGACAAACTCTGGAAAAGCAATAGCCAGAAAAACTCTCTACATTTGATGAAGATGAGGTCTAAAGGGGATGTATCTGGCTCTCTTGGCAGCTTCACATGCCTATTTCTAACAGCAAGATGATGTTTTCTACATGACATATATTGTACAGTTTGTAACAACCTGGGCCTCTTTGTTGGATTTCCAAGAAAGGAAGAATAGAAAGCAATATCTAACTTTTCTACTGTCAAGAGACACTCCCAAAAATCAGGGGTTCTGTACCCACCCTTCACACTGCCAAGAACATAAATGTATTGCAAAAAGTACTCTCTGAGCTTATTCACCTCTTTTTCTTTGTAAAAGAAGCCACTGCTCCTTGAGACCCTTCCCTGTGTGAAAATGGTTACTCTAATGGTTTGATGGTAAGTGGAAATAGTTGGATTGATTTATTAATGTCAATGAACTTGAGACTTCAGTCAGATCTGACTGTATTGTGCCACATATACCACCTGAATGCACTCCCGAACAATAAATTGTAGCTCACTAAATACATAAGGTAGAACATAAGAAGGTGACCAATTCAGTCAAGACAGTAGAGGAAGGACAAGCTTAGGTGGATGGATCTATGAGATGGTGGTCTAAACAAACAGCAAGTTTAAAGTAATAATTTATTAACTCTAGGTTGAGTGACTGCTTGGCATTACGATGACAACCTACACTTCGTGGTGGTGTCTTGTTTGTAAAGCACAAACTCTTTTGGTAATTTGTGCATCTTGATGCTGGCATTACTAACATGTGAGAAGAAGAGTCATTGTTTAAATGATGTGGCCTCAAGACAGATAAGTGCTAGTATAGAATACCATTAGTGAGCTTTTAGATAACAGTGTGTGAAGTGTCCCTCTGAGGCTGGCTGATGGGAGTGTTTGGCACGGATTGGTAARATGAGGGAAGCTGAAATTCCAGTTCATACCTTTGTGGGAATCTCTCAGCAATGGGAGGAGATGATGTGTCCTTTAAATTGTTAATGCCATTCATCCRGGCCAATGGGATTATCCTATTTTGCCATCCTATTTTGCCTTCCTCTGTTACYGTGTAGGTAAACTTCTGTATTCTGGGTACATCTGTCCTCTCTACCGGTGAAGTGTTTAGAAGGAGATTTTAATAGTTGAAGAACATCTGGTTTCTAAAGAGCTGGTGGATTATGAGTTTTTCCAAAATGCTTTAACAGGACTGGAATTCCCCAAGTTCTAGTTTTGGATTTTTGTTAGACCAACAGTTATGCATGAGCTTTCTTGTTCCTCATTGCTGCATAATTTTAAAAGCATGACTAATGAGGTACCAGCTTGTTTTTCCACATTCTTGATAGAGTTAATCCCCAGCTTGATGTCAGTTCCTAGCTTCAATTTTATAAATTGGAATTGAAGTACAGCTGGTCCAACATTCTYGTTAAGTATTTAAAATTGCAACTGCTGATTCAAACATATTGAACTTGCAGAGGGCCTTCGATATCTTCAAAGGGTATTTACCCAAGGTCCAAGATAACAAAGTTCTCCTAATTATATCCCAAATTCTKCAGGGATGTTAGGCTGCTAGTTTCATGTTAAAGACATTACTCCTATTTGACAGAAGAGAGGCTCTTGGTTTGCATCTATTTTTCCACATGGAATAGAGCTGTTCTTACCTGCCTGCTAATAAATAAATAAATAAATAAACACAATGTGTAAAATGAACTGAGAAATGGTTTCTGTAAAATACTGGGAATGCCAAAGCAGCTTGTTTGTGGGCTGCATGACAATGCTGGGTGGTGTGGAGTACTGAGTGGTGGTGTCTCAGACCTCTGAAATGGCATAAAACAAAGCTACTATTTCAATTATAATTTTCAAGTGAAAAGTGCCCAGAATGTGAATTTTATGGCACTTCTTAAATGGTTGTTTTTGTCTGTGACATTCACTTTTTTTTTTTTTTTTTTCCCTTTTTTAGTAAGCTAAGCTACAAGTAAGAGAGGAAAAAGTCTGGGAAGAAAACTCTTGGAGTCGGGTCTAATTTAAAATGGAGATGCATTTTATCATGCTTCAGAAAATGGAGATTGCTTGCTGAGGAAACCCAGACTCTCTAGCACCAGATTTTCTTCGGTTACATCACTGCTCATGTGGCATGAATCTGTTTTTATCAGTTGAGGTACTGAGTGGTGTTTTAGAGCCAAATTTACTGCTCCTGGGATTAAAACTGCATAAGAACGCAGAGCTCGAATCAGAAGTATTTGTCTGATGTGCTTTCAGTAAGAATGGGTACCTAAATTGGGCAAAACAGCTTTCTGTCAACTTAGAGTTCCTCTAAAACACTTGAATCATATTCTTGCAATGGTACAAGCAGTACAAAAACAATTTGTAATGTGCTTTTCTATTTGCCCTGGTGGAAAATATAAAGGTCAAGTTAACCAAAGAGAGTCATAAAATGATACTGAAAAAGTAAAGGGAAGAAATAATTGAAAGCGAACACCTGACCACTTRTTCCTGTCATCTGTAAGGGGTAAGAGAGGTCCAGAGTCATGTCACAGTGTGCCCTCACTATAGCTGAGAATAACCTCCTTCCATGCACCATGGTATTGAAGCAGGCAGGAGRAAAAAAACCAAAACCTTCATTCGGTTAAAGCAGATCCATTTGTACAAAGTGTCTGGGAATTAACATCGTTAGTAACAGAAAGTCCTTGATTTGTCAGTTTTTCCATATTGAAAATAAAAAGCTTATAAAGCCCATGAGAAGAGCAGTCTAGAGGCCCCTGGCTGATTCACAAACATAGTGCCGCTTATGGGATCTCATGTCTCCCTCCTCTGAGCAAGCAGGGGATCTTTATCACATCCCAACGAACATCTCAAAGACTCAGTGTTTGTGCATTGATTCAWACCAGACAGCACCGTCCTAGGAGGGATTCTCTAGACTGTGAGAAGGTTTCCTCCTTTTGCAGTGAAAGCTCAGCAAGCTCTTATCAAATTGCTGGTCAGATTTGAAGGCAACTATCGGGGTGATATCTGCCCTGGGGGAAAAGCAAGGGAAGTTTCAGGGAGTGGCAGGCATCCCAGAGAAGTCGGAGCAGAGCCTGAAGTGCCTTGCTTGAAGATGTCTTTGACGTGCTATGTGCTTGACAGGTCCCAGTAGGCATTTTCTAAAAATTGGTCCTTTCAGTAGTTATTTTGTGTAAAGGTATAAACAAGGCTTACCTGTCACGATTTTACATATGTTTCTCATAAACTTTTTGTCCAGGTATCTAAGGAACAGTTTACAACTTAGCAAAATGCAAGAGTGGAAAATAATGTTTTTGTTGTAGGTTTTAGGAGAAACTTCAGTGACCCAGCCAATAAAGCATCCAGTGGTTCTGAGGTGCCTGTATCCCCAGGGAGCTATTCTAGGAAATGGAGGTAACTTGTGGCTCAGGATCAACTATATCACACGATGGGAATCTGAAATTTCCATCGTCACTGAACTGCTCTATGACATTCAAACAAGACATTTTTTGGCCTCTTGAAAGTGTTTAGAGTACACAGACTGGGTATGATGCTGCTCCYCTTGAGACTAAGGGGAGCTTTGCCATCAACTTAATGGGAATAGGAAAGAATCTCTTGCAAACAGTATCTATCCAAGCCCTGGATTRTTTGTACAAATCAAGTCTTTGTATTAGTTGCTTTTTTTTCTCATTACTTATGGTATTCAAAGGGTAACTAGGGATCTTGACTGAGAAAAAAAGCTGTCCTGTGCTATGTGCAGTCCAAATGGGTCCTTGGAGGGAAAACCTGCCCAGAGAGCTTACAACCTAAATAAGAAGGTAGGCATAAACTGGCAGGGCAGTGGGGCATAAGAGGGGACACTTCTGGTTTTGCATGGGATTGAGGGAGGAATCYTGAGTCCAGACAGTCCAGGCTGAGTTCTTGGAAGAGCTCTTTATGTGTGTGTGTTGTGATATTTTTGGATCTATTTCTGTTTCATCGAGGGATTTGTTTAGACTGATTTCAGCTGGAGGACTGTCTGCCTTTTGCTGTCTGAGGGCAGCAGCAGAAGGGTCAAATTCCTAGCTAATGAGGAATTGCAGCACATGTTATCAAGGTGAATAGGATTTATTTATGCCATTTGTCTTTGGCTTATCTAACCCTTCAAGTATCCATCTGCCTTCTCAGGAAGGTTGTTCTGGTGCTCATTGACTGAGCACCGTGTGTGGTGGAGTGCCAATTAGATCAACACTAATAAATTGTATTTTTCTGTTGGATTTTCAGAAACAGCAAAGAACCTTGTTAAAAGAGGAGGAAAACAAGGCTCTGGGAAACTAAATGGATCACTGTAGTTAGTCTCGGGCATTTTTCAAGTTGTCTGTCACGTGRGCCTCTTTATCCATTACCTTGTAGTGAAGAGGAGACATCGTATATTTCAATTTGGTTCATTGTTAATAAAAGTTCTTTATTTTTCATCAAGTTACCTTAACACTTCTGCTTCAATTCCCATGCTCATTCTATTCGTCTACAGTCTATGACTTGAAATATCTTCAGTTTCTTCAGAAAAGCAGACTTTTGTTGTTTCCCAGGGGCTAGTTTATTACCTGGACTACTCTTTCACTTCTGAGAGAAAGGAATTAACAAACCTAGTGTTTTGTGTTGTCTTTGACTACTTCATCTAGTCTCTTTAGGGCAATATTCCAGGTTTTTTTATAACTGCAGGTGAAACGATGTCTGTTTAGCACAGCAGAACAAGATGTTAGCGCAAAGACTATGTTGTCCACACATGTATGTATATTTTAAATATGTTGGTATAAGGCATTATAATTGGGAGGGGATGGGGAAACACTTCCTCTTGCAGCCTTCTGCTTCCAAAGACTTAGGAACAGCTGAAATGAAAATTCATTTTTAGAGTTGATGTTGGGGAATTTTTTTTTTGTCCTAAATTTAGTGGAATTCTCTTAAATTATTGAAAGGTTGTAAAACAGTTCTCTTCCTCCTCCCTATAAGGGGATAAAAAAATCAACAATATGTACAWCATCACAAGTTGGTATTGCTGTTTGGAGCTTACTTCTCTATGTGATGGTATATGAGAAATGGAATGCTATGGTATATTTAAAGGCTGTGTTGTAAAATGCATATGCACAGGGGGTAAAATAAAGGTTGCCTGGGCAACYTTAATTCTGGTATTTCCTGATTTTTTGAATGCTATTTTGTGCAACCTTCTTATTGCCTCAAAGTGGTTCTTGGACTGTATTCTATTAATATAAACACAGTATAAACTAAACTAGAAGTTCTGTAATGTTAGTGTATGATTTCAGCTAGTTTTATTCTTTGTTTCATGCTAGAGGGTTGTCTTCTGGTTTTGTTTTTCAATATTTTTAAGAGTTAATATTTGGAGGAAAATGTTACCARTTTTGCAGTTCGCATACTGAAGGCATAGTATGGTGCAGGGGTAAATCAGGAAAGAGTTTGGCTCAAGTGATTTCTTTTTCCTGTGATATTTTTCTCCCAATTTTGCAGTAGTTCTGTAGGCTGCTTTTTAGTGAGCAATATGTTTCTCCTACAATTTCACTTTACTAGAGAGATCAGGGTGGAAAACATAACATCCAATCAAAGTGATGTAATCTCCAAGGGAAAAGTTGCTTCAGCCTGCTATAAGTAGAAATTATGTTTCTGTTTAGCAGGTCTCTTGGATCAAGCTGTTTAGGGCTTCTAGAAAGAGTGAGTGCATCCAAATGGATTTTCTCCAAAATAAAATGTTCTCTTTTTTTGGCTGTACTTTTAATAGCACAAGTTATTTTAACCCTCATCAATTTCTAATAAGTGAAAGCAGTGAAGTTCCCCAGTATCATTTRAAAATGTATCTGGTAAGTTGTCTTAGAAATTAAAACCKAAGAAGCAAGAAATACAGCATAACYCGTGAYGTACCGGGAAGAGCTCACAAAGATGGGTGGAATTAATTTTATTGGAGGCGGGGGCAGGGATAGAGCTAGCTGGAAATTAAATAGTAGTAAATATACTCAGATTATTTTTAATGTTATGCTAGTTTCTTCTAATCTTGAGGAAAGTATTTTAACTTCCAGAGGCCCAGCTGATTGACTGGTGAAACAAAGGGTATTCGTAGCCATGACTGATTAAGAAATCAGACTTAGGGAAGACTGAGGGAAGAATCACATCTGTAATTATTTCATCTCTGTGACTAAGCTGAGCAAATCTCATTGCCCTTTGGAGTGTGAGGGATGGGAGTGAATAAAGGACTTTCAGGGCTGCAAAGGGAGGCAGTGCTGGACCAGGACCAGTGCTACCATCCCGGAGCTGATGGGTTTCAGTAACCTGACTGCCAACAACTCAACATCATCTTTCTAAAACTACTTGTTTGTGCAATGATTTAAAATTAGCATTCCACCCTGACACTGCGTATTATTTTCTAACTGTGGTGGAGTGAATGTGAGTTCAGGACATTATCAGCTGTTTTAATCTAAGTATGATTAAGGCGGGRGTCTGATGTCCTTCAGGCCTTCTTTCAAGACTGGAACATGCTGTTCCTTTCTCTTTTTCATCCTAAGCTTTATAACACACTTTGGGCCAAATTGTCTGCTCATTTAGACAGCTAAAGCACCATTTAAATTTATATAATCCCATACAGGTCCTCCTCCATTTTGGGGGCTGAGTGAGAGGTGGAGAGGATTGTACTAGCAGCTTAATGGTAATGACCAAATAATTGTAATTTTCACAGATCCAAAAATTGCAAATAAAGGGAATTTGGAGTTGAGGATATTTTAATTGTGCATTTTCTCATTATATCATATAGATTTATTTTTAAGTCAGCCAATTTTTTTTTACAATAATGCCTTCAATAATGCTAAAAATATGATTAAGGTATTTTAGTGATCGTGGTCAGAGAATAGTTGAGTAAGGCACATCTGAGTTATTTCTTCTTCTTCTTCTTGTGGTATCTTGCAAGGCAGACATTTCCTGCAAGACAGAACTGAATCCTGATATAATTTGCAAAATTTAATTCAGTTTAAGTATTGATTTGTACTGTCACAATTGGATCCTTTTGTGACTTGCATTACTTTGTGTCAGCTTCTGATTGTACCAAGAACTCTGGGAACCTTGTCACGGATTTCCTTAGGAGCAGGTGTCAGCTGTTCACGTGCACTTTTACTGCTATTGCTCTCACTTTCCAGAGCCTGAGAAGATAAACTGATCTTTCAGGTGACAGCTCATTGCTCGAGATCAGTGCGGAGAAATCTCAAATTGTTGCTGTGATATTTTCAATCATTTGCCAGAGCAAATGTGGTCTCTCTGYCATATGGCTGCTACCACTGTGTGCCTAAATCCAATATAGCTCTTCTGGCCAAAGGTCTTACCCTGGTGCCCTGATGAAACTGTGTTCATTCTGCTTTGGAGAAGACTAGAATAAATTTGACATATTACTTACAGATGCAGTGTGCACAGCTTTATCAACACAGTTGAATTCAGTACTAGAATACTGGTTGAATTGCATCAACATGAAAGTCTTGTGTAGGTACATCTTTGTCAGAGGCAAGAGCTTAGTACATCTTCAACTGCCACACCATGCAGGCAAAAATAGATCTCTTCCTAAACACCTGGTTTGTGCTAGTTTTAGCTTTCACTTTTCTATTCCCTTTTCTACGTCTTTTGTGACGTCTAAGGTGACTGAAATAGTTCTCATAAGAAATAAGGTAAACAAGTCCTGCTCTGCTTGCTAGATGCAAAGAAAGTCAGATCTGTGGTGTTTGTTCCTCTCAGCTTCACAGACCTGCCACAGTTCTGGGGAAAAAAAAAAAAAATTCTGATCTACACACCATCAAAGCTGTCATTATCTTTATTTACCTTGCAAGGCCACCTATGTAAGRTTATTGTCTCAAATTATATGTCTAGAGACGTGTGTTCAGCTCTGAAGAAGGAAATAGGGATGGCCAGTTGATAGAGGAGGCATGATTCGAGAGTAATGAATTTATACAGCACTGGACCTGGAAGAATTTTTATTATTTATGATGACTGGTGAACCAGAAAAGATTGAACTTCCAATTCCAGGTGAAGTTTGCAGCAGTTTTGTTTTTCACATAGCACTTCTGAGTATATATGCTATATGCACATGGCCTGTTGTGCCCAGGACTGAAGGATGCTTCAGAGGAAAATGGCAATAGAAGGGAGAGAGAGGGAAAAAAAAAAAAAAAAAAGTAATGTTATTCCTAAGGGCATAATAACTGTCTGATGCGGAAAAGTATTCTAAAGAGTGTGGGGTTTGTTTTTTCTTGTTTCTTTGTTGGTTTATTTTTTTAACCATGAAAATGTGATGGAATCTGAAAGTTGGGAATTCTTTCCATCTCATTTACAGCTGTCAGATTAACATCAAGGTATCTAATTGTTTGAAAAATTAACAGTTTCAAGATGAGTTCAATCACATCATCCTTACGTTTTTCTCTAGAGCCCAACTAAGACACATCTTGCTGAGTTGGCTCTTGTAGTCAAGTCTTCTGGCTTGCTTATTTCAGCATCCTTTGGTTAAAGAACATGATTTTTAGGACCTCGATTTTCACTGTTAGCACTGTTATTGTAATTCATTTGAGGTCAGTTATGCAACTTAATCATAAAAATAAAAAGAGRAATCTCTTTCTTCAATATAAAGACTTCTTGGCTTCTAACAGTTAGAGACGAAACAGACAATATTTTCAGTATTTCATCCTAAAAAGACAGGCATGTAAATCCATATATGGACATGTTAACATATGCCTACTTTTGGACATACTGAATCTACGCAGCTCCAGCAGACATAAATGGAATTGGAACTGCTTGTTGCTTAATGCTCATGTAAAGCCTGTCTGCTTTACACATGGGTATGCCCAGTTCTGGAGCATCCTGTCCTTTGAGCCAGATGTTCAGCTCGCCAAAATACATGGAAATCCATTGCAAGCRGAAAGTCTTGCAGATGTACATCACTTGAAAAAGTGTCTCTGTGAGTTTGGTTTCGTAAGTGCTTCAGCTTTGGAGCAAAAGAGGTTTGGTTCATTCCTGGAAGTGGTAACAACATACTGTTTTCCCTGCCGGAGTGGAGCACTGTGTGCCTTGCCTCACTTCCTTTGTGATGGGCATGCTGTGCCAGCCCTCAAAAGTTGCAGGCGAGTCAGTCACATGGAAAGCACAGAGGACCAAGGCTTTCACATCTCCTTAGTGCTTTCTGCATCATCTAGTGTCTGGCGTTCGGATCATTGGGTCAGGTCCAAAGGAGGAGGCTACTGAACAGTTCAAGATAGACGCTCCTCCCAATCAGCTACATTACCTTTTTAGTGACTCTGCCTTGAGAGGAGCAGAGAGGGACCTTTATTCAAGCTAGACCTGGCACAGACACACATCCCCTGAGCTTCTGGGTTGGCCGCAAGGAGGTTCAGTTGAGCAACTTTATACATGGCCAATGTAATTATTATTAWTAATATTTTGCTTGTAAGAGAAGGAAAAACTATGATTCTTTTGAACTTAATTGGAAGGAAAATTATCCCCTACTACTGGATTTCCCAAACTGCTATGTAATCCAAATAAGTCGGGATTTGACTGAATTTCCATAAGAGGCTTAGTAATATTTGAGCCATTGTTTTAACTTAAAGCTGTCTGATGGGTTGATTATACCTAGTGCTGCAATGCTGACTTCTTTTTTGTTGTTGTGGATAACAAGATGGTCATTTGAAAATAAAATTAACAATTACTGGGCTTGTCTTTTCTAGAAGAGATAAAAGAGACTTTATTGGTGATKGTACTCAATTTGGGATATGTCTCACTGCTTTCGCATCTCAGGGCAAAATTGGTGTTTCTGATAAATCATCTATTATTTAACTCCAGCTATATACATGTGTATGGCATTTTTTTGGAGGTTTCAGTTCTTTATCATAGGTGCCTTTCAGTGGGAGTCTAAGTCTTTATTTCCACCGTTGCAAACTTGCTGTAAAAAATATTCAGTATAACTGATCCTTGCTGTTTGTAATGGATTAGATTTGCTGACAGTATTCTGTGTTTATTCTTGGCTAGCAGTATGATTTACTGAATGACTATCTGCAACTGCCAGATCTGAATTATATTATATGTCGTTTTACACCTTGTGAGGATAAAAACATGACAAAGTATCAATCAAAATGTGGAATCTGAAGCTATTGCTAGTAAACTGAAGCTGTCAGAGGATGTATTACCAAAAGCAAAAGAGTATCTCTTAGCAGTTCTTATATCAAATACTGAGGATTTTTTTCTCAAGAACTTGATCATCACCTCTCAGAGGCAGGGAAATATTATAAATTGGTATCGTTACAGCTGCAGTACCCACAGCATGCTCTCATCATGTTAGACTTTAAGCAAAGCACACTCCCTGCGTAATGGCAGTGACCCTGAGCACTGGCCCAGCCCGTGTCCTGCTTATTACTCTCACGGATGCGGTCGATCAAGTGGCTGTTCTGGGAAGCGGCGTTCATGTGCCTGGGATGGYACAAAGCCAGTCCAGGTCCCACGCCTCTGCCAGGGCTCCCCAGTACCCAAGTTTCAGCCTGTTGCCCAGCCTGGCTGCCACCGTCTTGTGAGATGCTGGCTGGGGAGGAGGCAGGGGCCGTGTCACCAGGGCCAGCTGCATCGTAGGGAGTTTGTAAGGTGAGCTAGAGAGGAGAGGGTTAACATGGCAAAGCGTTGTGACATGCGACAGTCTGGAGAAAGGCTAAATTGATTCCACTCTCTTGTGTAGATATCGTATATGATATTTGGGTGACATTTACAGTGATTGACCAGGGAGGGTCTGCAAACCTGTGATTTATTTAAAAAAAAAAAAAAAAGAAAGTCTTTGGGGATTTGGAAGAAAGTCTTTGTGATCTCTTTAGTTATTAGTAAGGGAAGACTTGCTTATACACCAGATCATCAGAGACTAGGCCCTTAGCCTCTCTGTTTCTATGGAGTAACACTGTTATCTATCTCAGCTGTAGCCTGAACTAATCAAAAAAGTATTGCACGCTAGGGACTTGTTCTTTCCAGCCTAACTTYGTTCTGTCATACTCATGAATAATGCTGTGTCTCTGACAAAAATGTGCCATGTGTTAACATAATATACTCCCCATGTTTTTGCTGCATGCTGAAGCATTGACTTGATCCTTTTTCCCCTCTTTGATGGTTTCAGTGCCACTGCATTCCTTGCATTTCAGATTGATCCCATATGAGTCAGTGACAGTACAAAAAGTTACAATTCTGATCGTTTTGTTTGTTTACCATTTGCTCACACCAAGAACCTCAAGGGGCATCTCTCCTGGTCCAAGATTTTTCCTGGGTCCTCTGTGCCTGATGCTTGCTGTGTGAGGCTGATGTTCAAGAAAATATTTAAGCTTATAACTTCTAGGCTCCTAGGTCGTAACTGAAATTAATAGGAATTTAGGGTTAGAGTCATGAGAATACTCAGACTTTTAATTTCCACTGATTTCAGTGGCTGTAGAATCCAAACATAGCAGTTAGGGAGATAAGAAGTTTGTGTGCATACAAGTTAAGGAGCAAGCATCAAATCCTCATAATTTGGTAATAATCCGTCAGCAGGTGTCAGACCCTTAAAATAAGGAGTCACATATCAATATATCTTTAAAATGGGTGTTTTGGTGTATCAGCTCCTGCAGCTGAGGTACCTGGTCTTGAAGTGGCCTGGCAGCAGGGGTGAAAGTACACTAAGCTGCATGAGTGTTGCTTAGGTAACTCTGTAAGAGCTTTATTTTTCCATGTCAGACTTACAGCCACTACACCTGGACACTAATTATAACTGGAACAGACACACCTGGAGCTAGTTTTGCTGTTGGCAACAGCAGCTTATTTTTATTTGATGGCACTTGTCCYCTAGGTGGAGAATATACTGTTATTAATGACTTACTGAAAATMTTTTGTGGTGACTTTATCACTAATGCACAGTGTATTTTTCTCATTTCTGAATAGCTTCTTTGATCGCTTACCTCAAGCTGACTGGTACTTGGGCGATGGCCTTTGTAAAACCTTGTATTCACAGGGTCAATTTTCTCTCTGCTGTAGCTCAGTTGACTTTAAACCAATTACACTGGATGTAAATCTGAACTWTTACTTCCAGCTATTCCTCAAATGTATATCATAAGTACTGTTAAAAATATAAGTGTTTTGTAAGAGAAGGAGTCTTATCCAAAACCAGCAGCAATGAGGCAGCGTCAAACACCATCATGTTGCTGCTATTTGTGKCAACAGTCACATTCTGGGTCCCAACATGTTCACTGCTATTCCATCACGTGGAGATAAGAGGTAATATTCACTTGGTAGGAAGAACTTCACATCTTAATACACAAAGGATACAGAATGTGGGGAGGAATAGTAGTATTCTAAAGCACTAAAAACTAGCAGGTATTTCTCTTGCTCTGAGGGGTTTTGGCTAACACTCTGCTGGTGAGTCCAGGGCAAGCTCAGGAGAAATTAGGCACAGGCTGTCATTTGAGAGAAGCCAATTTGAAGGACAGAGTAGTTACTGTGCTGTCCATCTGCACATGCTGCTTCTCAGCAGATTTTTTTTTTAAGCGAGGAACATATGGTACCCCTCTGTCCCTTCTTGAGTCTGTTCTTTTAAATTAGTTTTGACACAGTCTTGGAGCAATTGAACTTGATTGTCGCTGACAAAAGAGCCTGGGCAGCATAACATGTCTCTCTGGCCCATTGGGGCTACTGTGCCATCCGGGTGCTGGATATGAGCATGCGATCAGGAGCAGCTCCACTGTGTCGGATTGCATAAAGGTCCTGCAACGCGTGTTACAAGGAACAGATTCTTGCTGGGATTTGCAGAAGTTCCTTAAGACACCAGCTATCCGTCTCCCATTATTTTCAATAAGGGTTAAACACTATTTCCACTTTTTGCCGTCTCTMTTGAAAATATCAGCCTGCCTCCTTCATGAGCAGAGTGGGGAAACTGTGCTTGTCTTCAGAAATCCTCCACAGAAACGATGTTTCATATTGACATGAGGTGCAGATCAAGTTGAGAAACTTTAGCCAATCTCCCTATTTTGTGTTTTTATTTTGTTTTCAATCCTAATAAACACTCTTTTAATATAATCTCTCAAACTGCTGGAAGCATTGAGTTAGAGCTAGCATTSAGTCTTATACCTTTAATGGTAAATAATAACTAAATGTGCTCAGTGAAGTAGGTTGACATCCAAATGCAGATGGTGCCTATGATTAAGGAGGACTGTTTGGATCTCTGAATCTATCGTGTGCTGCATTAAGGCCGAACAAGGTCATAAAATGTGTAACCCCTTCATACTGGCAGGAAAAAAGGGGTTATAAGATCCTGTGTCACTCTGCAAGCACTAAATTTAGTTGAGTCCCTGTGTTACTTTTTTGCAGACCAGCCTGTGGTCCATAGACAGAAGGGCACCTTTTCTCTCCACAGATGCCAGTTTCTTATTAACACTGTTTGTGCTTCTCAGTCTGAATATGGGTCCAAACTGATAACTGTTGTTATGCTTACAAAAGTGCTTTGACCAGAGAGAGGAAATGTGTGCCTTTGCACAGTCCAGTGTTGAGAAAACATTGGATTTCCTTTACAGAAGGAAGATTTTTGTGTTGAGGGAGAAATGTAAAACATTCCTAGGCTTGGGTAAGGCTGTTGCATAAACCACCCTTTCTTTTCAGATGCCCAGCGGTTAAATGATGCAAAGGAAAAAGATACTGTGTTGGGAGTACTATTTCAGTGTAATCTTCCACCTTGCAACTGATGCCTGAATGATTTTATTATAAGAGCAACATGGTTTGGGGCACAGTGTCAGAAAGTCAGCTCTTGCCTGGAGGATGCATTTAAACATCAGGAACCTCTGTTGCAGGCGACCGTGAGAAATACCTTTGCTTCCTTATCTTCAGCTTTGTCTTTCTGCTGAATACTACTGCCAAATTTTAAAAGCAGAGGTGACCTCATATGCACTGGCTTTTCAATGGCGCTACTGCACAGAGAGTAACATATGTGGCGTGCTTCCTGTTGGCTATACGGGCATACTTTTAGCATGGCTAGATAGAACCATTGCTTGACCACCGACTTTATTTGCTTTGGGCCACATGGGATAGGGCAGTACTTYGTACTGCCATTTGAAAGAGTGGGAAGTACAATCCCAGAGACCCTGTTGGGGGATAAATACTCGATCCTTAATTTCTTTGGTGGAATCTAACCAACTCGTCCCCAACCAGTGCCTGCCTTGGTATGCAGACTGGCTCGCATGGCCCTTCCAGCTGATTAAATAAAAATGAAAAATATTTTTTTGAGCTGTAACTTTTAACTAAAGCATATTTMACCCCAAAACGTGCCTCCTTTCCCTCACTGTTGCCTGCTCAGGGTCAGCAGTGGTTGGCTTGTGAAGCTGTGCAGAGGGAAACTGGGTGGACACAGGAGGATTCAGAAAGGGGACTAAGGTTCAGGGAAGGCAAGTCTCGCAGGGGGTATTCACGCACACATAGGTAATTCCAGAAGAGCATCCTGGACCCAGGCTCCCCTGAGTGCCCTGCAGGGCTATTCCACTTGCATCAGGCCTTATTTGCACAGGGTTCAGGCCAAAGCAGTTCAGGCTTGATATTTTGCAGTATGATGCCTTCATTAAATAAAAAATTATTTTATGAAGTAGAAGGATAAAAAGAAAAATTATGATAAAGGAGAGAGATGCACATCTTTTCTCTGATGTAAAGAGAACAGCAGTTTCGTAGTACATGTGTGCACGTGTCTTGTACTGTTTTGGGTCTAGATGGTATTTTTTTCCTGACAGTGATTTGTCCTGTGTATACTGCAAACCTTAAATGTTAAGCTTTAAACTAYGTTGGAAGGGAAGTTATCCTGGATTGCTTGCTGCTCTCTGTTTTTTAGACCAAGTAGTGCTGTTTTTTGTGACTGTTATCATAGATCATTATTCATATATAATCATGCCTTACTAAGTACTGAATGTCACCTGTAGTAATGAGTAAGAAGTCTCTGCATTTTGTCTTTTATCAAGTGTGGGAAAATACCGATATATAAACATTTTGCAATCTTGATTTCCTTTGCAACCACTTTAAGTGCTTAATAACTGCAAAAGTCCAACTTCAAACACTTCCTGCAACTACTTAAAGATTAATTTGAATTAAGATAATTTAAGTTTTGGCATATAACTGGGTTGGGCTTAAAAAAACCCCCCACTTTCAAAAATGAAAGGATTCGTTCTTTTCSTAATAAAAACAAACAGCTGTGTCTCCCATATGGTATTCTCTTGTAAAATATTTACATTTGAAAGGCGCCCAGGCTCCTTGCAATAGAACACAATTTAAACAATGAGCGTAAGTGAACAAAAATCTATTGTTGTGGGCCCCGATGGCAAAGGTTTTAGCGTACGCCTTCCCCCTTCCGACTCCTCTGCCCTCTGTGTTAGACTATCCTTTTACCAATGAGAGATTAACTTGCAGTGCTTCCCTTTTGGAAGAAACAGTTTTCATTAAGGCTGCGCTGTGGGACAAATCAACTGAACTGCAGGGTGTGTGAGAAGAGGAAGGAATCGGCGCAAACAAAGCAAGTGGAGCAGGGGCTTTCTGTGCATGAAGTTTTGTAATGGTTCACTACTGGAAACTGCAGAAAAGTTGGCTTTAGAAGAGCCTCCCTGGAAGCACCAGGGAGTCTGTCTTTTTTAGCCTACTGCAGGATCCATGTTAACGTTTCAGCTGGAATTGTTCTGCTTGCTTTCACAGCAAAAATAGAACTAACAATTCTGGTAATATTATTTAAAAATATTTGTCATGTCAAAAAGTCTTGCTGTCTATAATTACATTTAAGCATCCCAAACTGAATAGCAAAATTCAAACTCAGCTAGAGTATTTAATTAGGGTTGGTTAATAGTTACTAATAGGCGTGCAGCTTTTGTGTATGACTCAAGGGAGAGAATGGAGAATGGATGGCCAGCTGATTTGGAAAGCTGTGAATGACTGAGGAACTTGAGGTCTTGAACCTTGTCCTGTCCTGGGCATGTGTGGGACAGCAAGGGAGGGCTAATGGCAGGGCTGTTGTATAAGCAGAGGGTCTGAATTTAMCTGAATAAGATGATAAGATGTGATATTAATAGAAAGCCAATCAGGCTTATGTCTATTGAACCCAAAGGTGATAGTGGTTTTGTTTTCTTTTATTTTTTTTTTTTTTTACTCCTTTTGTCCCTGTTTTGTCTCAAGCAAATCTTTTTGCTGGCAGTACTTGTTGTTGACATTATATTCTGCATTGCCGTGAGGACCTCAGTCTGTAGCATTTCAGCAGCAAATTACTATTGCAAACTGTTCTGTGGTGCTGGCTGTATGGCTCCAGAGTTTGCCAGATAACCACAATAGTTTGCTAACATCTTGCTTGTTGGGAAGTTGCATTGCTAGTGAGCTCACCAGTACTACTGAGGCAGTACATGATTCCTTAATGTGGCTGCAGTTTGAGTGGAAGGTGGTTTGTACACAGGGCTATTCCCTGGGGAAAGTCTGTGTGCGTGGCTGAAAGTCAGCCTTGCAGTCACACGGTTATGTCCACCGTAGGGCTTACCCAGTGTAACTGTGTTGTAATAAAATCATATCCTGGATAGCATATCCTGAGTGCAGACCTGCCTTTAGTAACTGGAGAAATCCAGGCAGTGTCACTTTTTGTTATACCTGTCTACCAAGACATCTTGGCATCAGCCCATCTGAGCTCCACCTCTCCGTTGCAGTGAAGGTGCAAGAAGCTGTTTTACTGTGTGCAGTGTCAACATGAGACCACAAAAAATTAGTTTCCAGCATAACACTTTTCTTCTGCTGTTCCTCCTCTTCCCAATTTGAGTGAGTACTTTCCTCTTCATAATGCCAGAGGATTTCCCTTTTGAATTATTTATTGACACTATCCAGTGCACATTACTCCTCAAGAATAAATATGAACTTCTGATCAGAAGATAATTTTATGGCTTTTGGCAATAAACCAAAAGATGGTCCAAGAAGCTGCATCTTTTATTATAAGGCATGTTTGGACTTCAGGAATAGTTTATATTTGGAAATAATATATTGCCAGTACCTTGAGAAAAGCCATGAGTCTGAAGTATGTTGTTTTTTATTGCTTAAAGATTGTAAAGATAATGTTTATGACACATCTGCCATTTCAGATAAACTCGTTATTAGAGTGTGAAGTATCCTGCTGCTTTACTTTGCTGCTTTGAATGAAGGAATTTGAAGTTCTGGGGCTTGCAAATGCTTTTTTTTTTTTTTTTTTTTTTAATTGAAAAATAATATTTAAAAAAGTAAAGAGAATACACTAGCAGATGCTTTGGGTGCTAAAATAATGATGTGGGTGTCTTTAAATAAGTTGAGTTGCTGAGTTTCTGACCTCACCATGCTGGAAACTAGTGACTGTTTTAAAAGAAATGCAAGATAGGGCAGCTCTTTTATACCAAAAATGAATGCGAGCTGGCATGTTTACATTGATTGCAGTGGCTCTGTGTGCTTGGCCAGGGCTAGAGGAGATGGCAGGAAGATAAAGACAAGGTCCAGGGGATGCTGCTCACAGTGAAGAAGAAAAAATTAATCGACATTTTTAACCCCTCAGTGGCTGCTGCTTTTGTCTTCACCATGTGCTGCCTTGGAACAGCTGTTGGCAACTCTGAGCGCACCAGGCTCCAAGCTCACAAAAGAGCCGGGACATGGAGGTTGTGACCTAATGTTAATAGTGCTGCCATTTATTGTGTGGCTGCCATGGGACTTCCCCTGCTTTGTCTTTAGTCCTGCCTGGTGTAATATTCTCTTTAAAATACTTCCTTGCATAAAGAAGACTTATGAAATGTAACTTTCTCTTTTATTGAAGCAGCCTGTGTTTATTTTCCATGTGCTTGCTCCAAAAAGCTATTTTTGTCACTGTTGAGGAAAAGCAAGTAGGTTCCTGTGCATCCTGTTTAATCTGAGCTTCAGATAGTTGTTTTCTGTGGGACAAAAAAAAAAATCAGGTCAGCAATCAGGGGTCTCTTTATTGATGGTTACTGTTTGGGTGGTGGGTTTTTTTTCTTTTTTTTNTTTTTTTTTTTTTTTTTTTCTTTTCCTTTCTTTTCTTTTCCCCTCCTGCAGGAATTATAGTCTGGATAAGAGAGAGAGAAAAATACATTGAGGAAAACTTCATTCTATAGAAAAATAATTTTAAGTGTTACTGCAAGACTGAATGCCAGTTTTTTACACTCTATTGCTTTGCCGTATTTACTCATAGGATAGCATTATTTTTCATCATAGATTTTTGTCTCCAAATTTGCCTTTTAGCATCAGTTCATAAATTTAATGCACATCTATTTTAAAACTAGCTCTGGTCTGATGCATCTTACCAATCAGATTCTGGAATATGTGCAATTTTTGGATACTTGAGAGTATCTATCTATATTCTTGCAGCCATGATGTGGAAAATAGAGTAGATAAATATAGCTTAAAAAAAAAGGAGTCCCTAGAATGCAGTAGAAGGTAACAATCCCAAAAGCGTAGCAAGGATGGAGCATTATCCTCCAGTTCCAAAAGCTCAGGTTTGCCACTACTAATATTCATCTTATGCTGTTAACTTATAGCTGACCTGTAGTACGTATTTGTGCAGTCACTTGCAATGTGGTGAAGGGCAGTAGTTGTTATACATGGTGGACAATTCACTATAATTAGTTTTGCAAAGTGGGAAATCTAGAAGAGCAAAGGTTGATTGAACACAGGATAATCTGAGCTGCAAAATTCAGTAAAATACTATTAGGTYTTTACTGTGCCTGAGGGCTAGCTAGGGGGAAAGTAGATTATAGATAGATCATACTAGAGACAATACTACACTGTTCTGTCCAAAACTATCCCCTGATGTTTTTATTTAAGTCTGTAGTTAAACTTAGCCTCCAGTTAGATTTAGCTTGAGATTGAAGTGTTAGAATGAGTAATATATAATTCAGGTTTGGGTATCTGTTGTCTCTGGTTCCTGAAACTGAGGTGCCTGCACTAACTGCTTCCTTGTTTAAGTTTTCCTGTCAGATTTTCAATCAGAAAATGATAAATAGTTGGGCAGGAACAGGAAACGTTTAAATCTTATGAATATTAAAGCATCATGTGGCAGTAAAAGCAGAATAGCAGCTCTTTGCCAAATGCCTGGGACAGGAGCAGGGTCCTGAGCACCCCCATACTTGTGATGCCGGCGCTGAGCCACRTGGTGAAACTCTAGCTTGCCAACTTTGTTTCATTACTTGGAGAATCTGTTTCAAATTTACTTGAGAAAAAAAAAAGCCCATTAAATATGGCTCATTACCAAGTTTAAAGGATATCTGTAAATGGGTATTTCTCAGGTAACAGAGGCTTCTACTCTTTGGAGAATTACCTGAAATGACCTTTTCCATTTGTTCCATTTGATCTGTTTGTTACCATTGTTGCAAAATGAATTACTAGGATATTTTAAGAGGGACTTGGGTATTGATTAAAAGACACGTGGGACCCTCCAGCTGTGGTTCAGCTATGTCACAGCTCTGTTGTCAGATGTCTGATGTTTCACAACTTAATATTATGTAGAAGTAGACTGGCATTTTATGTCATCCTAAGGTACAGAAAAAMCAAGTGCCCTGGGTATAGGGTACTAGTGTGGTATGTTGTTCAGCTTTGACATATCATGTTTTTAAAAATTGCTTATAAAAGCTGTTGGCAGGTTGTTTCCAAGGCAACTTGTAGGTCGCTCAGTCTATTCCCTACTTCAGGATGGGAATAAGGACACTTGTGTTGCATCTGGCAGCTGTCTACCTAACCTGTTTTTAAAAAGCTCCAGCAAAGAGCCTCTGTAACCCTTGCTGTGAAGTCTGTTCTGGTGCTTTGCTGTGCTCAGTTTTTAACAAATTTTCCCTAAGATGTTCTCTCCTTTGCAGGATTTTAAGCAGGAATTCACAATTTTGAAGCTGTCTTTCAAAATAATTGTTTGAAAATACTTAACATGGCCTTTTGAGATTCTCTTATAACTGGTTCCTTCAATATTTACCAACAGCTTATATGTTCTGAGCTTTTGCACTGTTCTTCTGGCCTCCCTCCAATATATCTCCATCTTTTTCTGTGAGTGAAGAAGTCAACATCTGTTGGCAAACAGTTGATTGGATCAAATAAAAGGCAAAATTGTAGAATTAACATTTTGGTGTTCAGCTAATTCTCTGAGCTTGTTCCAGTGGCCTGATGCCAATTCAATGAGGGTTTGTGTAATTCTGATGCAAGTGATTGGGTTGCTTTCATCTCTGGGCATTGTAATTGACCTATTCTCCCTTTATTCCCTCCTGCTCCTATGTATGATATTTACTTGATGCTAGTTTTCTGATGGGATTTTTCAGTATTCAAGAATGGAATGAAGAAATACGRCACAAGAAAGTGGAAACTTACTGTCTGGTCTGGACCTTCTCAACTCTAAAATGATTTATATCCATCTTCATCTGCAAGCCAGCTGCCCCCTTTACTTTCTGATTTATTCAGACCCCCTTGCTATTTTTGCGGTAGTCTGGGAAATAAGAAAAATCCTCTTGTATTTCCTCACTGTCCTAAGGCAGCTAGGGTATTATCCTAGCTCTTTGCATCCAGAAACAAAAGGTTCAGCCACAGAAATATAATGAACTCCTTTTTTTTTTTTTTTCCCTCCCCTCTATCCCCAGTTTTGTGAATATGAGTCTTGGTTGACTGTTTCTAGAGCAAAGATCCTTATATCTATAACTGAGAACAGAATATGGTTGTCCTTATTTATAGAAGCAAAAAAAACCACCCCAAAAACAAAAACTCAGCAACCCCCCATGGTTTGGACTTTCAATGATGTTATCTTTTGGTTGCTGATCTGTACAATGGTTTTCATATTATGATTTCTAAAATGTTACATATAAGGYATCTGCTGAAGGATTTTTGGCCTGAGAAATTTGGCGTAGTGCTAGTTTTATGGGATCTATATCTGATTCTTGACTGTTATTGCTTCTTCTGGCTTATCATTTCTTTGCCAATTTGTAACTCTGAGCTGTGGTTACCTGTAGTAATAATCTTGACCTTCTTATGGAGCAGATGGGCCAGATTCAGAAATGGAGTTGCAGAAAGGCTATAAATTAGGCCCACATGTAGAGACTTAAGATTTGCCTAAGTATGGGTTGAATGCAAGTTTCTGGGGAGTGGAATGAGCAGAACAGGGCTGATTGGACTTGCCTTGGAAATGCTCCAGTTGCAGGAAGGTTGAGGGGATCAGAAAGAATGGTGCTTTTCTAAGTTGCTGACGAGACCATGAGAAAACCGTGTGATAGAGGGTGAGACAGCAAACTGCAGAGGAGCCGAGGTCCATTTGCTTCTGTGTATGACCCTGAATACTATAACCCCTGGCATGGCTGTGTACCTTGTGCAGTAATAACAAAATGCAGGAGAAATTCTAATTAATATTGTAGAAGAAACTTCTGAAATTATTTTCTGGCGGTGGGGGAAGATTACATTTTCACAAATCTGAGTGGTGTTTTGGGGTTACGAACTGGGTTACTTTATAGTAGCTGAAAATATTCCCAAGTATCCCAGGTTCCCAGTTAGTACGTGTTGCTGCATCCACAGTGGTGCAGAGTGTTGCGCAGGAGGTGGCGGATCTGTGTTGCAAAGCAGCCCACGTGCAGGACCCGGTGTCCTCACGCTGCATTTCGGCTGGCTCTGGCCCGGCTCCAGAGAGCATCCCTGTGTGCGGTAGGGGTGCAGCTGCCCCCAGAGTTTCATCTAGAAGGCTTCATTTTGGGCGCCCCAAGGCTGCTGTGCAGTGCACATCAAAGCCCAGCAAGCGGGGACAAGGGGAGATTTCTTCAGAAGTGCATTGCTGACCTGTGCCATCGTGCTCAAGTAGATGCCTCTACTTGCACTTTAGTGCCTGCTTGCCCTGCTTACCGTTTCTTTTCCTCTAACCAGTGATACTTATCGCTGTGACTGAAAGGATGAGTGTCCTTCTGAAGCTCACTCTTCTTCATGTTCCCCTAGATGTAACAAGTTTGCCTCTGGCTTCTCCTGTAAAAACTTCCCATTCCCRAGCAGCTCGCTGGCAGCTGCAGGATGGGCTGTGCTCTGCCTCCACAGCCAGGAAAAGRGCAGGCACCAAACATCCCCCGTTCAGTCACTCCACCTCCAGCTCTCACAGGGACATCCAAGCGCACATCAGCACGGCTCCCACTCAAGTGGTTTCTATGTTTGGAAATGAGCAGAGAGGATCTCAGCCCCTATGCAGACAGCTTACTGTAAGTGCCTGAGTCACTGCAATTACTCTGGTATCTGAGGTTAAGAGAGGGATGAGCAATTGCTCTTTTTCACTTCAGGGATGCCAGATCCTGGCTCCTTATGCACCCTATGGAGGAAAGTAATTTGCAAGGCTTAAGTAAGGTTTTTATCCTAGGTTTTCTCAATCTTGCTAAGCAGTCTCTCTCTAAAAGATCCATTTGCTTTGAGCAGTGGTGTTAGCAAGGGTGGTAAGGGCTGCTTGCCTCTCAGGAGGGGTTCAAGATGGTTTGCTGGTTTTCTGCCAGATGGGTGAACACTGTACCGAGACCTGACCTCTCTGGTGTATTGTCTGGGAAGGGCTCTCTTTGTATGGCAGGCAACATGAGGTTGTGCCTAAAATGTGCAGCTGGGTCAGGATCTACCCAGTGAAACCTTGATACTGATAGAGGGGGTTTTGATTCTAGCCAATTTACCTTCCAAGCACGTTTTGTGCCTGTTTTTTATCAACTGGTGTGCCACGTAYGCAGCAGAGTGACGATTGATGCCTGATAGCAGACGTTCCTGGGAATACAAATCCCCACRCTGCCATGTTATGCATTCATAAGGCAATTATCAAAATGGAGGTGATCTTCCTGAGTGTGTAATTTGGATGCTGAATAATYCCACTCGAAAGCGGTATCAGTGCAGAGTGAAGGAGGTGTTTCTGCATGCTGGAGTACATATACCCAAAAGCAGACAGTACAACCCAACTGATCCTGCTCGTGTGGTGGTAACATGCAGTCACTTGCAGAAGCCCAGGGAAAAGCTTGGTAATATGGGGCTTCCTGCGCACCCACGGTCGCCGTCTAGATGGTTTAGTGCAATTGCCTCAACCGTCCTTCCTGCAGCTGGCTATATTACCAAAATGCTTAGTGATTTATCTGAGGCTTTATATTCTTATGAATTATTGACTCTCGTATGCAGTTCCATCAGGCATAGCAGATGGTTGCTTTTCCTTTTAGGCTCAACATGGTTGTAGTTCGGGTCCTTTTCCTGCATCTGTGAAATTCAGAGCAACTTTGCCTGTCATTAGTCTCTTGCCTCCAATCACACCAACTTTCCTTTATCCCCATTGCCTGCTGTGTCATCTCCTCCTGGAGGGCGCTTGCCACAGGGGACGAGCTGCATTTAATTCTCCAGCTAGGAATCCAGAGATGTCATTCCAGTCACTTCTAGCCCGAGGCCAAGCAGACTGGTGGGGATTCTATCATATAATGAAATGCTTCCAGTGGCAAGGCCTAAATGAAGTGTAATTTTATGCATCTTGTGGAAATAAATTTAAAACTTAAATGTAATTAAAATTGCTTATAAAGGAGGATAAGCTGTGGTGAGTCAAAAATATGAAAAAATTCTTTTTAAGCATTCACTTTGAAGAATGTTGGTTTTGAGTCTGATTCAATGAGGTAAGATGAGACTTTGAGAGAACTGTTTTCTAAAAAAAATACTGCTTCTGGTTATGTAAACTACTCGTAATCTGGGTAGACGATGCCTTTTGCTGTAGAACAGGTCTTGGCATCATTGCTTAAAAGTTGGGCAAGCAGAAGGAGCTTTGCTTATTTAAAAACCTCTGTCTTGGACCTGGGAGATCTGGGACAAAAAGCAATTGGGAGGGACACTGTATGGTCCTTTTTCTCCCCTTARGGTCAAGGGGAAGTGGGATGTGACAGTTCCTGGTCATACTCGCTGTGTAGAGCGTCGTGTTGCAAGGCCAAACCTCTTCTGGCATCGTGTGTGTTCACAAACCTCCTTGAACTTGGGGAAGTGCTTCTATCATGATTCTAAAGATTAAGCTCTCAAAATAGAAATAAGCAGAATCACAGCATTTTCCACTAGTGATGCTGATGACTAGCCACGCAGGGTGTTTTGGTTAAACAGAAAGCTTTCACAGCTCGTGAACTTCCCCAGCTGCCTAGATGTGCATCCCTGAGTGTTCACGCTGGTGACTTGGAAGATGTGGAGCCGGCTGCTGCTGCAGCCAGTCAGGTCTTGTTCCAAGCTCTTGTGGCACACATTTTCTGTTTTAATACCATTCGTTATTTGACAAGCCATGCAAAAATAAAAGCAGATGTAGCCACTATGGAGCTGCTTATGTTTGCTAGGCTGTACCTGCTTGCTTGTGTCATGAATGAAATCGTGGCTGGCTGCGGAAATACAGTGATCAGGTGGAAGATGGTCACCCATCTCACGTTGCACAGAGGAGCTCGCACGAGCTGCTGCTCTCAGCTCCTAGATGCAGATAAACGTGAGTCGGAGGTGAGACTGTTTTCTGGGCATAAAAGTACCCATGGCGGTTGTCTTTTACTTGTTCAGGACCTGTCCATTTTTACCAATTGTAGAATGTAAGAAAAAAAAGAATGTTCAACTCTTTCTGTGAAAAATACTCTTTGGAAACATCTAAGTCCTGATTAATAAGAAAGCTGTGTCTTATCTCAAAACCTGTAATTGCATCCTTCAGCTTTTCTTAACGTGTTATCAGATGCACTGTGGTGGTTGGTCAAATAAGGGCTGTTTATTATCAGAAAGAAATGCTAAATGTTTTCAGTATGTTGTTGCTTGTAGAACAAGAGAGACAGAACAGGGATTTACTTGAGAGAAATGTCTTTATTTAGCATAAGCCATACTTGCTTTTCATTTTTGGTGCTCACTTTGCCCATATTTCCCTTGTTTTCAGCATGTAGTCCATTGCCTGGTCTCATGTGAAGGTTCTGCTTTGCCATTTGTTTACGTGGAAAAGATAGCATTTCTGTATTTTATCTCATCTTCATCCTGTATTATCAGATTCTTCTTCAGAAATCTTACTATATCATCTTGTTTTTGCTTCTGTTCTCTTATTTATAGTTATTGGTAAGTGACCAGTAGTAGAAACACTCCCTCAGAGGCAGAAGTGGTGTATATAAATAGAAAGAAGCACATATCATCTTTTCTTGTTCTCCTTTCTCCTTTTCATGCTATATCCCACTGTAACACATGTTGCATTCAGTTAAGCAGTTATTCCAGGACTTTCCATTAAAACTGGGGAAATAAGTAGTGTCAGAAGAAGTGCTCAGCTGAGAAAGAAATACACTCAAACTGTAAGTTATATCTCTCCAGGGACCTGTTGGGTTTTATTTTTGCAAATTTGTCAAGTATAATAGTTATAGGGATGTTAAGGATACGAAGTGAGGGGCTAGCCTTCACGAGGCAATCCACTGAATTTTTGGTGTGTGACAAGCAGGAGAGGGAGGTGATGTGCTGGAAACACTGYGGGGTTGCACCACGCTCTGCCCACAAGGACCACCAGCCCACAAGCCCATCTCACTGGCACCGCTCCCTCCGTTCAGAGTCTCAAAGAGCTGCACCAAGTCTTTACCATGGGAAGGAACTGTCTAAATTATTTTCCTCCTGACTGTTACTACTAAAAAGATACATGACAAAAAAGAAAAAAAAAAAATCTTTTTAATGAAATAAAAGCTCACAGGTGAAGAAGTCATGGCTGTACACAGGCTATGTGTAACTTTGGAAAAATTTTATCATTGATCTTATAAAGAGATCAATGCTGGATGACTTTAAAAATATTTCAAAAGAACAGGAATTACAGGGAAAAAATCTGTTATAAGTGTATTAGGGAACTTTATTAGGGAGTTACTAGGATTTTTCAATAAATAAATGATCTTAATTGTAGCTCTGTGAACACAGTTGCTGAGTAGAAGCTTTTCATGCATTTCTCAAGTGATAATCTGGGATGCAGTTGTGTTGGTTGAGTCGTCCAAAACATAGAAAGACAGTTTCAAAATGAGATTAAGAAAGCAGGAATTCCTGGCTCTTGGCCCTGTGTACAGACCATTTACCCTAGCAGAGAAAAGGAAACCACAACATGCTAGGCATTTGAAGTGCACTCAATTAAGGAGAACATGAGACGTTTGAATTAGGCCATGTTTCAGCAAGGTACTCTCAGCACACTTAGTGTTGTGGGATTTGTATAACTGTTTCGCATGTTTTCCATAGTGTTGCTCATGCTTAATATTATTTGTTTGCTGAATCAGGGCCTAAATTGGATCTTCCTTTAAAACTCCCAAATTAATCAAGGCTCTCATTATATTGTGCTCAGAGTAGTTTCCAAACTGGTATTTTGGAGTCTGTGGGTACAGTTAGCTTAAAATAACCAAGATAAATGTTGGATTTGGAATGTTAGTCTAATCCAAATTGCATGTTAGTCCAAAATACTGTTTGGATAAGTACTCTCGAATGCAAATAATGATAAAGAGCTAAACCAGCCCTTGTGTATGATTTAGGAGGTGTTAAAGATCAGGAAGACAAGGGAGTAAACAAGAAAGCTATTGACATCTTGAAAATAAACCACTTAGTCCTGTCAGATTTGTCACATAAACTTTTGTAGCAACTAGGGACCACTATTTTTTCTCCAGCTGTTGCAATTTGGCATAAACTTTAACTTAATTTGTCAGAGTAGATATGTAAGATTTTGGAGGAAGAGTCATAATGTGTTTATAACACATGTTAGAAAATCTGCGTTCAGTTGTCCTTGTCCCAGATGCATTGTTGGACAATGGGCCAGTCTCTTAAACTTTGTGTCACAGCTCTCCATTTTCTGCCTCACCTTTCACTTGTCCTTTTGTTGCATTATTCAGGCTTTGCAGAACAATGCACCCTATAGCCAATTGGTATGTGTGGGTGTTTCTGAAATACAAATGATAATGCACAACTTAATATTCAGACCATAAAATGAGCCACAATGTTGTCATTCTCGCTTGTCTGGGGAAAAAAAAAAGCAATATTCATTTTGAAAATGATATGCCTGGATTCATTTCTTTGGTGATCATGTCTTTCTGTAAGAAGTGATATCGCTTCCCAGAGATGTGCTAAATCTCACCCAGTTCCTTGCTCTTGCTGCTCAGACAACCCGCGCTCCTAGTGCTGTGGTCTCTGGGAGAGCTGGGTTATTACCTGCCTCTGAGGCCTGCTCAGACTGCAGTCCCAACTGTGCTCACTTTACTGTGTTTGGTGTGGTCGTTAGGCTCTCCTGTCTCATTCAAAATACCAGAAGCTTTAAAAGCCTTCAGTGACGCTATGGTCTAAGGTCTATATTATGTGGTAGAAGTTACTGCAATTGTGTGCAGAGCTGGAAAATGAAATGATTTTTCTGTTGCACGTATGATGAACATCTTARGATTTCTAGGAGCTCTACCTTCATGGTAGATATTTGTTTGTAGGACTCGGAGTGGTCCATAGCAGCAAAAGCTTTCACAGCATGTCTCCTCCAGAGACTTGGCTTCTCTACGCTCCTGATAACTTCTGTCTGAAATAAGCCTTTTTAGATGGAAAATACATGCTTAGATCTTGGCATATGGAAATACCAGAAGCAGTGAGCAAAGTGGTTACGAYGCAGCAAAACCTGCAGCTGTAAGAACGAGGGGCCCTGAATTTCTGTAGAGCGTCTSCCTGTCTCTGTGTAGCAGGATTGTMTCYGTGTAGTTGTTTGGCCTTGCATTGAAAGCGAAAGAAACATGTCCCTTTGATGAATAACATGACCCATCTCCGCAGCTGAGGAATCCCAAACCCTTTATATCCTCCACAGAGTAATTTCAGATGGAAACTTAAAGAATTAATGTTCTTCTTATTGCTTTAATATTTTTTGGTATAATAGTAAAATTATGTGTGTTTGCTTGGCATTGCTGCTGGCACATYCTCATGCTCTTAGGAGTAAAAGTTCATCTCTAACACATAGTGTTTCAATTTCAACATGATATATCTTCCAAACCAATTAGGAAATATAGTAGATTTTAATCCCTGAGTAAAGCTTGTCCATTAATTTGAACTGCAATGGAATCAGTCTAGATCATTTTAATCTCCATGTTTCTAGTAGTTCTTTTTTTGCTGTGGAGTTTAGATGGCATTATATGATCTGCCAAAGCATTTGCATTTTTGACACAATGACACAGCCCTACTAAGGTTAAATGAAAGGATCCTGAGGGAACTAAATATAAAAAAAAAAAAAAAATCATTCAAGGCAGAGAAGAATGCTCMCAGTGGAAGCAAAATAACTGCTACCCATCACTGGTAGTCAGAAACTGTAATGGATGTGTGTGAGTCTGCCTATTTCTCCAGAAGCAGGGTTCTCAGAACTGGAATGTGCCTATATATTACTCCAYGACATGTAAATACCTGATTCATTATTTCTTGCAGATACAAAGACATCAAAATGATCTCACTACCAAATGTTGCAGGTATGAAAAGGAACTTGGCAATATCCTGTGAAAATACAGGAATAAAGCAGGTATCTATTTAATGCTGCTTGAAAGCTGTACTTGTTTAAGCTTTGGCTGGGAGCCTGTTGCACTTGATAAAAGGATTCTCATTGGATTACCTGGGATTTGCATGGGAGTACTTGTGTGCAGCATATTTTAGAAGCATAAAATATGAATAATTGTCAAAGCAGCATATGATGACACAGTATTCAGTCTAAAAAATTCATTAGCAAATTGATGAAGTTTGGAGATGGTTGTAGGTGAAGTATAATCAAAGGTGTTTTCAATTTAATGTTTCAAAATTTGAGGTCTGCATGATAGATTACCAATCAGCCTGGGGTTTATTACATTCTGCTTGCATCTGAACAGCATGTGACGTATTCTAATTTATACTAATTTAAATCCTCTGGAATGTAACAGTGTAACATCAATATGATATATATTTGATTTGAGTTGAAGATTGAGAGCAGCAGYGTTCTCCTCTGTGGTCTTTTGCTGAGATTCCTGGTGGCCAATTCCTAGTATGTTCTACCTGTGAAGCCACCATTTAAATCAATCAAGTTTCATGGGCAGAACAAGTGCACGATATGCAGCGCTGCTCCCCAGCRCTCTCTTGGGTTGGGGCAGAGCAATGTTTCATTTCGCTACTTGAACAAAGGCATTATCAGTAAGGGAAAAATTCTGTTCCGAGTTAAACTTGTGTAAACTTGTTAATATCGCTAGGACTGAGGGGAATTTAACTGCAGGGGAGATTTAACTGCAGGCAGAGCTTGACAAAAATGGAAAAAATGTATGGAAAACAAGTTTTGAGCTCGGGAACAACAGCTTTGCTCCTTGTGAGCGCTAGATGGCCACTTTTTGTTCATAGAATCATAGAATCGTAGAATGCTTAAGGTTGGAAGGGACCTCTAGAGGTCATCTAGTCCAACCCCCCTGCACATGGAGGGTCACCTAGAGCATGTGGCACAGGGTGGTGTCCAAGCGGGTTTTGAAGATCTCCAGAGAAGGAGACTCCACCACCTCTCTGGGCAACCTGTTCCAGTGCTTCRAGGAAGTATCACTGTTGGAGTGGCTCTTACTATTTTGAGCTGTTACTGTCAATAGAGTGGGAAATTTCAGCATGTCCATTAGCAGAGAGTTGTTTTCAAAACCTGCAGATCTTTGGAAGCAGTGCCTCTTGCATAGGGATACTCCAAGCAGACAGCAGCAAATCCAGCCGGGTTAGCATGAAGCTTTGCATGATGTCTATGAAACCAGATACAGGAGTGCTGGAACAAACTATGGGCATTGAACTAGAMTCCAGTCTATGGAAAATACAGCCACAGGACTTGGGAGTGTTTAGTGGAATGAAAAAGGGTTTYGGCAAGTGAAGGAGCTGAGAAGTTTTGATCATTTCTAAATGTGGGTGGCACCATCATCACCAGTCACAGTGAGCCATAAAAGCCCATTCTTGCCGCATTTAGTCAGTGAAGGCTTTCCTTGTCTGAAATAATTGTATAATCGCAACTAAAATGTCCCACCAGTGCTAGTGTCTAGCAGGTCATTTTGCAAAGCAGCTTTTGGTTATAACTGTGTAAGTATCTTTGGGAAGAAAAGCTCCCAGTAGATAAACATTATCATTAGCTGAGGGTTAAGAGCTTATATCTGGTGCTGTGTGTCCACAGACTAGACCAAATGTATTTACAGTTCTGCACTGAGGCAATTTATATTGGGGTAGTTTGGTAAGCATTTATAGATAGCCTAACAGTTCTCATGCCATAAAGAATCCCATAAAAAGGCCATCTTTTGACATGGCCCACACAGTTCTGTTTGAGGAACCTGGAAAGGCTTTATAGGCAAAGACTTGGTAATGTTTTGTCTAATTGTCACAAAATACTAATGATATATTCAAGTTGCTGTTGTTTTCCAAAATAGAGGAGCAACAACTAATAAGGAATCAAATCTCCCAAGAATCGTACAGAATGATCTAATACATGTAAATATGTAAACTGTGCAAATGGCCCTTCACATGRTTTGAAGGCAAGTGAGCAACAAGAAACAGTATATGAGCTTGCTTGCTTGCCTTGGTTGGGGAGCTGGGGCGCTCTCCCTAGTGCCCACGGGGCATCCTCACGTGAGGGCTAAGTGCTGCACTCCCTGTGCTTGGATGGTTAAGCGGAGGCAGAGCCCTTGGCAGCTGCCTGTTGGAACACCCATGAGCTGTGGGCCGGTGGAGCGGGTGAGCTGTGTTAAATAGCAGTTCAGTGCTTGAGGGCCCCTGGCAGCTGAAGTCATTTATTCCTGCGCAGCACAGTTCTCATGTCAGTGCGGTGCCTGGCCTGGCAGCGGCCCTCAGGCTGCCACAGGAGGACTCGCGAGCCCTGGGAGTGCTGCTGACTTTCTGCCACGACCGTGTGGCCAGCAGGCGCTGACCTGAGGCCCCTGACACTCCTCATGTTCTGCTGTGGGCAGCAAGGGCCTCGTTGGTGGCCCTGCAGGAGCATCCGCTCCTTGTGTGACCCGGAACTGCTGCTGGGGCTTCAGCTGCTGAGGTGCATGTAGAGCAGCTGTGGAAATGCTCAGGTTTCCCCTGTGAGCAATAGCTGGTTCGGCTGCACATCCATGAACGGCATGAGGTGCTTCTCTGCCACACGCAAGCAGAAGGGAAGGTGACTTGGAAATGTCTGGAAAAGGCTGGCACAACACAACAACCTTCAAGTGGCAAAGGGCTTTTAACTCTCAAGAGACCTCAGTTATACTCGAGCTTGTGACCTAGAAGCAAAAGACTGCTCCCAAATTATCCTGCTCCTCCTAGGAATTGCTAGAACACRTATCAGTGTAGGCCACAGCTGTATTCCATTGCTGAAGGTGGGGATGGCCCGGCAGAACAGTTATTTTCTTCCTGCAGCCCATATCCTGCTTCATAGTATTGGTGGCATGAGACTCATTGGAAATGAAGATGTTTATGTTCAGATTGGGTTACTGAACTGCCAGCGATGATGTTAGGCATGATAATTTTACATTTATTTATACCTACYCATTAGGAAGTGATGGACAGTGATTCTTGTGGCAATCCCCACCTGCTATTATTTAAAGGAACCAGTCACAAATTCATGTAATCRTGGCTTCTTGTTGTTGTCTCAGAAAGCAATTAGAAGTTTAATTAAAATCAGCACTCTCTTTATTGGCTACAACTGTAAATATCCTGAAATGATCAGACATGTGTCTGCAGCCTTTGGAATTATGAATAGTGAACACTTGCCAAATGCTAAAATGAAGGAAAGTGTTGGCATGCATTAGAAACCCATATAAATGCTAAATTAAATCTCTTAGATTGGATAATAATCTCCATATTTTAAAACTATTTTAAGTATATCTGTCTTAAAATAAAGCAAGAAGGAGGCAAAGGGAACAACATATACTTTAGAACAGCATTACTCATCAGACTTTTAACTTTAATGATCACAAGCCGTTTGAAAGGCCCTCTTTGCAACACTCTAATATGGACCATATTTTCAGCTGGGTATTTAGCACAAATAGAGGCATTTGCTGCAAGACCAAATGAAACCTCTAAAAATAAATTTCTGAGAGGCAGTGAGATTCCAGTACACTGGCTGGAAATGASACTGGTCACTTCTCACATAATTGTCTTATCTTCCCCATTACAGAGTATTTGTCATTTAAAGCTTATGTGATTACAAAATTAAGTGATTATTGTACTCTAGATTTTCTTGAAATTCTTCCTTGAAGAAATTTTGACATATAGTGCACATAAAGAATCTCATTCAGCAGAAACACTGGGTTAAGGAGGAAACTCTACCAGCATGAATCTAAGTGAATGCAGATGTATAAATTTAAACTAATGTGTGTATACATGAGAAATTTTTCCTGATTTTACCCATTAAATGCTCTCTAGCTAACCTTTCCTTGGCTTCTTCATTTCTGTGGGAAACCTGTGTGTTCCTCAGATGCCAATTTGTGAGTAACATGAAGGAAGAAATTAAAGGGAATGTAGTTTGGGTGTGCAGTGGTTTTGTCTTTGTGTTTTTTGGGTTGTTTTTGTTTTTAAGTGTCCCGTCTGTTATACATCTAGGGCTCTGACAGCCTCTGCAGACCCATGGGAGATGAGTGTCCTTCGTTTTCAAAGAGCATCTCAGTGTTACACAACGCATCTCGCCCAGGGTGCCATAAAAGCCCTTATGGTCTGTCCACGTCATGGTTTTAAAGCTGTGGGGTGCGTTAGTGTTTGTGTTGTCTTGTTGTGCCTTTTTCCCTTTTTTTTTAATGCAAAAGGGAAACCTCAGAAATGTGCATAATTACTAATATTAAACAATCAGTGTGTGGTAAAAATAACATTAGATCTTGGTGGAGTTACAGCCGCAGAGCTGTGCTCTTGCTGGTAGCAGCCACACGCACAGCTGCCTAGAGGATTCTGTCTGCCAAGAAGTTGACTATTCTGTAGGAATATACATACATGGAGACTGTTGCTGTGGCCACAGAGCTGTTATTATAAAGACACAGAAATCATGCTTTCTGTTTCCCTCTCCCACTCTAAACCCACTTTGCAGTACCACTGCTGGGAGTTACTTAGTGTAAGAAGTTGCAGGCAGAGAGAGGAAACTTGAGTTGGCCTTTTCCTTTCTGTGCTGACRGTTCATTCCAGTGTGATAGTGCTGTTTTTTTCTACAATAGATAGTAGAGTTTTGTAAGATATAAAATATTTCTATATATATTYTTTGCTCTTGGATAGCACAGAAGTCCTGATTTTTTTTTCTGCTGTTTAAAATGTTGCCACATTCTCCTATCTTGGTTTTGCTAAAGGCATCTTTCAGAAACAAGAATAAGGAGGAAAAGTTCCGTTGGTCAGCACTGCATCAGAGGAACAAAACCTAATGATCTGAAACTTGAGGAATATGGATGCAAATGTTTTGAAATATGGAAGTGTAATGTATGCATAGTCATGTCTTTAAGACAAAAATCAAAATCTTAGTTTGGCAATTTAGACTCTTCACTGATGAAGTCTCTTCCCAGAGAAGTGTTTCAGGTGGGCTTCAGACAGGATGTCTGGTTAGGAGCAACCCAGGTTAACATGAATTGTTTCTTGGTAGTGGGGCAGTAAAAGTAATAACAGAATTAGGTGTTCTGTAATGGAAAACTTCAAAAATATCTGTGGGTCCACTCTCCTCACAGCTGTAAACATGCGTAAACTGAACCTCTAGTTTTCATATTTGTATTAGTAAGAAAAGATATAACCTGACCCAAAGCTCTATTTAGCTCTACTTAGCTCTGCAAGTTTTCACATTCATGACATATGATAGGGATCGCTTCACGTAGATAACTGGAAGCCTTGCATAGTATTGTACCTCAGGCTCTCAAGAAGTGTGAGCTGGGCTTGCTAACGCTGGAAGACAGCATTAAAAATAATGAGATTTGTCAATGGTATGTGTGTGTTTGGTTTTTGTGCTTGGTATTTTGAGCCTTGAGGATCTGTCCTTTTAAACTTTACATTGATAGTCAGGCTTCAGGGAAGATACCGGGTATTTTGCAAGGCTTGTGATAAAATCAGGAGCAATATAACTCCTCTTTTATAACTCTTTTATAGTGTGTTAAGTACAGCATGAACAGTAGTGCAGGATTGAATTTTTGTATTGTTTTCTTTTGTGTGCTCTTATGGACCTCTAGATAAGATACTGATGGAATATATTGAAGTTCCTCCAGAACAATACACCAAATGAAATAATTTAATTGCATGAACCAATATTTCACAGCTTTTACTGAGATAAAAATTTGGAATTTGGAAACAAATTATTTGCTGGCTTATTTGAGCACATAGAAATAGACACTGTGGGACCTTGTAGAGCTCTATGTTTTTTCCACTGCTTGCAAGATTTCAATACCAAATTAGATCAAAATGCATCATTAGAGACTATACAACTGCCACAGTTGTGTCTTGCCAACCTGCAATTACAAACAGTTCCCACAGCTTTGCCCCACTGACCTCCAGTGAGGGCAAGCGAGTGTTATTTGGCACGGCTCTAAGTTGTCCTGTTTTATTTTTTGTTGTATTGAAATTTGTATTCTTTCTGCTGTGTTTGACTGGGAGAGGAGAAATAATGAGCTTGTAATATTTACTTAAAAGCTATAAAAACAGGAGATTTAAAAAAAAGGGAGACTGTGTTGGCAGAAAAATCCACTTGAAGCCACCAAGGAATTCCTACTGTCACTTGAAATGCCTGTTGTGTGGGAGGATAATACAAAGACCTGGGTTTGTAAATGTGATTAAGATACAAACAGTGTTTCTTATCCTTTTTGTTCATTGCAATCTAATCCAAGCGGCTCAGGTGCAAAAGTGCATTTTTGGCCTTAATTGATATTTTACTAATGTCAGTGCATAGTCTGGAACGATCACATTTTGCTTTGACAGCACAAAGCATTGTGTGAGGTTTTCCTTTGTACCACTGAGCCCAGCCCAGCAGAGCTTGAAAGTTTGAGCTGGAGACTCGGTTGCTCAGAGGGCAGGGATGCAGCTATTTTTCTTGCTATGAGCAGAATTGTTGATGGTTGGTTTCAAGACATAAGCAGGGTTGGTTTCAAAGAGTTATAGGTGATATGGTCAGATTGGATAASCTTGCTGGCCCTGAACTATTCTGGGTGCGCAAGTCTTGTGCATGAAAGCAAGGTGAGATCAGACCCTGCCCGTTTCAAGTGCAATTACAGTGTTAGCTGTGAAGAAAGAAATGCTTTAGGCACTTGTGGATGCTAAAGCTTCTGAATGATGTCTGCAGCAATATATTTTCTTTGACTGTTTGATTTAGGAATTTTGAGTCATCTTGTTTCTTTACAAGTCAAAGTGTGAAGTTCTTCTTGGACTCCATACACATGAACAGTGGCTCCAAGCCACTGCTGGGTGCTGGGGAACACTTGCCCCGGGCCGGGCAGGGTTTGTGTGAGGACTGCTTCTTGCTTACACAGAATGGAGTTTCCTTCTCTTTGCGGTCAGAGGAAAAGAAAAAGAAAGATCTTGGTGGAGCAAAAAACAAACAAAACAACAGCAACAAGAGATTCTTTTGCTGCTTATCTATGAGGCAAAAAAATTGCTCAGTCTGTCCACTCCTTGTTGTCCCAGTGGTTGGAGAGAGAGGCCAAATGGTAAGAGACTATACTTCTGAAGCAGTGTCAGATGCTTTCCTTTAACCTCTGCAGTGCAGTAATTTCTGAAATTAGACATCTACATTCATCATGCAGAAGCTAAAATACAAATATGGAAGTATGAGAAACAGCAGTTAGATGAGCACTGCATTGTGCCAAGGATTTATGACGCTGTCTGTCGTGAGACACTTGCTGGCCTCAAGTCTTATCATCAATGGCATCAAAGTACTCTCGATGGGAAGAACTGTTTCAAAAATACTCTTCTCATTGCTAAAGAATTTCTGTCAATGATTCTGGGCTTATCTCTAATAATGGTGATATAGATAAATGATAAATTATGGAGACACTTTTAAGCTGTCCACAGAGCTTTCTGTTAYTGGAGCTCAACTCTTTCGTTTCAGTACTTCAGCACCTCTGCTTTCACCCAAACCAGGAAACAAAGAATGAAATCCACAGACGGAAAAAAGCTAAAGCTTTTCCAACAACAGTTTTATGGTTTGATTTAGTGTTGATTGGGGAAAAACAAAAGAAACAAAAGCAGATTGCGACATGAAGAAAACAAGAGGGGAATATTAACTATTTTCTGTTTACTTTTGAATTTCCAAGTTTAAAGATTRCCAACATGTCATAATGCTCCAAGTCTGTCACTTTTATCTTCAACCTTTCTTGTTTGTTAGTAGTAGGAACAATTTTGTCTTGTATTCCCTTACTTCAGGTTACTTCGGTCTTGGTGCACTTAGTGCTTGTAGAGGTGCCTAACAGTGTTGGGGACAGCCAGGCACCGTAARCAAACATCGCAAGGTCCATGGCAGCGGTTTAGGGCATTTAAGACTCCCACTGAAGTCACTTAAAGTTCTAATGTCCAGTACCTTCTGGCTGTGTTTTTTATTTTCTTTGAATATGTTTGCAGTGTCCTTCTAAAATTTCTCAGTGCTTTCCTTTGTTTTTAAAAGCATGAGATCATTGCTTTTGATGTCTAAGAGTTTCAATAAGAAAAAAATCCCACTCCTTTATGTAGTCTGTTTAAAGAAATGAGCAATGGCATATTTTTTGTTATTGGTTAGTCCTCTATTCATATATCTCTTTTACAGTCTTTAAGTGGCTTAGAATGGTAAATATACTTTTAAAGTTAGTTTGCCTGCAGGAGAAGAAAACTTGGGATAAACTAGCTGCTCAGTCCTCAGGCCAAACCAACAACATCAAATGAATGAGTTGGGAGCAAGTGCTGGTGAGCAAAAGAGAAACAGATGAAGGCACAGTTGGGGTGGGAGGACATGTAATGAGTTAAGTTTCAATGCTGTTTCCCATATAATTAAATGTGAGATAAGATATGGACACCTTTGTGTCTGTGCAAATGCAGATTACGTTCTTGATGCTAAAGAGCACATGTTGACATGACAGACCACCTTGGTAAGCATCTAAGGACAGCCTGCTTGCGCATGGTAGCGGACAGGGTTGTTGCTCATCCTCTCGCACACTTTTTTGCCTCAGGAGAGGAGCCAGTTGTTATGACTGGTCCTGTCATGGGAAAATTCAGAGTGATGGATTAACTGGGATACAAGAAAAGGAACTGCTTAGGTAAGTGTGTTTGAATGTGTTAGTGTCCTGTGAAAACTCCTATATGTGCTGCCTCCTCATGCCTCCCACCAGCAGGATAAAGCATGAGGTTCCTCCAAGCTTCTTCTCAGTTCATTGCTTTCAATGTGCAAGTTCACCAACTAATTCAAGATATGAAAGCAGGAATCTCTTTGGACTATTTTCTCCTTGCTCAGTTAGGTATACAATAAAAGCAAAATTGGTACTACTGTGCAAAATATGGAGTTCACAGAGTCTGTGTTGACCTTGCATCACCTGCCCACTAGCTCCTCAAGAGGAATTTTAGTTCCCTCTGAAACCCATGAAACACTTCACAAGTTCACACAGTCGCAGGAGTTGGATCTTGCCAAGGTTGGCAGGGATCCACACCACTTTGCATGTGTGTAGTTCAGCATGCCAGACTCTTGAGCCATTTATTTGGAGCTGGTTGAAGATTATATATTTACCAAACAAACCGTGTCTAGGTAGATTAACTCATATCCTCTTTGTGTATCATTAACAAGCAAATGAATTAATCTCTCCTTGATTTCTATCAAGCACATCTGCTTTGGAGTGGGAAGCACAGCACAAGTGACCCAACCTCAAGGTCTGCGTTCCAGCTAAAACTAGTGTCTTCACAATGTTGTCCAGTCTCTGTCTAATGTTCCAGGTCTGCAAAGAACTCTTCTGTTCTTTAACAGTTGGACTCTACAGTCTCTTATTATTTTGCTTTTAGWCTGGGATTTAATTTCTCAGAATCAAGGCCAGCTTCTGCAGCCTTCATCTCCCCAAATGATTGTTCAATGGCTCTTTGGGAGAGAGAGTTCCCATAAATATCCAAGACTTCTTCACCAATAGCAGGAGAGACTTGCATAAAACACATGCCTGGCAAAGCAGGAAGAATTTGAGGTTGGCTCATTGACATCTTCTGTCTCCATTCAAAGCTTAGAAACAAGAATGCAGCCACCCCAGGACCTCACAAGTTCTGTTTTAAAAATATTCAATTTCTTCCTTCTACAAATACAAGGACTTTTAAAGCCCTTAAACAAGTGTTCACCTTCCTAGAACCATCATTAAGTTTGATGAGTCTTCTGGGACAAACTTTGCAATCTTCATTCTTTCCATTCCATTTATAGGTGAGTGGGAGGGCTATGAAGTTTAACTTCAGTGCTCTTTTTCAATCTATTACACATACATCACAGGGAGGCCTCCCAGATGTCTATCAAAAGTGATCCTAGACTCCCACCCTAATCAGGCAGTATATCTGTCAATATTCTTTTCATGCGTGGAAGATACAGGGAAGGGTGAGTTTACAGAAATTTGGGTACTCTGGTCTTTATACAGACATGACGTAGTGGATTTTACATCCACTCCTAGGCATTTTCATGACTGGAAAGCTCTGTCTGTCCACAGTGAGTTGTTAGAGACACCCGAACTAACGTGAGTACCAAAGCAGCCTAGCTGCAGCAGGAGGTGTATATATATATGTGTGTATATATATATATATTTTTTTTTTCTCCCCTCTCTCCTGTTGCTTCTCAGAAAAGCGTAGGTAACAGTGAATCCTTAGCTGTCCTARCGTTAGCAGATTTGGTCTAGAGACTGTCTTGTTTGCACAGTAAAATCTATGACTTTAGGCTGGATTTGAGTACATAAAAGACAATACAGTCCTGATGAAGGACAGATAGCGTACATATAAATAACCATTTACCATACTCCTTTGGGTAGCRTAACAGTTTTATCATTTTCTCTTTGTGGAGTGTATGAATCATGATGGAGCTGAACTATTCATTATGTTGAAATACATCTGATTGTAGGACAATTTCAATGCTGCAAGCTGTAGATTGGAGGAAAATTCAAGCTGTTTATTCCTTAGTGTCCAAATGTGTGTGTGTCGTCTTTGCAACCACAAAGAGACGAAGGTAAGGACTGTTGTAAAGTTAAAACACGCCTCTGTGACAGTGCAAATTAGTATACTGGGTTATCTGTTACTAGTTTTTGGTTTTGTTTTACTGGCAAAACTTGTTATTACAGATACTTCCAAACAAGTAGTGGATGAGCTGTCCATGAGATGCAATCAGCAAATATGATAGAATATAGCCCCCAAACTTTCCCTTAGGTATGATAAGAAATGTGACATTATCCAAATTAGAAGGCACTTTTTGTACTCTCACAGGATGTTTGTAGAAAATAAATTGAAGCAACTGTACGGAAAGCAGTCTACCAGACTGAGCAAAGCTGACTTGGTGCATTTCATCTATAACCCGTGATAAAAATGAAGTGTTTTGACACAGGATCAGTTATGGTTAACTTCAATGACACATGTGTATATGTTAGTGAAAGAAAAACATTTTGCGAGAAGGGCTGCGTGAGCGGAGTGCTCGGAGATGTGTTCAGAGCAGTGCAGCAAGGCTTTTGCTCCAGCCCCGAGTGGCAGAGGCTGATAAGGGCAGCTGCTTAAGGAGACAGACTGAAGTGATTGAAAGCACGCAGCAGGTGTGCAACTTGTTCGTTGTGATGCACTTCCCAAAGTCGGTTTGCTTAGAAGGAATTTTATGATAACAACTTCATTGTTTGATTAAGAAATAGGGTTATTTAATTTGTGCAATTAGCAATTAGTGCTAAATCAAGGTAACTGTGCTAACATGGGAATGCTCAATGTCGCAACAAGGTGCTCCCGGAGGCTGTAAGTCTGCTAACTATCAGTGCAAGTGCATTTGTTTCCTTATAGTGATAAGGGAACAAGAGAGTCTCTTTCAAATGCTGTTGGTTAGGTATTATTTTCTTTACTAGTTCTTTAAACTTCATCTGATCCTTCATAAGAACTTAGGCCTACTTTTGTCCTATTTAATTTACTGTAATACTTGAAACTGTTAAACTTATCCACTGGTTGTACAGAGGGGACTGATTTAAAAAAAAAAAAAAAGCTGATAAAAGTGTCTCAACTGCAAAATTTTCTTATTTTATCACTGTCTAGAGGAGAAATAGATGCTGACACCGAGAGAAACCCCCACTGGTATGCTGGGTGCATTCACGGCAATTAGTCAAGGGGCTATCAGCAGGAATTCCTACGTTTCTGTAGTCTGTGGCATCCTGAGACTGTCCTTTCTCAAAGTACAGTACACTTTAAGAAAAAACATGACAGCAAAATTCCAGATATCAAATATGTTTTCTTCAGTATTACAGGGAAGAGAATATTGGGGTATATGTGTAAGCATGGGACCTGCAATGCCAGGTCAGACCTTGACAGGAACCAGGATTCCCCAGGAGAACTGGCAGCCCCCTCGAATGGATGTTTGGACGCTAAGCTTCCCGCAGCAATTTCCCTTTTGTGTTCATATTGATCAGTGATTGGTCTTGGTCTTGAAGCAATGCTCTTCTTCATACTGTGTGTTTTACAGATGAGCACACTGTGAAACCCTCTCTAAAAATATTTAATGGTAGATTTTTGTCTTGTCTCATTAAGATAACAATTCTTCAGTTGGAAKTTTCACAGATTAGTGGTGCTTTGTATAAATAGTATTGCCTCTTAGCTTTTTTCCTCCTCAGTCCTACATGATGAAAAGGGAAGTAATTTCTCTACTTTTTCTGTCAAATACGGTATTTCTTTAGCATCTAGTCTAYTCTTTCTTACTCTTTTTAAAATCAATCTCCTGAATCTTATAATGCCTTTTTTTGAGTACTTTTCTGTTTTTCTCTGTTTTTCTTGCTGGATCCTCTTTATTTCATCTCTGCTTTTTGATAAGTGAGAGACCATAAAATATATTACAAAATCCATGGCAATGTTTTATTTCAGTGTATTGCTTTTGTGGTATTATCAATCTATTATTGGAGTAGTTTCATATCATGTTTAGTTGCCAGTGGTTATCAAGAAGCAGAGGTTTTTGTCAGCTTGCATATGTGTACTTCTCTTGCGTAATAATTGCAGTCTTCTGCTATTGAAATTCATTGCAAAACTAGCATTAATTTGATTTGAAACAGGTTTTCCCCTAATGTGCGTGCACTTGGCTTTAATCATGTAGCCTGATAAYGCACAATAAATACAGTGACATAAAGTTAAGGTTCATAAGGCAAAACCTCTAAAAGCTCTGTAGATTTGGGTCAGCACGGGAACAGCTTTAAACTTTTGAAACAATGAGCATCAATAGATCAATTTAATGGAATAATAAATGTTTTCTGCACCGCTGGGTGGTATTTTCTTGCCTCCCTGATAGCAGGGATGGGTGTGTTGTGCTCCTCCCTTGGATTCAAGGGAGGTGGGAAGGTGCCAGTAACTGTAACTCAGTCTGTTACCGCCCAGCCACGTTCCCGAAAGTCATGAAGAAGCTTTCTAGATTTTTGAAGCTTTTGTCCTTGGAAAAACTGCAGCAGGCAGAGGGTTGTGGTGTGGGCTTCCTTGACCCAGGGTGCTCAGGGTCTGGCAGCAGTGAAAGAAAATGTCCTATGCACTGCACACTGCCAGAGGATTTGTCTCTGGAGAGGGGAGTATCCGCTGGAGCAGAAAGGGAAAAGAAGGGAAGAATTAGAGAAGAAGACAGGGTTAATCTCTTAGGAGACCTTGTGATCTCCTTTGAAGGATTTAGGACTTGCCACTATAAAAGCCTTAGCAAAGAGCTGCCGGCTCCATGAGCCGTTGCAGGTTGTTAGCACCATGGCAGAGCGCTCCCCAGAGCAGAGCCCTCTTCCTTCCTTACCGTCCTCTGAAGAACTCACCGCCAGCTGCAGCCGTATTTGGGCTCCTTCATCAGCACGTGCTTTTGCAACCTCTATTAGGAGAGTTCAAGCAAAAGCCACGCGCGCAGCGCCATGCGAAAGCCACGGTGGCCTCGAGCCTCCCTCCCTCCTCAGCCGCTGCTGGGAAGCATTCCTCCCATGCTGACACCGCGTCGCTTCCAGGCTGAGCCGTTTCAGCTTGTGGTTAAATATCATATTGTTGAAATTACTGCTGTTGATATTAAATTGGCTGGATGGTGCCTCTTGCTTGGGGTTAGCGCAAGAATAAATTCCTTCTCCGGCGATTGCTTTCAGGTTCAGCGCCGCAAACATTGTGCAGCAAATCTGTTCTGAATGTGCTTAACTGAACCTCCTGGCATTAACAGATGTGTTGCTTCCACTGGTGTACACAGAGCTTGCAGTGTTTCTTTGTTTGGGGAAATCAAAAGGGTGAATTGGATGTTTAGAACGGATTTGTACGCGTTTTAATTCTTGTCCCATGGCAAGACTGTACTGCTCAGAGATGAGGTACTTCTAGGTTTATATCAAATACCGTTGGCAAGAGGGCTCTTTAAATTGAGTGTCTTATAGTGTCACATATTACTTTACTGCAGAATATTTTCAATTCATTTTCTATTCATTTAAAAACCTAATGCCACCAAACCAGACAGCTAAAACGTTACCTGACACAGAYGGTCCAGGTAGGCCGTGGCCATGTCGCTCTCGTGCCGAGGCCTCCCCTCTGCTCACAGTCTGGAGGGGAAGGCTGGTGGCTCCCCTGCTGTGCTTGCGAGCAGCTGCCCTGGCTTTGTCCAACCTCTCCTGGTTCATCCAGTGCCGGGAATGTCACCCGGGTGGTGCCTCTCCTGGTAACGTGCAGTGGGACAGCCTCCAGCCCTCACCTCAAGATGTCGGGCAGAGGGGAAGCCCTGGTGCAGGGGTGATGTGACCACGGTCCTCCTGGGCCCTCCACCTCAAGGAGCGTTTTAGCATTCAGGTTTGGTGGATTGCAAACCTGACATCTTCCAAGAGTTTTCTATTTTTGCTTTTTCAAACTTACTGAGAGGTTCCCTCAGGGTTTGTAACCTTATGTTTTAAGCTGGTGGCCTTGTCTGTGACATGGAGAAAAGCAGCATCTTGGAGGGGCATACAGCAAAGAGCAGTCACGTTGATGACGAACAGTAGTTCTGTTTAATCAAGTTCATTTATGATGCCCCTCTTAAAGCTTCTTCAAGTCTCCATTTTCTTATATGAGCCAGTTGAGAAATTAATGAGCAGTTCTTAACCGAAGTGAAGTCAGTGAATAGTCTCTTCACACGCTGCACACATGCACACCTCCTTTGGGATGTTCTCCAGCTAGGAGAGATTTCTTACTGACAAAGGTTCTGGTGGAGTTCTGGTTCACTGTGCATTAAAAAGTGTCCAATTTTTATTTACAATATGAAACCAAGTAATTTGCTCCTTTCATTAACCTGTAAAAGTGCAATTGCTCGAGGTCTAACAAAATTAGCAGAGCTGAGACCTCCTTAATAATTGCAATCAATTTCCAGCTTTAACATGTGAAAATAATCATGATAGTTAATAATGGCTTTTCATGTAATACTGTGTTAGTGTCTGTAATTATTTTTTCTGTCTTTGCCTTAGCAGTCTTGTTGCCTTGGTCACTTGCATTATAGATGATTTCTATGATATCAAGGGTTTAAAGTTTTCAATGTGATTAGTGTATAAATAAGTGTCTCTGTGTCATAAAAAAATCATAGGACCTGACAACATATGTAAAAATCTTTTAAGTTATCTGTTGTCACCAGACTACCAAACTCTCAAGAATTTTAGCACCATAATTCCTAATGATAGATGTGATATAAATTGCTAGGGGAAAAAAAAAAACCCCACCTTCTTAAAACCTAAGTTTTCAGTTGTTTATGTAGTCCTAGTTATCTATTCACAAAGAGCATAATCAGCTCAGGGAAACCTTGGTAAACATGCCAATGTTTACAAGTACCTGGGCTGTGCAAACTGTAATATCTCTGTGCGAGGCAGATGATAAAGTCTTYGCAAAAAATTTTTGCTTAGTAACTGAGCAAAGCCAGCTTGTTTGTTAGCCTGGTTTCTGGAGGAGTCATGTGCCTGTGCTGCTGGAGAGGCACTGTCGTTTCCCTAGAAAATACTGGTTAAACTTCATGGGGAAAGGCTGAGTGCGAGCTCAGTTATATTAGTTTGAGAGCGTAGAGAACTAACTGTACAGAGAGCTTGGAATGAACAGGTCTTGCACTGTGGAGGAGTCACAGGACAGAGCCACGTACGAAAGGGGGAGCATTAATTCCAGAGATTCTTTAAATGGGATTTTCTTTTCCTTACTTTGACCCTGACTTGCCTCAATAGCTTGGGTATTTCAATTAATTTATTTTTTAGCTGCGTGGATAATCTTTAAAATGAGGAAAACTGTTTTGCTGTCAGTTCTACTCACAGGGATAACATGTTATCCCTGTGAGGGCTATGAAGATGATTAGGGGCCTGGAACATCTGCCCTATGAGGAAAGGCTGAGAGAGCTGGGCCTCTTCAGCCTGGAGAAGCCTGAGAGGGGACCTAATTAATATATATAAATATCTCAAGACAGGGAGTGAGGAGGAKGGGGCTGGCTTCTTCTCAGTGGTGGCYAGTGATAGAACTAGRGGAAAYGGCCACAAATTGAGGCACCAAAAGTTCCACAGGAACTTGAGAAAGAACTTCCTAACAGTGAGGGTGACAGAGCACTGGAACAGGCTGCCCAGAGAGGTGGTGGAGTCTCCTTCTCTGGAGATCTTCAAAACCCGCTTGGACATCACCCTGTGCCACATGCTCTAGGAGACCCTGCGTGTGCAGGGGGGTTGGACTAGATGACCTCTACAGGACCTCCCGTCCAACCTTAAGTATTCTATGATTCTATGTTCAATCTACAGAAGTGGTATTTAGCCCTTGGGTCACCAAGATCCTTTCTTTCAATACAAAGATTTTGATATTTGTATTCAGCTGGGCTGTTATTGCAAACAGTCCTATTCAGCAAAATGAGGATGTCAGTGTTGCTGAACTTGAATTTATCAAAATTAATTTGGCCCTCTGGGAAAGTTTKATCTAGTGTTACGACAGGACACTTCAAGAGCTTGGAAGCTTTGCCAGTTGCTTTGGTAAACCCGAGCTTTTAACAAGTTGATAAATTAATATGAGAAAAACCTCATAAGAAAAATCAAGAAACACACATGTTACCTTGGAAGTTCAAACTCAATTTGCACATGGATGAAAACAAGAGAAGGTCAAAAAGTTGGGAAATTCCCACTGGAAATCAACAGCCCCTAAGCCTTATCCTGGCTGTGCTTTCCTCTGTACTTAAGGCTGTTAACCTAATAGTAACTCATTGATAAGAACGTTAAAAAACTATTGCTAAATTGATGAGAGTAGTCATGAAAACCAGGCAGGCCCGGGAAGACTCTTTCCCAAGCTGCATATCGATCTGCAGCGAGATTCCTGCCTTCTGAGGTACCCCTTTGAAAAGCTGTTTGCTTTCAGACATATCAGGATGGAGTTTCAACAGCTGGAGTCGAGTGAATAATTACTTCAATTAAAATGCATTCAGCGAGAGGTCACTGAGTATTTGTTGCAACAACATATATAGTGCTTAGCAGCTTAAATGGGTGCAGATTTTTCAAGTGCATATGTATACAAAGTGTCATGTGAGGCTGCCTGGGAGAAGCTGGGAATCGAAGCCAGGAGGGCTGTTTTTGGCAGTGGCGCTGGTGGGGGCGGCTGCATCGGGCGCCTGGCCGAGGCTCTTGGTGCAGTGCAGGCCAGGGCACCAGGTGAGGTGCCAAGCTCCTCGGGAAGCCTTTGGGCAGGCTTGGGTCATCTACAGGCTGCTTGGGGGCTGTGTGATGCTGAGCATGCAGGCAGGTTTCTCTGTTCTACTTCTGCACAAAAATGCTGTTAAACGACACATGAAATGAAGTCAGGATAACATGGACCTATTTGCAGTGTCTGAGATGCCATGGTCTACTATTCATGCATAATAATGTATTTCTACATCTTCTAAGGTATCATAGTTGTAGCAAATAGTTAAGGCATCTAACAGCTGGTCAGGRAAGAACATGTCATAACTGCTTTGGGACCCACTCTTCCAAAGTGGAGTTACTAATTCCTGCTTGTGTGAAGACCATGGATGCTGTCTAGGCAGAAAATATTACTAATTTGGAGGCTCACCTCTTTCACTGCAGATATCCTTGTCTGTATTTTTTGCTGTTTTCTTTCTTTATCTCTTTCAAAATTAATGGCTCAAATTCCTTGAACTATCCAAAGGGCTGCAGTGTGCCCCCCAGGTAAGGGGCTCAGAGCTGAGTTATTCACCCATCAGGTTCCCTGGAAATCTATGAGGAGTCTGTCACAGCACAGAGGATAGCATTGCCCAGCTTTACTGCTGTGTGTCTTGGACTAAGTAAAACATTATGGATCGGGATTAATCTATTGACTTTCCCACTGACTCTGCAAGCATTTAAAAGAATGTATTATAACACAGCTAGGGTCATTAAAGATTGAAACCTCAGCAAATCTGTTCCCCTGTCGGCAGGAAAAGATTTGCAATTTGTCAGAAACCTTTAGGCTGAAGAGTGTCATAGTGTGTTCAGAAGTTGCAGACAGGACGTGTGATCAGACCACTATACACGTCCTCCTGTGTATTGCTGGCCTGTAAACTGTATGACTTAATCCTGCAGTGAAATCAGTATTTCATTTCAATCTTTTTTTCTTTTCTTCTTTTCTTTTTGTGTTATGGAATCCCATTCGATACAAAGCTAGCAAGAACCGGAAAGCTCACTTATTTTTCCCTGCAGTTAATGCGATGGCCGGTCATGCTCCTTATTTTTTCTTTCCCATCTCCTTCTCTCCCTTTCCTAGGTGATGTTTTCTCCTGTGTGCTACAACCTATTACGTGGTCACGTCATCTTTCTGATAAACGGCACAAACTGGAATTCTTAAGTGCCCTTTCAAGATTTCCATCCTCCATTTTTGGTTGATGGCTGTTTTCAACATCACTTCCAATGTTTTAACCTCCCTTTAACAGCAACAATGTCAGAACCTGAAGCAGACTTCTAGTTCTTCCTTTTCCTTTAGCTGTCCTGTAAACACAAGGTCCCCTTTGCAACGTTACTGAATAAAATATCTAGGTTGGCTGCATAACTTAACTGAAACTTCTTCAATGTTGTTGGCTTCCAGGGAAGAGCCCAGTTTTCCTGCACTCCTTGGGTTTTTTGTGTTGTTTTTCACCTGGCTTTTTAAAGATACACTTGAATATGACTATCCTGCTTTCATCACTGCTTATGACTTTGCCAGGCTCTGTATCAATCACGCTTTATATTAGCAGCAAAGATGCTTTTGCTCCTTGAACATAGATGAAAATATTCAATGATTTCAAATATAATAGGAATCTCTGAAGAAACCTTTGCTTAAAACCTCATCATTCCTGTATGATTCCTATTTAGAAATATTTTTGAGATCTGTCAGCCAGTTCTGAGTTCATTTAATGCCTAGTTTATTGATACTCTAGCACTAATTTCTAATCAGAATCTTGTACCATAGTGAATCAAATATTTTGTTAAAGGTGTATTAACTGTATCAATAGTATCAGACTTCAGCTTCAATCAGACTTCATCAAACTTGTGGTCTCATTAAAGAATTAAGTCAATTTTTTGTTTGACACGAACTTTCAGCCACAGAATTTATGATGTGAGGTATTGACCTTAATTCTTTATCAATTGCATTCTGTGTTAGCTTTTTCATTATTATCCTTTTCATTAACAGAGACTGGTGTCAGAGCTTAGCATTACTTCGAAAGATTTTTCTCTTGCCTAATCTGCAGGCCAAACTTCTTAGCGAGACTCCAAGGTCTGCTGCTTTAATTTTTTTTCCCTTTCCTGTAGATGGTATCTGACATTGTTTTCAGTTATTTATTACTTGAAAAGGAGTTTATCATCTTCACATGACAAGTATTCATTGTCCTGCTTCTTTTAGGACACGGTGCTTTTTTGGTGGTAATAGTTCAACTTTTGTCTAGAAGGCCTACGTAATCGCAGGAATTTATTTTTCTATGGCAGTTCATGACAAAATTTAAAGTGTACAAAAGTACAGCTGAAAGTAGTATTTGCTGTACAAAACAGAGTGTGCTATTCTTAATGTTCATGCCTAAAACCAAAGTTCAGCTTGGTTCCTACAGCTACGTGCTGAGTARTTTTCCCTTTAAAGTCCTTTCCTCCTTTTGCAGTGAAGCCTTTTCATGCAGAGCTTTGCTTCCTGAGAAGGTGTCATGCTGCTTAATGTCAGGAGATACACCCACAGTTAGTCAGGAGGTAGATGTCAGAAAGGCGTCCTGTGGAGCTTTGGATTCCGAAGGCAAACCCGGAGCTCTGTGCCTGAGAAGGAAAGCAAATGAATACTGCCTTGTGCACTAGTCAGTAATTTTCCCTTGTTACAATGAGGCTTTGACTGTTAAGCCACATATTCCCTCCCCTAAAACCTAATTAAAATACTTATTCTCTTGGTTTAAAAATTGTAAGTCATTTTGTGTCCTTGTGCATGATACAGGCTGAACCTGTTTACTTGTTCATGATCAAGACCTATTTTATGTGACTTGAGTTGTTATTTTTGGTTTTTTTTGTTAGCTTTTTTTTTCCTGTTTAATCTTGGTCTTTAATTTTGATGTGATCTGTAATAGCATCATCAGTAATTCTTTCTGTCTTATCCAACAATAGTGTACTATAATAATCATATCCATACCTTGAATATCTTCCTGTGGTATACTAGGCCATCTGATGAAGAGCTCAAAAACATGAGGGCATTACCACAACTTAAAGAAATACTGTGACCTAATGAGTTCCTGGCTATCACAAATATGGAGGAAAATGCATTATTTTCAAACTCAATATAGGAGGTTATTAATAAAATATATCTATAATGCTGGGCATCTATATTCAAGAAAGGCACCAAGAAGGACTGCTAGGGTTATTCAGAATCTGGAAAGGATAATGATGGGGGGTCTCATGAAAGCATACTAGAAGAAATGGCTTTTTTAACCTAGAAGAATGAGGACTGAGGGGAGAAGATATTTATTTTTCTATAAATATGCAAGATAGAATTATTAAGAGAGACAAAGAATCACATAAAGTAAAAAGCAATGTTTGCAGCAGCGTCAGTGCATGTCCTATACTTTATCTAGGCCATATTTTCTCAGTCTAAGGATGATAACAGTTCTGCAGTAAATAAGGGGGGGAAAGCACTGTCAAGATAGTGCCTTGTTTAGCACTTCTCACCTCTACTGTCTCTCTTGGATAAAGCAGTCCAAAAAAAGTCCAGATAGATTCTCCCAAATCATGACCAGCAGCTGATGGGCAGGATGTGGCATATTGTGGTAACTTAGTTTCCTGTGGCTTGCAAGCATCCTGTGACTGATAGACATTGTCAAGGAGTGAAGAAGGAGGGTCCTGTGACCCATCAAGCACTAGACAGGTGTGCCCTGTGCCCTAAACAGTGCACACATGTGACTTTTTTCAGTCACTTTATACAGAAGGTGGGAGCTGTGGGAACCAGGGGTGGTTATTACCTTAAAGAGAAGCAAATCTTGGACTGTGGCCACTCTGTCATAACCAGTTCTCCTTTTCCCATACTGGTAGTCCCTGTGGCCCAACAGTTCATTCTTCAGGGAAAGCTTTTGGCGTCATTTACCAAAGGCTACCGTTGTGACTGGCTTTCCTCTACCTTTGATTTTCTATGGCTCCTATGGTAACTGGGAACACAGCAAAGCCCAGTGCAAAACTTCTAGTCAGTATAGCCTTGCAGTGTTTGTAATCATCATCCAGTCGATCATCTGCTTTCTCCCTCAGAATGTTTTCTTTCTGAGCAGTAATTTGATAGATTCAGGATGATCCTGGAAAATAGGCTTGGAAGTCTCTTTTGTCTTTTGTTCTATTTTGTTCAAAGAGAAGTAATTAATTCGCCTCCTGCTGCACTCAATACTGTTTCAACTTAGTTTTTATGCCTCGTTTTACCATTTGACAGACAAATATGTTTGTGTAAGAAATGGCTTATTAAAATGGGATAGCCCAATAAACCAAAAGTAAACCTATTGAATCCTGGTAATATCCTTGTCTAACCAAAGCCAAATCCTATGCGAGTGTCCTTGTTTATTGTTCCAGATTACATAAAATTTGTACCAGCCAGTTATGGGAAATAAACTGTTATTTTGCTTCTGATATTTGAGTTTGTGGGTAGAAGTAAAGAGGAAGCATTCAGCTCTTTGAACAAGAATGCCATGTAACCCCAACCCTGAGATAGAAGCCAGCTGTCTGGATATTATCTGTAAGTCTGTCCTAGAGGTCTGAGGGAGGATAATTTTAGGGTAGAAATGATCCAAATGCTGCGTGCTGGATAGCTGGACAGTGACCACAACTATTCAGCCACATTTGCATGACCCATCTTTGTGTTATTCAGGAAGTAGGTGTTTCTTGTTGTCTTTTTCTGTTGCCAGGACTTTGCCTTTTCATGAACTTCTCCAGTGAGTGGGAAGGAGAGTTGCTGAGTGCTGAAGGTCAGCAGTAATTCCATAGTTGGAGATATTCTTAAACAATTCCCAGAGGATAACCATCCTTTCTCCATATTAAATGCTCATTCCTTACTGGCTTTTGAAAATCTTTCTTTGCTCGGGTATTTGCCTGGCATCTGTATTGGTATTGTATGGAGGTGGGCTGAATCTTTCAGTAGCTGCAGAGTACTGTGTTCCCATAGCAATAAAGAAACCATAGTACCCTGCACAGACTCTTGCATGATTCACACTAGAGAAAGGCAAGCAAGAGAAAACGATGGTAAATTTTCAAGCTTGTCATGCTCTGGGGCGTTTTGTCATGCCCGTTCCTTGTTTAGAAGGCAGCACTTGATTAAGTGATTAATCAAATCAGTTTTGTAACAAAACAAAACAAAAAAAAAAGTGGCTGGTATGATTACCCATGRTGGGGTTATAAATATGTACCTGAATACATGTGTGCTGCTCTGGCTCTCCCATGTGCAGCCCATAACAGATGGGCTGTGCTGAGGCTGCCCAGGTGGGGTTTGTGCTGAACACCAGCCCTCCCCAGAGCATTCAGGGAGATGGCCCTCTGGGCAGTCCTGGCCTCCACTCAGTCTTGCTTTTCTTTAATGCAGGGTAGAGAGGCTGTACGTTGCAAATATTGATGTGCTGAGCTATTGAGTTACAGGTGAGTAATTATAGTCTTGGCAGATTTCAGGAGCAGCCGAGTTTGGGGGAGGGTCTGACATGATGAATAGAGAGGGAGTATCTGGGCCTGTTGTCTGTCAATCTATTTTTATAGCTTTTTTGCTTCATAAAATGCTGAACCAGAAATGTAGRGGAGAAAAGATGTCCAGACTATATAGCCAGATTCTTTTTGGTGCTGAATAATAGATCTTAATGCTCTGACACAGGCTAGGAGCCACCCTGACTTCTCTCCTACAAGCCTCTCCCTGTCTGGGAATGGGGTAGAACCGAGTAGCCCTGGTTTGCAAAGGTACAAAGGGAGGACCTGGACTAGGACTGGGACCCCATCTTGGTTGCTCAGCATTGAGGAGAGCCCATAGCACCGGTGCTGATACATTCTCTCAAGTTAGTATGATGAATAATGTTACCTGATCTGGAGGATTAGGGTTGGCTGCTGATTACTAAGAATTAGTGAGGAAAAAAGCAAGACGAGCCTCATATATTTTACAGTCCATTCCTGAGCTAAGAGAAGGGTTTAGCTTGTGAATTCGAATCCCAGTTAGCTGATACTCTTAGCTGGCTCATTGAAAGAAACTTGACAGAAGTTGTGGTAAAAGCAGATGAGAAATTGTTAACTATATTTCACTGCATATAACTTCTCTTTGTTATGCTCTCAGCATCTGTGCAGGTGTATTGATGTCTTCTTGGCAGAGACAGACCAACAGAATTGTGACATGCTTGTCATTTTTGTATTTAATACTACACTGTTTCCTCTCATAGAGGTGAGGTTTGAAGCGCTTTCGAAGGCTGTTCACCGTGTTCATAAACAAAAGCATGCACAATTGTGGCTTTATAGTACTTTAACAAACAGCAATGTATTGGGAATGCATTGCATCTAAGTGCCTTCTGCCCCTCAACTTCACACTTAAGGTAGAAAAGCCACCTTAATTCATGCAGAGGGAGAAAAAATAAAGGTGAGGAGCAGGTAACTCCGTGAATCAAACAGTGCTAGAGCTGATAGCAGAAGTCTTTGAGCTCCTCTCAGCTTAGAGCCCTCTAGCACATGGTTGTCATGTAGCAGTAAGCAACCCATTCGGTCATGGCTCATGGCTTCTGCTACGTGATATGACTAATGATAGTGGAATGCACAACTTGACTTGATTTTTCAGTCACAGCTATAAACAATTTTAAGAGCAAGACTTTTAAAGATGTCCCTCATCACCTGCCATTTAAAAAATGTAGGCCTGATTTCATGCAGATGTTGTTGGTCTTTTCACTTTCCCATAGAAATAATATCTACTGCATGGTTGATTTCGATATGAGAAAAGCCAGACTATTATAATTATTCCCTATAAGAGAAAGAATATGTTGTTGTTAACTATCAGGGGCTGACTTTTTTTCCTTTTATTTTTCAAATAATTTGTCTAAACCTTACATTTATTGGAGAACACTGTGAATCAGCAGGACTTGCCCATAACGACCTTAAAGATTTCCTTTAATGTTCATTTTACTGAACTGCTTTTGAAGGCCTTTGAGAAAGGTATCACATTGTTTCTTTATGGAAACATCTCTTGATTTAACCCATAAGCAACAGCTGTGAAGATCAATAGCCCACTGGTGGTAAGAAATAAAATATTTGGCACTTTTTTTTAGCTGGAATGGAAAAAAAAAAGGGAATTTTGAAATGCAATAGGAAGGTTGCATAAGATGAATAAGATTTTGTAAGTGCTTCTACAAAGATACGTAAAGATAGATAGATTGGTGTAATTCTCAACCAAGTGGATATTAAAATAAATATTTAACCAGGCCAGTTATTATGTGAATCCCAGACCAATTACTATATGAATCAAAGAATGAAACATAAGTCTCTTGTATAAACTTCTATTTCGTGTTCTGAATTTCAACACAGTATTTATTGAGTAAGGTTTACTAAATCATTTTGGTTAGCTGGATTTCTTAGGTGATTCCCAGACCAATATGTACTCTGTTTTTGTCATTTAGTCAACATTCCTGTTTTCTTCACAGCGGAAACAAATGCAGATAATAAATTTGTTGACTTTTGGTTCATAAAATTGCAGGAGCTAAAACTGAATGTAGAGACAGTGTCAGTAGTTTACTCAGCTTCCGAAGGGAAACCAACCCAAGTCCAGTTTTAACTCATTGCCATATTTTTAACTGCCTGGTGAGAAAGAGTTTTGCTTTCCTGTCGTGCTGCTTCCAAATGAACCTTAAATGCTGCTTCTGGACTGATTCCTGAAGCTTCCTTGCACTTGCTGGCAGTGCTGTGATATTGTTGTAGGGAAAACACGTTTTTTGGTATGAGAAGCTGAACTTTTTCTAGAGAGCCCATAAGTGATGAGGTGGTCTGTGCACCTTTGGGCTGCCAAGTGGAGCTGCTGAGCTTGTCTCTTAAGTCACTACAGCTTCTTGGCTATTTGGGTAGTTCAGTGATAAGCGTAACATAAGCATTAGGATCAAGAGATTAGAAAGGAAAAAAAAAAAAAGAAGCAGAAGAAGGAATTTTGAGCACTATGAAAACGAATGCTTATGAAGGATTAAAAAAAAAAAATCTATATTTTTCACCATAGGGATCTTGGATATTAGATTCTGTTCTTGAGCAGTTCAAACATACTGAGCAGCAGCAACCAAACAAAAATGAAATCTATCACTTTTCATTGAAATATAGATAATATCCCACATATGCATGTAATTATGACAGGGATTGCATATGTGCAAAGAGCCAAGGCAGTAACTTATATTCTTAAAGAATCATCAGGATCTTTTTAGTTCTGTAAGGATTATGTGACAGCATGTTCCCTTTGCAAATATGTTTGTAGCCCTAATAGGGCAAATTCTGGTCCTGTTGAGTTGCTAGTCTCTTACTTCTTGATGAAAGACTTTTACCCTGATCATCATTAGTTACATTGGTTGGGGGCTTGGAAATCTCAGGAGACAGATAAAGGGCTAAATTCCTCAGCCAAATTGTCCTTAGCTGCGGAGTGCGCAGTTACTTTGCTGCATGGTATATTGCCCATGACCTSGACCATGTGAGCATTGAGAAAGTGCAAGGCAGAGGTAAGAAGCTTGCTGAGTTGTTTAGCAGCATGGGAGCGGATTTATGGTTAGTCTGTGAGCACATTACTGCCTAGCTTGCTGTAACCGAAGTGGCAGTACCTGTACCACTGTCACACCTCTACTACTGGCATAAAAGTGCCAGAAGTGCCAGGGAAAAACTCCCAGTGTCCATCAGAGCTCTAGGGGATGCTTCTCACTTGATAGCCTTTGAGCTGCTTACTACACCAATTGTTATAGAGATGGACAATTTTCCCCTGCAGCTTGGTTAGAGTAGCTTAGGGACTAATAAAAATTATAATACTGTATCTTGTTTAAATTGCTAAGTAACTTTATCAAGTTTTGTAGAAGAAAATATTATCTGTGTGCTTTGATGTAGAAACTTTTCCTCGGGTAAAGCTTTCTCCTTTGAAAGCTTATCCATGTTGCTTTTATTATTTTATTGTTTTCACACGTGGACCATATTATCAGCTTAGGGGTGGAATGATGCTTCTCTATGGCTTTAAATAGAGAGTTCAATGAAAATATTATTATTTTTTCTGGGATATTTACCTAGCATTACGAGTAGCGTATCTGTGGCGTCAGTCTTAATGATTTTGTGTAGGAAGGAATGACATCTCTCTGCTGACCCTGGAGCAGAGCAGGTTTGCCGAGTATTATTTTGCACTGCAGACATTTACTACTGATTACTTTGGTCCCATGAAAGGGTCTATTAGCTGCAACATTGATTTTTCTTGTCTTCTTACATAGATAGGAAAAAATGCGTTTGCTACAATTTGAAGAGGAATAAACCTGTTATTTTCTCCTCTCATCAGCCTTAACTGACGGGAAAAGCTTGTGTCCTGCCTTCCAAGAGGTTGTGAGGTTGTAGTGTAGGAAAAAACATACTTTTCTGAGATGGGTCAAGTGGTCTAGCAGCTACAGGGATGTTTCTGTTTTCCTCTTTTTGGCAAAGAGTCCCTATCAGCTGGAATGCCTCTGCCTGCAGTGGTGGTGGGGAGACTAAGAGGCACTTGTTCTCCAGCTGCTGAGCTGCACTTAAATTGTTACTCCTTCATGCTTTCTCCATCTCTCAAAACATAAAATTGGCAGAAGTAAATGGAGCTATAAAATCACAGCTCCAAATTAATAAAACTAATTGTGCCAAAAGCCCTTAAAAAGAGCTGTGCCCTTGGTGTGCTCTTAACACCTCAGCTGTTATGGCRAATTATTAATTTCTACCTGGATACTGAAGGGTTAAGAGGCCCCATGCTGGGTCTGTGAGARGTAAAAGCCATGCCTGGAACAAGTGGGAGTCAGTGGAAATGGCAGCAGAGGCAGCTGAGAAGCAGCGTCCTGCAGCCTGGCTGTGAGCTCCCTGCAAGGAGCGCCGGGCCTGTGGGATCGCGGGTGCAACTGCCCCGATGTGGGCTGGCCGTCGCGTAGGAGAGCCGGGAGGCAGCGCGGTCGGGCTTTACGTGCAGCATCAAAGACTGATATGGGTGTCGTGCCTGTTAGATGGGGCTAACTGAGCGGTGCAGCGAGAGTCTATCACAAACATTTGTTTAAAGGCTTCCAGGCAAGTAACCTGCACCCAGGCAGGGCTCCCGGGGCTTTTTCTGTTCTGTTGTACTGCTAAGGAAAACTGCTTTAAGTTGCAGGTGTTTGCAGGCAGGTAGCAGAGGGGCTGAAAATCTGCCAGGTTTTCTGCTACCAGTGAGGTTTGTACCAGGAGGGGAGGTTCCTATTTTGCTTTCTGGGGGGAAAGCACAAGCAGGTGATCTCTGGGAATGTGTGCATGGCAAAGGAGGGTGGCTTCTGATGGGAGTGCGATGCCATCACGGGGGACGGTTTTGACAGTCTCTTTGCAGCAGACACCTCGTGCCTTTAAGCTGAAATATTTTGTGGTGACACATTGATTTCAGGRATGTTTTCTAAAGGAAGGATTTGGGAACCAATGTAGACCCTGATTGCTTTTGAAAAGGAGAAAGCACGTTTCCAATCAAAGTCTCACCTTTGCTACCTGAAAAAAAAATATGTTTTGACCCCAGTGGCTTTAGTCTAAAATTTGGAAAGGTTTTGAGTCCGACAGAGAACAGAAAAAAGAGTGAAGAAACAAAAATTTCCTGCAAAATGAAACTATCCTTATTCAGCTGTAGATTATGTTATGGCCAACAGATTCACAGGCTGGAACATCTGAAGACCTAAAGGCAAATTTTTTTTTTTTTTTTTTTTTTTTTTTTTTTTTTTAGGATAATATGCGTTCTGTGAAGTCCTGACTGAAAAAACTCTTTAAGGACAGACTCATGCTGATTTTCATGAAAGTTGAGGGGTTTTTTTTCTCATTTCTTTTGATTATCAGTTGTTGGTTTTCTTTGAGCTGAGAAAAACTAGATGCCCAGAGCAATAATCTCATGCCTGCAACTGTTAGATAGAGATACGTGATAAAGGGGTTGGTGCGAGAGTGCTGGTCTCTTCTAGGTTATTAATGTGGTGTTGTCACCATGGGGCTGCAGATGGGATAGCTGATTGCTAAGTCCTGGGCGGATGTATTGGGTTGCTCATTTCCAGAGTTGTTTAAAAATTCAAATTAGGGTTTGTCTTGTGCCCTACTCCCAGAGAGCAGTAACGCTCAGTGGGTTAAACTGTGCAGAGCWGGTTCCAACTCTAGCACTGGGATGTGCAGTCCTTGGAAAATCACCTTCCTCCAACACTTTTCAAATGTGCTCATTGGCTTTGGGTGCAGAAGCTCCTGTGCCTTATGAGTGGCTGTCAATGTCAGAGGCCAGAGCTGAAGCACACGCTCAGAATTTGATGTGACTGTTCCCATATTTCACATGTGGAAATGGAGGAGCTCTGATCAATCGGGATCCCTCTGAAAACTCAGCCGATGGGGAAGCAGAACAGCGTTTGGACCCACCTTAGGGGTGTGGTGAAGTATCTCTCAACATCTTTTAATCTGTTGTACTAGAACTGAAAGAAATGACAGATTAAATAGCAAATATGGCAGCAAGGATTATGATACAGTARCACAACTGGAAAGATGAGCTCTTCAAACATTGAAGTGTTTCAGCTTTGATGACCTTTGGAAAGGAGTGGGAGATATAAGATTTGGTCACTTTTTGAGCTCATAGAGTTTCTTCAGTTTCTTCTTTAGTGGCTGATGATGACAGCGGGGGGGAGCCTTGTTTCAAGAAATGTATTGTAAGAAGGAATCCTTAAGTCAGAAAGGGAGAAAAAGCTTTAGGGACATTCAGGGAAACTTGGTCTGAGAGCATGTCAAGATGCAGGAGAGGTTCTGCTCTAACCTYTCCCTGGACCTTCATACTAATAACTGGAAAAATACATTAGCAGATGCTGCACTTTCCTGAGGAGAGCGAAAGATGCCATAATTAAGAGAGGGCTGATGTATTATTTAAGAGTAATTTGCAATTAGTGTTCCTAAGTGCTATGCTCTATCATTAGTTTCCTCCCTCTGTCTTGATCAAATGCAGTTGGATAATCTACAAATTAACCATGATGGAAAAATCACTATGAGTGCAGCTCTGAGTCTGGGACCCGAAAAGAGCCGGGAAGAGCTGCTCACTGCTATGGTTACAGAGGGTGGCCGGCGGAGCGGCAGCGTGACCGCGAGCGACGCACCACGGGGCTGAGCGACTCCTAATCCCTGCAAAGTCCCCACAGGGATGGAGCCCCTTGTTCCAGGCTCTTCCCTCGGAGGGCTGTATTCCTTCCCCCGGGAGGAGCAGATTCCCGCAGGCAGGTGTTGCAATAACCAGATTTCTTTCTTGCGCCGTTTCCAGGCATCTCGGCTTATGTGATTGGAGACTGCAGAAGGGTTTTCTGAAGTCTACTGGAAACTCTTTCTCCACATAGGCAGGAGGAGTGAAGGCTCCGCCATCACATAATCGCAACTAACCACATTTCTGAAGCTCTTTGTCACCTTCTTGTGTTGCCACTTTCTCACTTTTCATTGGCAAACTTACACTTGCAGTGGTGCTGGCCAAGGATGATCAATTATAACTGACCATTGGAGTCCATTCTCCGCTGTTGATGACTCTCTTAATGCATTATGAAGTGTTCAACCTGCAATGTCTGCTGAAGGAATTAAATATTTATAATATTTATTATGTGTACGATAATCCAGGGAGTGATTCAGAAATGATTAACATATAGATTTGCATACAGGAACACTTGGTAGTACAAAGTAGACCATTTGTTTCTGAAAACATATGCAGAAACATGGTTTGCTTCCAAATTTTTAGATAAATGTGTTTAAAAGAAACCTAAAGAACTGTGATTGATACAAATCTGTAGTTCCACCAGCTTCAGTGTTTCATTAGACTATATATTGTGTAAGGCAGCTCTGTACAAAGTTTTTGATCTGAGTGACAGTCTCGTTTCCTTTTGAACAAACACTGGTTTTAATGGAATGACTTGGAGCTGGTATCGCTATAAGCTGACTAGTCTTTGAACTTATGGAGTATTGGTCAATTTGCATGGTTGGAAGTGCTTGAATAGCTTTGGATTAACACGTTTATTGGGTAAAACATACTAATTTATTGTTTGTGTGCCCTTGGCTTACTCTGTTCACTAATGTGGTGGGTTTAAACTCTGTGAAGCAACTACAGATATCCCCTGAAGCARGTTTGCAGCAAATGTATTTTATTTCACTATGGAAATGGGCTAAAAGTTCACACACAGTTATTGCATCTCAGTCAATGGGCAGTAAATTGCTGGGCTATAACTGCTCGATCGCTTTTGGTTATTGGAACGTACTTGCACTTTCTGATTTTATTAAGAGGGCTTTTTWTTTATTTATTTATTTGTTATAGGCCAGATTAGACTTGGCAATGACAAGCTGGAATGATTTTGAGKTTTTTTTTTCTTTTTCCATACAGAACAACTTCCCTTTATATTCCTTGTCCCTTGTGCTACCTGGCTACATAAGTGTAGCCTTCCAGGACCTCATTTCTTCCATCTGGAAGAGTGAACTTGCTGCTTAAAATAGAAAACCAGGGGAGTTGTAATCCCCTCTGCACCGAAAGGGTATTTTAATTTCTGCTGTGTTTAGGCTGGCAGCAAGTGAGATGGACATCTGAGAGGCAGAGCCCTGGTTTTCTCTAACCTGAGTGTATTGATGCATTTCACACTGCTCTGGCTTGCAGACCTTATGCTGAATCATACTGTAGACCTGGAAATTTCCTTGCCTAGTTCATACCCCATAGTCCAGTCGGGGGTTGGTGCACGTGGAAGACATGGCTGCTTTGCAGCTYTCAATTATCTTTTCATTTCCAGAAAAGCAGGAAGAACTGTCTACAGATATTGCAACATGGATCTTKCCATGATGTTTTGATAGAGATAGGCAGCCTGGCTTTCAGAATGGACAAAACCCTTTGCRTATGTCAAAATTAAAGAACTACAACCTGAATTCACTGTCATTGCTGTAATTCTAATAATAAACATCTCTGGCACTTGTGGCTTAAGGTTTTTGACAATCCTAAACAGTGAGAATTGCAGAAACCTCCTAATCTTCCCTCAGCTACCAGGATCTTCATCTGCTGAGGGGACACTAAGTGCATACCAATGATCAGATTCTCCGAGAAGCACTTTATATTTGAACATTTGTTCTAAGAGTGAATTTTTCTTAGCTTTTCAAACTGTGATCTCTTGTGGAGTTGTCTATTCCCTGCAGTAGGTATTTATCCTGATAGWCTTTGTTAGTGTGTCCATGAGCTGCTAATCTGGGTGTAGAAGTATTTCTATCTGTCTTCTTTCATCTGCTAAGTGTTCAGAGGACCAATGTGCTACAAAGCTGGCAGTTTTGRTACTAACAATAGACATTGTGATGCCACTCGGAGGATGAAAGTAGATTCCAGGTATAGTCTAGAGTATTCATTCAATTTCTGTCTGTCTTCTATGATTCAGATTAAAGCATTGTCAGAGGGTGAGTGATCATTTGTAGGAGCTATTTTTACCATGATGGGGTTGCACATTGAATCATTTACTTTTAGAGCCCAGGTACCAATACTATGGGGTAGGATTCCATTAAAAAAAAAAAGGAAAATGAATGAACTGCAAAAGTATAAAAGCATGAACTAAAAGTGGAAGTATTCTGTGAAGCACATTCTGAGCCTCTTTGCTTTACAACCTGCAGCCTCCAAAGCAGCAGAGCACCAAGCCCAAGAGTCACTCTTGTTCTATTTGAGTGAGACTTACAGTTTTACACAGAGCATGAAATTAGGGGAGGAAAAGAAGATTCTCTAAGGATAAGGCAAAACTTAATTGAACAAGAAGCCATAAAATATGTTGGACAGAGAATATTGTACTAAAAGGAAAGAAAAACTGTCCCTGTGTGAACAAAGTATGATGAACTCACTTTTTTATTCTATGGCACTTTGTCTTCCACATCAGTCTTTTGCACCATTGCATCATTCATGTACCAACTGTTCACCATACTGTGCTTTACTTTTGCAGGCTCATATGTGAGAACTTTACTACTCATTCAGCTCGAGACTTGATTTTACATTATATCGGTGTCCCTGGGGTTATCCCTGATTCATATCATTCCAATCTATAAAAGCTATGCCCTTTGTTGGTAGCAATATTTATTTAGAGTGTATCATTCATTGATCTCAGAGCACTTCTCAACAGTAAATGATGATTTCCAGCATACAACAGACGATTAAAAAAAAAAATTAAAAGGTCCAGAGCACTTGCCTGTTTTGCCTATGGTCACGTGGCATGGCAGGGAACACAAGCCAGACCTGATGCCTTGCCTATGAGATCATGCTGCCTGCCTAAATAAAATTGAAATGGAGTTCCCCAATAAAAAGGAATGGCTCTACTTTGATACCGGTTTTAGTGAGATCAGCAGTGGGCCTGCCATTAATAAAACAGCATGACTCCAGGTTCATTGAGAACAGCATCAGTTTCTTCGGATAACTGGAGAAGCAAGTAGCTGAATAGCTCCCAACAGAACACAGAGCATTACGGTGCCTCCCCGCCAAGAGCAACGCAGTAGGTGGGAAAAAAAAGTCATCTTGACGTTAATTTAATAAARCAATGTATTTGCTGTATTCGCCTGATGTATATAGTAACCCAAGAAAGCATTAAGGCATTTATTTATTTATTTATTCATAATCTGCCAGTGCAATCATGTTTTTTCTATGACTTTCTGAGGTTCACTTGTCTTTGGGGAGACGCATGCGTATCCTACTGCTGCTCTCCCTCTCTTTCTACCCCATTCTGATTGGAAAATGTGTTTTTAATATTGTGAAACAGAGATTGTGTTTCTGCACTACCAGCACCACAGGAAATTCAGCCCTTGCTAATAATAAAAAACGACTTAGTGATTTCACATGGAAGGGAGTTCAGGACAAGTGCAGAGCCTGGAGGAGCTGGCTGGGCGGCCCGCTCGGGCACGCGAGGGTGCGTGGGCTGAGGAGCTGCCACGCAGAGCCTCCCACACGTGGAAAATGCACCSCAAGAGGGAAAGGAAAAGCTACAATGGGATACGAGACAGTCAGGAGGGCTGGGCCTATCCTAGCAGCTGATAACCTACTTGGCCCAAATTTCTGTATTTGGGTCTGCGCCTTCCCAGTTGTGTAACATATCCYGTAGACAAAGATTTTTGTCTGCATTTCCCACATCAAAAATACAGGGAGAGAGAAAGAGAATTGGCTGTGCTGTTTCACTATCTGTAGGCCTACCGTTTATCTGGCTTTCCCTGAAAACGTACACCTCCTTGGTGCACAAGTGTTCATTTGTGTTGGACTGACTGCACCGTGTGAGCCCAAGGCACCGCGTGCCCTTGGCAGAAATACTGCACTTACCAAGAACCTGTGCCCCGCAGTGTGGCTGGGACCCCACTCCTCTCTGACTGTGACTAAGAGKAGAGGCATGAAGGGACCTGAGTGTTTGTGGGAAAAGGCCCGACCTCAAGGTATCTGCTGGTGGCTGCTGCCAGTGAAAGCAGGAGGGCACCCTGATTTAAGATGCAAATTGATGGGGAATGGTGAACTTTGGAGCAGAGCAGAGGGGGCCAGCGAGCCTGTGTATGTGACCAGAAGGTCTGTGATAAATGGCGGGGCAAAGGAGACTGCTGAAATTGCAGCTTTGGCTTTTGTATGTGCAGAAAATACAACTGTGGTTCATTGTTGTGAGTGAAAGTTCATGATTTGGGAGAGAAATGTATAAAAGGTAGACTAGAAAACATCTTAATGTTTGTATCATTGGACTGGAGCACTGAACTGCTGAGGTGCTGTGCAGGGACCTGGTGCACTTTCACATGCTTCTTCCACGGTGAGTGAGGTGATGACATTTCTTGAGATGCCATTTGTTTGAGATGTATGTGTTTGAAATGTGGAAAACTCCATTGCTATAGTGTGTCTYGAGTGCTTCACAGGGACTGACACAGAGGGCTGGATTTTCTTAAATGTTTTTAAAAAACATATTAAATGTGTTTGCTTGGTCGGTAGTAAAGCGTTTTGATTATTTTAGAGTGTTGCAATAGGACTGGAGAGCAGCTTTGAAGTTGGCTTGGTGTCCTGGTCTTCCTCTGCTTCAGTACCTCGAGTGCACACAGCAAAGAAATACTGCGTTGCCATGGTAACTCCTTTTTCACAGGTTCACCGTGTGTAACGTGCTATAAATCTTTCTTATATGCTAGATGGACGAAGAGAAGATAAGGAGGTAAAATCTGGGTTCCGAGATCAGTGCACAGAAAGATAAGCATAAAACGTGCTCACGTAGCAAGAAATTTAAGCAATGCAGAGTGCACAAACTGTGCAGATCTACCTGCGTATCTCTGTTTTATATAATTAATGTTGCTTTCCTGGGAATACCTCCTTCATAGAGTTTCTTTTTCTCGAAAGCCCTCCAAGAGAACCAAAGTTGCGACGTTCCAACTCTGTTACGTGGCTCATGGCTTTCTTAATAAACATTGCAGCTGCCTATTTATTAACGGGACTTGTTCAAAGCAGACTGATAAACAGTGTCTGTGATGACCTYCATGGGAAGTCATTACTGCCTTGCGAGGCAGTTAGTGTCCCATAAATCAGTAAGATTAAAACTCTTGTGCTCTCTGCATAACACAGCTCCCACCTAATAGTTGCGCTGCTGTGCTTGTATGTCTGTGTTGGGGATACCACCACTGCAAGGATGAGCTCCCATTGCAATAGCAGCTTTTCTGCATTTTTTTGGATCTGCTCAGCATCGTATGCATGACAAGTATCTATAAGTCCCAGCATGGAAGAGCTTAAAACACAGACCAGCTTKTCTCATAACTGGTAAACATATGTTGGTTATTTTTGGCATTGTGATTGTGCTTGGGATTGGAGCACCATTCTGTCATAAACAGTTTCTGTCTTGAAAAGCTTCCAGCCTAAATGGTGACGACAAACAAAAGCTTTAAGGATGGAGAGAACCATGGAGGGGTGGAACCGGTTGCCAAAACATGCAGAGCGGTGCCATGGCTGGCCTGGGAGCAGGAGGGAGCCGAGTGCTCYGTCCATCTGACGGTGATGCTTCCTCCCCCCGCCCCCGAAATTCTCCTCAGTGCAGGATCCTGTAAATGTTCATTACGTTTTTGTATGAGACAGAAAATTGGACTGCTCAGTGTCCCCTGATGATCGTAATATTGATGCATGTTGCAGGACGCAGGCTGAAAATGCTGGGGTAGGAATCTTTTGAGTGAGAGTATACAAATGGTTTGTTACTCCTGCATTTCTATGACGACTGGCTGAGGCTGAGATCTGCTGGGCACTTAAAGAGCAATGTGGAAAAACAGCAGTCTGGTCCCATACACTTGTGGTGTTACTCTTGAGGGTATTTGGAAGCCTGATGCTTCTGAGCTGCTCCAACTCATCTTGCCTTTTCAACATTTTTCTGTTGTATGGAGTGTGTTCTCAGTGAAATAAGGCATGGGGAGAGAGTGCCCTAAAACATATATAACTGGTAACATACTCTGCCTGCCTGTGACAGGTTGATTAGAACAACAGAAAAACTCTAATTAAGAAAGTCTGGCTTTAGGTTCCTTTTCTGTTTTTACTAGTATTATTTTACTAATATTAGGTCTCTAGAGGAACTTCCACAAAAGATAAATGTATGTGACTCTCCAATTGCTTTTTTTCTTAACAGATACTTAAAGGCATTTCTGCTAGAACTCTTAATTCTTGGTTTGTGTTTCCCTGATTCTGTATAAAGTAAGAACGTATCTGAAATCTTGGTTCTCAGAGGCTGTCCCGTGTCCCTCTGATGGCCTAACRCATCAGAGCAGTTATCACCAGTGAGATTCTTTTTATCAGGCAATAACTTGGGTTCAAGAATTTACCCACATTTCTTAATAATGTCAGAARTGTTATGGCAGGTCATAAATATCCATCTTGTCTTTTTGTTATTCTGGACAGGTCAGCCGAAAATATAACATTCAAACTCTACTTAGTAAAGGAAATAAGTTGGGCAGCWTCCGATTTTATTTATATTGATTGCTTTATCCATTAAGCTTATGATGCAGGAAAGCTTTTGTGAATGAGGCTGGCAGCAGAGAAGAGCTGCTAGCAGAACGCTTGCTTGTTATCAATGCACTGGGGACGGGCACGTGAGTTGCCAGGAAGGTATTGACCGCTGAGATAAGGGGCTGACCTGGTAATGGGCCATGGTAGGGCTCCTTATGGACCACTTCCTCCCCAAGCCAGGCACCCTGACACCAGCCACATCCTCAACACATGCTAAGAACAAAACGGCCTGAAAACCAGAGCTGCCCTCCAGGCTCCTTCCCAGCACAGCACAGCAAAGCTTGCTGGGTTCACGTGGTTGCTTCAGAGTATAAAGAGAAAACTGAAGCCTTCAGCAGATAAAAAAAAAAAAATTGACGCTTAAGTAAGGCTGACTGGTATTAGTAATGAAAAATAATCATGTGTATTCTAGACCTGTAGGGTTTCAAAGATGGAACAGAGTTAACTGGTCTTCAAAAACTTAACAAACTTGTATTTTGTTGTGTAACGAATCTGGTTTGGAGTTTCTTAGATGAACTTTTTGTCTGAAGTTCCGCATCATCTAATTGCAACCTAAGCACGTTGGCTGTGCCCGCAGCCTTGGACACTGAACGTGTTGGAGGATGCTGTAACTCAGGTTTTCCAGAGTTGCTAAGGTTTTCCYCTAGTTGAAACCAGAATGTGGTGGAGAGTGATGGCACTTCGCACTTGTCCTGACATTAAGTTGGGATGTGGCCAGAGTATACATCCAGGCTAGGAGCTGGGAAAGTTTCCCATACAACATGGTTTAGATGTGCCTGTGTAAATACTGTCTGCCTGTTCCCGATTTATTTAACTATGTCRCCTGGATAAGCTTCTACAGTGCTGGGCAGCACCTTTGAAAATCAATCTCCAATGAGGTACATTTGTTTTCCACCTTTAGGCATTTGATCTGAGTACCTTTGACAGGAACTGAGGTCCTCTATGTACACACAACAGTCTCCAGAGGCAATTCAGAACATCTAAGCATCAAAATCAAAGCCACTTTTAAAGATTATGATTTTTTTTACCTCTTTTTTTTTTCCAAGTCTGAAACAATGAAATAAAACTGTCTACGTGTTAGCAGGAATTTTGGGAGAATCGGCTCAGTTGTCCTTATAAGGGAYCTGAGACAAGAAAGATAAAAAGCTTCTTCACTGTCACTGCACTGGCTGCATTTTACCCAGATGGAGAACTGCAGTTAAGTGGACTGAGCAAGGAAAGGATTAAACTTATAGGTACTTTGATAATAGAGGAAGCAAAGCACCAGGTGCAGTTAATAACAGAGGTGATGAGGGTGTTGGTTTTGAGTATGAGCTACCAAGCAGAGAGGATGATTTTTCCTAATGGTTTTGATAGCAGAGGTGGAGGTGAAGCATTTTATCTCAGTGAAGTAGCTTAGTTTTTGTATTGAGAGATGAAATYTTGTCCAACTTCTGACTGTCTTGAAAGGCTTCATGAAGCATGCCACATCATTGTAGCTTCAGCGTGTACCAGGCTTGGCACAGTGTGACCCTTGTCTGGGAATCAGTCTTATAAGTGTTACCACCACGTGTGCGACACCGAGCAGTGTTTCTTGGCTGAGACTTCTTGGTTTGTTTTTGATTGAACTTCAGGTAGAAGTTCCACATGTACCATGATTTAGATAGTAAGAGAATTAAAACCAGTTTACAATAACAATAAAAATATCTTTATGTTGTCACCTCTTTAATGCACCAATACGAATTAATAACAGTTTTTAAAATGCTTCTAGAGACCATGTCTTTCTGCACTGAAGTTCACTCATATTGACGTCACTTCGAAACAAACAAAACGCTCTTTGGGTTTGGTTGGTTTTCCTTGGTAAGTTCACTGAATCATCAACCTAAAAAAAGATAAAGCAGCAATGAAATGATAATATAAACATGAATTATTGTTTAAGACTTAAAACTTATCTGTCTTATTACTGCTTGGCTCTTTTTTTCTTTTCCACCTCTAATTTATGGAGATTGTGAAAAATGTAAAGCTTTTCTTCTTTCTCCATTTTCTAGAAATCTGCATAATAGAAAAAATATACAGGCATGTGCACTAAATTCTTAGTGAATTAGCATCTTATTTGACTTCAAGGAAGCCATCCTGAGACAAAACAAAAGTCTTTGCTTATGAAGTTSTCTCTTTGTACATTTACTACCTGTCAGATTTTTCCCCAAAGATTTAGTCCAAATCAGAATTACATTACATGCTTTGGGTATAAGAGGATATGTAACTTCTTCCATCAACTTTAATAATGATTAAATTTAAGCTCATTGTATTTTCAAAATGTCCACGATTGATGGAAATTACCGAAGTATGACARCAATTCCTTTTAGGCAAGTAAGTTGCTTTGCTTAATTGTACCTGGTTGTGGTGAGAAAAGTGGGTCAGACTTTTCAGTTTAACAGCCACAGAGGAAAAMATTTAGGGATTTTCCTCAAGCAAGCTAATGTTTTTAAAAATTATTTTAACATGAGAGCAAATAATCTTGAGACTTGGCTTGGAGAAGAAGGACTAATGTTTTGTTTCTACTCTCGTTTATGGTTCCAGCCTTTCCCTCGCTGTTTGTCTTGCACTGAAAATTTAATTGTAAAATTGAGTTAACTGAGTTTTTTTGCAAACAATAACAGAAGGATGTCAGACTTGCACCTACCTGTGCTCTCTAAGTAGGGAACTTAGTACCTGTCCCTTGCCTTGTGTGGAAGGAACACAGCGGTGCTGCTGCTGCCCCTGCCTCTGAGCAGACTTCCCTTAACTCCAGTGCAAATCTGCAAAGACGCTCCCCGTGGTCCGAATGGATGGGATACCTGGCAAAGAGTTAGGCAAAGACGTGGCCTCTCTCTTTGGTGCCCTTCGAGGACTTCTTTCTCTAGGACTCTTTATCAAACAACTTTTACTGGCAGAGAATTCACTTGCAAAAGCAATCACCAGGTCAGGAGCAATGGATGGATATTTGCAGCTAGCAGCAGATGTCCTTGTCCTGTCCTTCCCTCCTCTCCTCTGGGACAAGGCAGCTGGCATCGCTGCCGTGTGACTCGTCCATCCTTGTGCTTCTCTAGCTGCCTCTGCAAAGATTTGCCAGCTCCGTGTCAGGCTGCAGTTACATGTTTGCAAAGTAAATGCATGTGCTGGCTCCCTGTTTGTGAGGGCCTACAGCTGCAATTGCTCTGCAAATAATAATTCAATTAAATTCATTTAATCCTTCCTTCAGCTACATCTTTTTTAGGAGTACTACTGTTATGTTGCAAATTCTCCTATTGTACAGACCTAAGGAAAACGTAATGCCTCCGACGGGAGGCTACATTTAGAGGGATCCAGAGTGTGAAGTCTGTGCTGAGAATTTGGTAGCACAGTAGAAGCTGATTAGGTAGAAGTCTGAAATACTCTTTCAGCTGTGTGTGGTGG